>CM060915.1:911025176-911425176 GCA_030737875.1 Allium sativum
AAAAATTCGATTTTTATATATTTAATAGCGAAGTAAAAATACGATTTTTATATATTGAATAGCGAAGTAAAAATTCGATTTTTATATATTGAATAGTGAAGTAAAAATTCGATTTTTATATATTGAATAGCGAAGTAAAATTTTGATTTTTATATATGTAGTGAATCAAAAATATGATTTTTACTTGTGTAGAGTATTAAAAATATGACCTTTATATAGTAGAAGATATAAAAATACTATTTTTATTTAAGTAGTGTATTGAAAATAAAATTTCTATATAATAGAAAATATGAAAAGGCGAAATCTTTATATTTGAAAGGGTAAAATCTTTATATTTGAAAAGGCGAAATCTTTATATAGAGTATAGCGCGATAAAAATATAATCCTTGTTATATGAACACCGTTGCAAAAATAGAATTTTTATCTATATAGTAACGATGTAAAAATAGAATTTTTATCCATATGGAGTAATTATAAGAATATGATTTTTATATACATAGCAACAATATAAAAATGTGATTTTTATATATGTAGTGGCTATGGGCGACGAAAGTGACAAAAGGCGAGAACGACGAAGATTTCTACATAGGAAGAGTCGTGGTATTGGATTGGATATCGGTGAGAACTTCTCACTTTAAATTTCCTTTTCTAGTTATAAATATATACTAGGATGCAGACGGTGTTTAGTAGCACCCGACACCATTGTCCACAGACCATGGACTTGTTTGTTTGGTTGTGTAGTTGGTTAGATTATTTGATCTAAATTTGGTTGTTTGGTGAATTGAAATTAGTTTGATTGATATGTGTATGGCGTGGGCCATTATTAGACCGGGGATAAGGCTAGGCCTTGTCCCGTTTCTAGTATCGTGCCGTTATGCCGCCGAAATTTTCTAAAATAAATTAGAAAAATAAAAATATCATTTTATTGAATAAATGAACCGAATAGAATATTCATAGGTTGAATAAAATAATTTGATCGTTGAAAATATAATTTTTAACGTGAATGTGAATAAATAAATATTCATTTACAAATCGGACGGTTTGTTTTTGTACACCTATTTGAATGACATTGATTGGGACGACAAATTTTACACATCGCCCAACTGCACAAATAAAATCTGTGTTTGATTGTTTGAAACCCCACACGAGTATTGGGATAAAACACGGCATACACTAATCCCAATAATTAGTTGTATGTCGATCGATTGATTGACAGGCTGTTATAAGCGTTAGATATCTATATTTGATGCTTATATAGTGTAGTGCACTTTGGATGATGGTTGATTATTTATCGTTGCTATTATATACATGTGTTGTATGGAATACATATAATTAACTTTATATGGTAATTGATTGGGCCTCATTCCAATTTAGAAGATAAAGAATATTATAATATAAAGGTTCATGTGTTGACCGTACTCATCCGTTGAGATTAGTCATGTGTTGAACGAAATATTTTAACAATAAAATTTACATCTTTATCATTATAATATAAAGGTTCATGTGTTGACTGTACTCATCCGTTGAGATTATTCATGTGTTGAACAAAATATTTTAACAATAAAATTTATATCTTTATCACTATAAAGTAAAGGTTCATGTGTTGACCGTACTCATCCGTTGAGATTAGTCATGTGTTGAACGAAATATTTTAACAATAAAATTTACATCTTTATTAGATATAAAATTAGAAACTAACTGGAAAATAGATAAGATGAGTGGTCTCCTGGATAGTGATCTGATGTTGGTTTCGGCCTTCGGGGTTAATATTTAGGGAATCATTCTCTTACTAATTTACGGTTGGAGTCTGATTTAAATCAAACGATAGATGCAATAATTTTTATAAAATATATTAAATAACAAAAATAGTCACACGTGGACAGTACTCATTCGTTGAGATTAGTCATGTGTTGACAAAAATATAGATTCACGTATTGAATAGAATAAATATTCATTTGTTGAGTAGAATAATGAAATTATTGAAAAATATAAAGCCGTGTTGATTAGAGATGCGCTATTTTGACGCGAACGATATTTATATCGATTATATTCGTATTTATAATGAATTGAAAAGAAAACGAATTTGAATTGAATTGAATAGAAAATGAATTCGAATTGAATTGAATTTAAAACGAATTTATAAGGGAAAATTCAATTTTGATTTGAATTTGAAATGAAGGTTGAAATTGTTTTAGAAACAAATTTGAAACTATTTACAAAATTCGTTTTAAATAGAAATCGACGAAATATATATTATATATATATATAATATAATGGCCTGAATAGAACGCGCCGCGGCAGTTCGTGAATTTCGACCATTGACTTCGAACGGACATTACGCGAGATCCGACCGTCGGATTCTCCTAAAACCGGAACCGTTGGGTTCGTATCGAAAAGAGCTTTCTAACGAATATTAGAAATTTGAAATCTAACGGTTGGATTTGGAGATACGTCCAAATCAAATTTGGAAAAGGTCGTTGTAAGTGCAGTTCGATGGCCGTTGATGGAAATCGACCGTATGGGCCTTGATAAAATTATTAAAAATAGTAATAATTTGTGTAAGATCATAAGAAATGATTTGGGAAAAATTGGGATGAAAAACTCCATGTTTGAAAAGATAAAAATAGATTTTTATCGAAATGATCTAGTTTTGAACTAAAATTAAAACCCGTTTATTTTTAAATAAATAAATTGGATTTGAAATGGGTTTTAAATAGAATTGATCTGTGGGTTTATCGTGAACAGTGTTTTAAATAACACTTGTTCTTTAACCCGGTAATAAATAGAATGTGATTTGGGTTTATCGTGAACTGTGTTTTAAAGGACATTAGTTCTTTAGCCTAGAAAAGGGAGTTTTAATGAATCTGCAATTAGATTGAAATGTGAATTGATAATTTAAATTATCAAATTAGGAAAATGAGCGAGAATGGAGTGTCACCAGTTTTGCTCCAAGCGATAGTTAAATCTTTAATTAGATTTGAACGTGAAATGGTAATTAATTTTACTGATAACACCATGGTGTTAGATATGGAGTATTACCAGTTTTGCTTCATGGGATGAATAAGTTGGGATTGGGAAATAAAATAAATAATTACTTCGATGTGGTTCGCTAATCCCGACTAGTTTGGAAAACCATAATTTGGTTTGAAATGACATCCAAAGGAAGATTAAAGAATAAATTTAAAGAATTTATCTTTGTTAAAATTAATGGGAACCTTTCCCTAAGAATATGAAATTTAGAAACTAGCTGTAGGTTAGCTAAGAAGAATGGTTTCCTGGGTATTGATCTGATGTTGGTTTCGGCCTTCGGGGTTAATATTTGGGAAATTGTTCTCTTGTTGATTTACGGTTAGTGGCTGCTGAATTGGAATGAGGCGTATGTTGTGTTTGTGTAACATTTGTTTACTATATACGCGGGTTGTTCGGAAAGGCCGGGTTTATACCCATTCTGAATAACCGATTCGACGATAAGTCGAAGATGAGGACGGTGGTGGAAGACCGGAATTCTTCACATCATTTGGATAATTACTGACGATCCTGATTGGGCTGTACACCCAAGAGGATGGAAATAGTTGGTGGTCGTCCAGACGTACTTGGAGATCGATGGATATGCGAGGAAAGTGCCTCCGGTTTCGTTCAGACCCAGAACGAACTTGTAAATGGATGGTGTGTCTGACATTGGATTTTATTCTGTGTTGATTGATTTCTGTTAAATATATATCTGTTTGGCGGCGGAGAATTTATTCTCTTTCTTAACGCCCTTCTCTGAGACGTACGAGCTTAGAGGTTATATATCGATAGATATCAATCGCATGGCATGAATTGCCTGTGTGGCACGCGGAGTTGCATGGATCAAGGCTTCTGTTGAAAAGCAAAGACTTGTGGTTGATGATCAAAGCACGGCCTACGTGGCAGCTTTGTGTATAGCATGGATTCGCGAGCCTCACACCTCGGTATGAGTTAAAAACGGGATACGGACCGTTGGGAGAACACGACGTTTCTTTCTAGCTTTGGTGGTGTCAGTGACTTACCAGCCCTGACATTTATATACTTTTCACCTATGTGGTTGTTGGAATGAGGCGCCTCGATTATAGGTCTGTAAGGACCGGGAAACGTGTGTTCAGGAATAATTAATCCTCAAACGTAAGAGAGGACCGGCCCAACCGATCCAAGTGGCTGCCCAGAGTGCGTAGTCCTGAGCATTTGCTAGAGTGTCTCGAAGCGGAGAGGAGCTTGCCCCTTGCCTCGACTCATGACGGAAATCCAATTTCCAATACGAGTATTTCGGTTTTAATTGTAGAAATAGTATGGCGACATGATATATGGTACCCATGCCGTTTATGATTGATATTTATGATTGAAATTGTTTTGGCACTATATACCTATAATAGTATCAAATGATTTGTTTTAAACGTACCAAGCATGTTTGGCTATTATAAGGGAAAACCCTATCCTCCGGCTTGCGTTGCATTGTGTGATGGGACATGGGTCTTATAATAGCTTCATTTTTCGAAAAAGCATTGCGCTGTTTATTCTATGCACTGGTATTCTTGGGAGGAAACCCGTTCCGTGTTATACAGCGTGGTCCCTTGAATTACTCTCTTTTAAAGTAAAGTTTTAAATAACTGTTTTAGTTCTCACACCAGTCACATGACTGACCTGGAGTTTATTGTTTTAACCTAAACTCTGGGTGCCCCTATTTTCGACACGGGCAGCTAGTAGTTTTGGTTTTGCAGATTTATATTCATAGGATCCTGATTTACAGCTAGAACGATGCTCGGAAAGCTCTGTATCCGTGTATTACATTCAGTTGTGTTTTGTATTAATTTTCCGCTGCAATACTGTATTTAAATCTCTGATATCCTTTGTTGTATAATATTTCTGCATACTCTGTATATTCTTGTATTCTGATGGAATTGTTGTAATGACAATGAAATGTTCTTCCGTCTGCGTTCTGATTTGTCCTGTTCTCAAAACGATCAGGGGTTTCGAACGGTCTAGATCGGTTTAACGACCGATTCAGATCGAGCGAAATTCCTTGCCGTCACAATCTACTCAAGAAAAATGGAAAGTACATTAAATGCATTGGAAATCTGCTTTCCTAAATGGTAAATTGGAGGAGGAAGTTTATTTGGAGCAACCATCTGTTTTCAAAGTTAAAGGACAAAGAAGACAAAGTCTTAGGATTGAAGAAGGTTATGTACGGTTTGAAAAAACCAAGCTTACGGGGAATGTTGGAAATAATCTTGGTTTTTAGGCAACAATTAATTGTATTGAAAAATTTGCATTTGTATTAATGTAAGGAGTAATTTAAGAATAAAGAGAATATCTTGATTTCCTATATATGTCATTTTAGAGAATTCTAGATAATGCATTGCCTGTAATATTCCAGAGAATGCATTGCATTATAAAAGACAATTTTATCTCCTCTACTGATGTATGAAATCAAGTTTGAAGAAAATAAATAAAATAAGCATTTCCTCCTCATACATTGTTTTCTCAAAAACTCTTCTTCTTCTAAAATTTTCTAACAGTATAATCGGTTGTGTTTAAGAGTATTATATATATATATAAAGAGAGAGAGAGGGAGAATATGCCTTAACAAATGTATGCATAATAGACATGAATATTGAATTGATTTGAATGTTTACTGACCTTGGTTTGTAAACACCCTGTGTTGGTTGACAATAAAGATCAGGAAAATTAAATTGCCAAACTAAGTTAGCTTGATTTTTGTAATGGAATGCATGGAATTTATCTTCGCACAAAGCTGGTAGAAGAATAAAATTGTCATAGTGGATATAAATTTGTATAGTAGAATAAAGTTTATGTAGTAAATCAGTAAAATTATAAAAAACTGAAATCAGAAGTAAGGGTGAAATAATATGTTTCATTCACTCGTAAAACAGCAGTAGACACGTCGCTGCCATAACTCTACAGTTTGCCGACATATCTATGGAGTTACACATTGCTGGGAATGGTCAGACTCATCCTATATTAGTTAGTTCAACACTTTGCAGAAGGAGGTGTGTATTCGGATTCAACCAAATATGTTTACGTACGTAGAGAAATATCGTTCGTAATGTAGATATTTACGTGCGGAGTGAGCATAAATTGGCATAGGCGAAATATTGTAGTAATTCAGTCATTTTACAGATAACACGGTAAATAAGAGTAAATATTATTCAAATGTTATCATTTGCTTACTATTTAGAATGATGATGAAAATGAGCAAATCAGAGGGAACCTAAGCAGATGTAGTCCCAAATTCGTCAATGGATCTGCCTCCGTTGGCAAACATCCTAGTAAAATGGATAACCACATGAAACATATGTTTTGTAAAGAAAATTAAGTCGCTAAGTTTTTTATTTTCAAATCAGGTCTAATCAAAAATCGGCGTATAACATGGTTTTAAAAAAGTAGCATACAGACGTACAACGAAATTGCAGATGGAAACAGAAGGGGAAGAGCAGCTCAGTGGAAGTTCCGAATCATCAATGTCCTACTGCAGTTGATTGTATTATGTAAGAGTAATAACTTTTGGGCGAGAATAAACAAATGTGTATTACGTGAAATGGTAGTAAGAGAGAAAGGAAAATTGCAGTAGTAGTAGCAGATAACCAAATGACAGAACTGGTGATTACATGATAGTTATTAGATTAAAAAAAATAAGAAATATTTTTTTAAAAAATTATCAGAATAACAATCTTATTTAAGTGGATAACGTAAAAATGTAAGAGGATAACATATGTTGGTGCGGAAAGGAAACAGTGGACAGGTTTTGTAAAGCATAGAACAAGTTAAATAGCAATATCGGTAAGCTGAGTAGAAGTTTGCAAATGTAAAATGGGGCGTAAGATTTAACGCTGCAATTTATATATTTGTTACTTGCCGACAAGTGGTGAAAAGCATATTAAATGACAGAAACGAAGGAAAAAAGAGTGAAATATGTTTGCAACCAAGTTGAGTAAAGAAACCTGTGGGAAGGGCAACCAAATGGATATTTGTTGAAGATTAATGGTAGTTGACGTAGTATATGGAATGAGAGAATAGACAAAGTTAATGGATTATAAAACATCCTGTTATCCCATCAAACACTTCTTTGTACACAATATTTTTGGTGTATCTTGGTAATCCACCTTCTGAATGTCCTACAAAAAAAATTCACACCAACAGCAGATGTAGTTCGTGATAGTGCAACATACAGCTACCCATAGCTGAAAACAGGTCATGGAAAAAATATGCCGACATTATCCAGCGTTTGTCCTTAACTTTTGTTAATTGTCATTGCAAAGCATACCGTAACAGGAAATTGCTGCCTACGCAATACGAATGGCCACTTTATATCTGAAGAAGTCAGAACAATCCTTGAGATAAGCACTTTTCTACCTACATTATTTCCTGTAATTATTTCCGCCTCAATAACTCTTTCTGCAAGTTGAGTGACAATCAAGCATGTACCATTGCAAAGTCCTAAATTTTGATTTAAATTTCTCAATAGCATGATAGGAACTCCAATTTTTAGTTGCAAGTTATGGTTTGGTAATCCAGAAATTTTCAGAGTGTTTAAAAATTCTGACTGATACAATACAGTTTGATCTTCTATCCCTTCGAAAGTAGGACTTGTGGAACCTGCACTGAGATATCTTTTAAGACTCCCATCAGTGAGGGATATAGTATATGAATTTATCTCCGCTAACGACTTGTTAGTTGTTGCAAGCACACATTTGTTTCACAAGTATTCTTTTTCTAGTAATCTATCGGTTAAATCAGGATATACAGCGTCGACAATATCTACCAAACCATTTGAACCATTTTTGATTAGATATTGTTCAGGAATTTGCACCCATGACGGCTCATCATCATTGTGCAGAGAAATCATAGGCACATTTCCGTCACCAATATTTAGAACCCCATTAGAAAACGATTTAACCTTTTCAACATGGGCACACGTAGATGCTCCCTTCTGTAGTCGCATATTTGTTGTAAGTACAAGTACAATACAATTTGACCATAAAATTGATTTGCTGATCGAAGCAGCTACTATCATTTGCCTAGAACCTTTGTGAATAACTGGCAAGGTTTGACGAAAATCACCACCTAGTAAAATGACTCCCCTTCAAAAAGTTTATCATCTCCTAAATGGTCGTTGGTGCACATTAAATCAGTTAAGCTTTTCTCATAAGCTTATAGCGCGTTACGGTGCATCATCGGTGCTTCATCCCAAATTATCAAATCAGCTGCTTGCACCAGTTTCCCCAAAGCCGATTGCTTGGATATATTACATGTGAAATTATCATCTAATGTTATTGGAATTTTAAACTTCGAATATGCAGTTCGTCCTCCAGGCAATAACAAAGAAGCAATCTCAATAAAGCAACAACGAGGACAATTTTCCCTCTCCACGCAAGTATGTGATGATGGTTTCCATAAAAATGTTTTACCAGTACCTCCTGAACCGAAAACAAAATAAAATCCACCTGTATTATTTGATACAGCCGTAGTAATAACATCAAATATTGTTTATGTTCCTTGTTTAAAGACCGAACCAACATATCTGACTCGACCTACAAAGAGTAACAATCATAGCTTTGTTCTTCTATTAATAATATGTTGTTACTATCATAACATGTTGCTTAAGTAGGAAAGGGCATCATGGTAAATTCTTTTAGCGATCTATTATTCGTATTCATAACTTTCTCAATTTCTGATAATGTTTCCATCTGCAAATGTGTTTCATTGATGTCAACATGATGATCAGTGCAATGTCATAAGAGCCATCATTATATATCTTCAGAAAAAAATTCCAGTTTTTATTCCATAGTTGCAATGGATTAGAGACCTCACAGAAGAGGAGAAATATGATAAACATATCTCAAAGCGATGACGCAAACGCCCAACATGCAGCCTCTGCTAATGCTACATTCCACTCATTATCATCCTCCAGCAAGCCACGAACAACACAGGCATTTTTGTAGGTGTCATATATTACATCATTAACTGTCCTTATCTCTTCGTAGCAAGTAGGACCTTTCACAATGTTCAGTAGCATTCTCAAGTAAAATCTTTCTCCATATGTTGGATGTGCAAAATAAAATCTGCCAATTGTATACCCTTTCTTCCATTTGTGCCATTCATTTATTTATTTATTCCATACCCACTTAGTTGGAAAGTCAACATAAGTAAGTGATTTAGCATCCTCCATTTCTCTGTTTTTTTCCATCCATTTTGTAAACATAGTATTACTCATCAAAGATCTGCTTAACAATTCATCCAACATATCATGGTCATGAAAAATCACATTATGTTCCATTGGCAAATGGAATTGTAGGCGTTCTATAGTGGGTTTACGATATTGAATGTCAAACTTATTATCCAACTTGCTTCTGAGGCAGAAATATAGCAACAATCTAGATATCTTTTTATTTCATCAACTTATTTAACAAATTTATGATTTGTGACATTATTTTCCTCAATTACAACGGTTGCCCTGTCATGACCTTTTTTGATGTACTTGAACAAATATTTAACTGATTTTGATCTATTACAAATCTCAACATTGATATATGCTTGAAACTTGACAACCAAATCAATATTATGCGAAACTACCCAAACGGTTGTCTAATTTGAATCCTGATATTGTTAGAACGAACCTTCCATTATCTTCTCTTCTATACTTAGGAAAACCGTTCTTGTCAAAAGTTGTTCCTATTGAGAATGATTTAGGATAATGTTTAGAGCAATTACCGCCTACCATGCATGGACACTTTGGGTTTTCGGCACCAAAGGGGCCGTGGACCATGAATTGACTAATGGAATGGAAAGAAAATGAGTCCATCTGCATATTAGGAAATCCAGCGGTTACCACTCTGCCGACGTAAGATGCTGTCTTTCGGCAATATTCAACACGGAAAAAAAGTAAAATATGTGCAAGAGATAGGCCACATTTTTGGAACTCAATGATATACAAAACTGCATGTAAAATGGAAATTATTATTTTAACATAAAAACAACATAGAAAAAGTTGTATAATTACCTGCATTTACCTTTCCAAAATGTTTTCTGTCTTTGATATCATGTATTAATTCTAATAACTTTATATAGAAAACTCTAGAAACTATATCAGACCTATCTTCAGGTCGTTGCCCAGGGAAGGTGCGTAAACAATCTTTAATCTCAGGCCACTTTGCATTGCAAGTAAATGTTATAAAATAATCTGGCGAACCAGCCCATCGACAGATTGTCATAGCATCTTGGTAATTTTGTACCATATATCTAGGCCCTCCTGTGAATGTCGATGGCAAAACCATTCTTCGTCCAATTGATATAGCAGAGGTATCTCCTATAGTAATCGCATTCGTCGGACCTTTGTACACTTCACATCTAATATATCGTTGATTATTCTATATATGATTCAACCGATCCTCCTCAATGCAGCAATATGCGTCAACCTATGGCGACCCGAAACTTCCCCGTGAAGGAAAGCCCGGATTGCTTTGAGAACACGACAAATCAGAACACAAACAGAAGAACATTTCATTGCTTATTACAACAATTCCATAAGAATACAAGAATATTTCAGAGTATACATGAATAATATACAGAAGAAAAATATCAGAGATTTACAAATTACATAGAAATACATAGCAGTAGAAAACTAATACAAACACAACTGAAAGGAATATACAGATACAGAGATTTCTAAATATCATTTTAGCTGTAAACCAGGATCCTGTGAATATAAATCTGCAAAACCAAAACTACTAGCTGCCCGTGTGAAAAATAGGGGCACCCCGAGTTTAGGTTAAAACAATAAACTCCAGGTCAATCATGTGACTGGCATGAGAACTAAAACAGTTATTAATCTGATTTTAAAGTTTGGTAAATCAAGGGACCATGCCATATAACACAAAATGGGTTTTCCCCCAAGAATACTAGCGCATAAAACAAACAGCGCAATGCTAAATAAAGAAGAATGAAGCTATTATAAGACTCAGGTCCCATCATACAACGCAAGCCGGAGGATAGAGTTTTTACCTTATAATTGCCAAAAATGCTTGGTACGTGAAATTTCATATTTTACTATTACTATACGTGTATAGTGTCAAAACAATTTCAAATATAAATGTATCAATCATAGACGGCTTGAGTGCCCCATCCCACTATGTCACCATACTAGGCTCTACAATCAAAACCACAAAATGTCGTACTGGAAGTTGGATTTCCATCTGTAAACCAAGGCAAGGGATCATCTTTACCGCTTCGAGACAATCTAGCCCATGTCTCAAGCAAGTACTCTTTCAAGCCTTTGGATTGTCAGGGCCGGTCCATACGGAGTGGATTAAAATGCCTGAACAATGCGTTTCCCTGCCATATGGGGCGTAAACTGGTCATATCCCGACCAAACTATCGGCCCCGAAACGACCGATATAACCGAGGCGCCTCGCAATCCATCATCCACATAAATAAAATGCCAGGGCTAGTAAAACACTGACACCACTCCCAGCTAGAAGGAAATGCATGCCTTCCCTGGTGTCCTCTCCCGTTTCTGGTTCACACCGGGGTGTGAGGCTCGCGAATTAATGTTACATAAAGCTACGCTATATTAAAGCCGTGCTTTGATCATCAACCATAAGACTCTTCTTTTCAACAGAAGCCTTGATCATTTGCATCTCGGCTTGCCACACAGGCAATTCATGCTATGCAACCGATGTCTATAAATCACACAGAACGAAATCCGATGTGTAGCGACCCGTAACGTCCCTGGTAAGGAAAGCCCGGATTGCGTTGAGGACAAGACCAATCAGAACACAAAGAGAAGAACATTTCATTGTTTATTACAACAATTCCTTCAGAATACAAGAATATACAAAGTATGAATAAATATTACACATTTGACAAATATTAGAGATTTAAATTACATTTACTGCAGCGGAAAAATAATACAAAACATAACTGAAAGAAATACACGGATACAGAGCTTTCCGAATATCACTTCAGCTATGGATCAGGATCCTGTGAATATAAATCTGCAAAACCAAAACTACTAGATGCCCGTGTCAAAATAAGGGCACCCAGAGTTTAGGTTCAAACAATAAACTCCAGGTCAGTCATGTGACTGGTGTGAGAACTAAAACAGTTATTAATCTTTATTTTGATGTTAGGTAAATCAAGGGACCACGCCATATAACACGGAGCGGGTTTCCTCCCAAGAATACCTGTTCATAAAACAACAACGCAATGCTAAATAAAGAAAAATGAAGCTATTATTAGACCCAGGTCCCATCACACAATGCAACGCAAGCCGGAGGATAGGGTTTTACCTTATAATAGCCAAAGAATGCTTGATATGTTTAAAACACATTATTTTGATATTACTATAAGTGTATAGTGTCAAAACAATTTCAATCATAAGTATCAATCATAGGCAGCATAGCTACCATCTACTATGTCGCCATACTAGGTTCTACAAATAAAACTGAATTATCATGTATTGGAAATTGGATTCCATCATGAGTCGATGCAAGGGGCAAGCTCCTCTCCGTTCGAGACACTCTAGCAAATGCCTCAGGACCACACACAGCAATCCTTGGATCTTCAGGGTCGGTCCTCTCTTACGTTTGAGGATTGGCAATTCCTGAACACACATTTCTCGGCCCTACAGGACCTATATAATTATTTGTACGTCGGCTCACATAGTGCCAGTTATCGACCATATATTCGAGGCCCCTCGCATTCCAACAAACACACAGGTGAAAAGTATGTAAATGTCAGCCAGTTTAAGCACTGACACCACCACTAGCTAGAAAGAAATGTCGTGCTCTCCCTGCACGACATTAACCACAAGACTTTGCTTTTCAACAGAAGCCTTGATCATTTGCCACTTAGGCGTGCGACACAGGCAATTCATTCCATGCGACTGATGTCCATCGATATGCAACCTCTGAGCTCATACGTCTCAGAGAAGGGCGTTAACCAAGAGAATAAATTCTCCGCCGCCAAACAAATGTATATTTAATAGAGATCAATCAACACAGAATAAAATCCAATGTCAGACACACAGTCCATTTACAAGTTCGTTCTGGGTCTGAACGAAACCGGAGGCACTTTCCTCGCATATCCATCGATCTCCAAATAGGTCTGGACGATCATCGACTGATTCCCTCCTCTTGGGTGTACAGCCCAATCAAGATCATCAATAATCATCCAAACGATGTGAAGACTTCTGGTCTTCAACCACCGTCTTCATCTTCGACTTATCGTCGAATCGGTTATTCAGAATGGGTATAAACCCGGCCTTTCCGAATAACCCGCGTATATAATAAACACGTGTTACACAAACACAACATACGCCTCATTCCAATTAAGAATATTCTTTTATTCAAAAAACCACATTCTTAGGGAAAGGTTCCCATTAATTTTTATCGAAGATAAATTCTTCTAAATTTATTCTTTAATCTTCCTTTGGATATCATTTCAAACCGTATTATGGTTTTCCAAACTAGTCGGGATTAGCGAACCACACCGAAGTAATTAATTATTTTATTTCCCAATCCCAACCTATTCATCCCATGGAGCAAAACTGGTAATAATCCATATCTAACACCACGGTGTTATCGGTAAAATTAATTACCATTCACGTTCAAATCTAATCAAAGATTTAACTATCGGTTGGAGCAAAACTGGTGGTACTCCATTCTCGATCACTTTAATCTAATTAAAGATTCAATAAAACTCCACTTAGTTTTAATCTTCCCAAAAATCAATATCCTGTCTTTAACTGGGATAAAGAACCAATGTCATCTAAAACACGGTTCACGATAAACCCAAAATCACTTTCCATTGTTAATCGGGTTAAAGAACAGGTGTTATTCAAAACACCGCTCACGATAAACCCCAAAAACCAATTCAAATTCAATTCCAATTAAATACTAATTAACTGGACAATTTCACTACATCTTAGTTAAAAGATTTATTCCTTTCTAAACTAGGTTCAAGAACAGTGTTATTTAAGACACCATTCACGACGAACCCAAAATCACATTTGATATTAAATACAAGGCTCTGAATAGAAAATATACCGACTTATATTCAATATCAAATTCTGAAACCAACAAATATCGTATTGGAAATAATGATATAAAATATATCTTTCAAATTTCCACAACCACATCTGTATAATCACGAAATCCAACATTGAAATATTCCAAAGATAATTTCGATTCAAATCCATTCCAATTCACATATTGGAAATACTGATTATTTTTAAAACCACTTCAAATCCAATTTATTTATTTCAAAAATAAATTGATTTTAATTCTAGCTCAAAACTAGTTCATTTTGATAAAAAACTATTTTTATCTTTTCAAATATAAAGTTTTTCATCCCAATTCTTCCCAAATCATTTCTTTTGATTTTACACAAATTATTGATATTTTAAATAATTTTATCAAGGCCCGTACATTCGATTTCCATCAACGGCCATCGAACTGCACTTACAACGACCTTTTCCAAATTTGATTTGGACATAATTCCAAATCCAACCGTTAGATTTCAAATTTCTAATATTCATTGGAAAGCTCTTTTCGATACGAACCCAAGGTTCCGGTTTCAGGAGAATCCGACGGTCGGATCTCTTGTAATGTCCATTCGAAGTCATTGGTCAAAATTCACGAACTGCCACGACGCGGCGCGTTCTATTCAGGCCATTATATATATATTATATATATTTCGTCGATTTCCTTTTTAAAACGTATTTTATAAATCGTTTTAAATTCGTATTCGAAACGATTTCAATTTCATATTCAATTTCGAATCAAAATTGAATATTCCACATCATCGGTATACAAATGATAATATTTTCAAAACGGTATATGTTGAAATCACTTCTTTTTCTACATTCATTATAAAAACGTATATAATCGATATAAATATCGTTCGCTTCAAAATGGCGCATCTCTAACCAACACGGCTTTATATATTTCAATAACTTCGTTATTTTATTCAACAAATGAATATTTATTCTATTCAACACATGAATCTATATTTCTTTCAACACATGAATATTTATTTTTCTTTCAACACATTAATATTCTCAACACATGAGCATCGTCAACACATGACTATTTATTCTATTCAACACAAGAATCTTCATTTTATAATATTCTTTATTTTCCCAATTGGAATGAGGCCAAATCAATTACCATATAATGTTAATTATATGGATTTCCATACAACACATATATATAATAGCAACGATAAATAATCAACCATCATCCAAAGTGCACCATACAGCGGCGTAAGCATTAAATATAAATAATTAACGCTTACATAGTCTGTCGACCAATCGATCGACATACAACTAAATAATTGGGATTAGTGTACGCCAAATATCATCCCAACACCCGTGTGGGGTTTCAATCCACAAACACCGAATATTATTTGTGCAGTTGGGCGACGTGTAAAATTCATCATCCCAAACAATATCCTTCAAATATGTGTACATAAACAAACCATCCGGTTTGTAAATGAATATTTATTTATTCACATTCACGTTAAAAATTATATTTTTAATGATAATTAATTTATTTCAACACATGAATATTTATTTTCAATCACTCCACATCACAATCAATTTTCACAACACATCAATCAAACAAACAAGCCGTCCATGGTCTGTAGACAACGGGTGTCGGGTGCTGCTAAGTACCGTCTGCATCCTAGTATATAATTTTAACTAGAAAACAAGATTTAAAGTGAGAAGTTCTCACCCAAGCTAAACCTAACGCCACGACTCTTTATATGTAGAAATCTTCGTCGTGCTCGCCTTTTGTCAATTTCATTGCCCGTATTCACTACATATATAAAAATCACATTTTTATATTGTTGCCATGTATATAAAAATCACATTTTTATAATCACTCTATATGGATAAAAATTCTATTTTTACCACTACTATATAGATAAAAATTCTATTTTTATAGCGCTACTATATAGATAAAAATTCTATTTTTATACCGGTGTTCATATAATAAAAATTATTTTTATCACGCTATTCTCTATATAAAAATTATATTTTTATATCGCTTTTCTTCCAATAAAGATTAATTTTTATAACGCTCCTTCCTATATAAAAATTATATTTTTATATTTCTAATTCTTGTATAAAGATCGAATTTTTATTATCTATATAATATAAAAATCTGACTTTTTTCTATTTCTACTATATAAAAATCCCATCTTTATTATTTTTACTATATAAAAATCTAACTTTTCCATGAACAAAATCAAATCTTTTTACTTTATAAAAATTGAATCTTTACTTCGCTAATCTCTATATAAAAATCCTATTTTTATAATTCTAGCTTCATAGTAAAGGCCATATCTTTATTTCAAATCTATATCCATAAAAATCGTATTTCTATTTTGTTCTTCACATGATAAAAATCAAACCTTTCTTTAAAATAAAAAGCGAACCTTTCTCACTTCGCTGTCGTATATAAATAAAACCCCTCATTTTATTTTTCAGTATTATATAAAATAAATAACTAAAAGAAACTGAATTAAATAAAATAAAAATTAAATTTTACCTTTGTTTTGAAGGGGGGAAGGGTTCACCGCCGTCAACTGAAAAAGGGGGGCATTCACCGTTGTAGGAGAGGGGTGCAGAGGGTTTGTGGGCGTAGGGATTTGGGTTTTCTCGAGAGGAAGGGGGGAGCGCGTGGATTTAGAAAGGCGGAGAAGGAGGCGGAAGGGAAGGGGGTGGTCGGCGGTGGGCTAAGTTGGGTGGCGGTTGTTTCTAGGGGGAATAGGGGAAAACGCGGTAGAAGGAGGAGGGGAGAAAAGGGGGGTGACCTCGGTGGTCGGCGCCGCCACCTGGGGAGTGGGCCGCAATGGAGTGGCGGCAGCGGTCCCCCCCGGTCGCTCCTTTTATTTTTTTTCTCTTTCAAAAAGTAAACGGGGCTGAGAAGATATAAGGAGAGAGGGGTCTAGTTATAAAATTTTATTATTTTATTTAATTATTTTTCAAAAAAGCAACTTTTAATTTTAACCTCTAAACGAGACCCACCGCCTGTCGTCCATTGCTAATTACCCTCATTTCGAACACAATGGGATATGTATCGTAGGCTGATTCGACCGTTTCGATTAGTTTTTGTCAAAATCCAAATATAACTTTATGCATTGAATTTGAACGCACATTTCAATTTACCGGGGCCACATACGGACTTTAAAAATTCCCGAAAAATATTTTCTAGCTTCGTATTGACGATGCGGTCCTAACAAAACTAATTTCGTCGAATTCTGAGACCGTTGGAAAAACGGCCATTTTCCAGTCGATTAAAATGAACTGAAACTGGTCAAACGCGTTTTCCTTTGCCACGCTCACATATTGACTCGAAAAATTAAGAATTTTAAAACCTAGCAATAACTTGACACCGCGGATCCAACAAAAGTGGTTTCATCGAAAACCGAGGTCATTTGCAAAATTTCCATTTTTAAGGGCCAGAATTCCATAGTGACTATTCTGAATTTTCAATTGGACATAACTTTTGATTCCCGCTATGAAATTTCAATTTTTCGGATTCGTTGGAAAGATATTCTCAAATAGCTTCTAATGTTTTTGGTTTCGCTAAAATCCGGTTTATTTTGAATCCTATACATTCATTTGAACTTTGAAATCGAATTATCGAACTACCGCGCCATTTTCAATTCCTTTTATATTTAAAAATAAATATTTATATTCTAACGACGACGTATATAAATATATACGTTCTATTTCTATTCAAAATAAATTTCTCGTCGCTATTACTTAAAATAATTCATTTTAAATAATCAAAATTCATCAAAATTGCCATAATAAAATTTTTAAATTTCCTCAGATTTTCCGGGTTGTTACAATCTCCCCCACTTAAAACTTTTCGTCCTCGAAAAGGAACGAAGCCAAAAGTTTTTTAACCAGTCAACTCAACTTTCATTATTTTCATTTATGGCTTAAGTTCTTCAACTTTTCAGTTTCTAAGAACTTTCCAAATTTTCCGAAAATTTGGCTAACACCCTAAATTAATTTGGCTAACACCCTAAATTTTCGAAAAATTTCGCCATAACCTCCCCTGCACCGGGGACTTCGGGATATTTCATATAGCCTCCCTTGGCCTTCTTCAATCCAAAAGAAAAAGAAAAAGCCAAGCGGCTAGCCAATCGGCTCATAAAATCATCCAAATCCAAAGAAATACAATAAACATGTACCTATTTGTCGGGCAAACAATTCTATTCTTCTGCTCTAGCCTCCTTGCTATGACTTGTTCAATGTAAGTACATGTATATGCATGCATTTGTAATCATTTTTCAGTACAATTCACTATTTGATTCAATTTGGCTAAAGGTTCAACATTTAATTAATCGAACAATAATCAAACAACACAACCATCAATCAATTAGGTTATTAGAATTTCGAACACATAACTTTGATATATATATACAGAAAATCATGTTTTTTATGCCCAATCACAACAAATAAACCTATCTAGTTTTGGTTCTCACACCAGTCTAATGGAAATATATAAATATCACACCTTCAACACTCGAACACAAATACTGATAATGCGGTCGCATTACCAGAATTATCTTCGGGCGACTAGAGTGCGAATCTATATCTATACAGTATATTAAAACTTCGAATATACGTTCATGACGCATATATGCAAATCCTTTATACACTCGATTGTCCAAAATCAATATAAATAAAATATTCAAATACGTATACATGAATTTAATTTTCAAAACAAAGTTTGTTTTCAAATTTTTATTTCAAAAATTTTACTCTTTCCACTCGTTCTAGGACTCTACTGATCCTATCTCTAACAAGTGATTCTAATTGGATATTACTAATCCAATATCTGATGAATTCTTTCGTATTGTTCTAATGTGTCTTGTTCTCGAGCTCTGTAAACCAAAGCTCTGATACCAGATGTAGCGACCCGTAACTTCCCCGGTAAGGAAAGCCTGGATTGCGTTGAGGACAAGACCAATCAGAACACAAACAGAAGAACATTTCATTGTTTATTACAACAATTCCATCAGAATACAAGAATATACAGAGTATGAATAAATATTACACATTTGACAAATATCAGAGATTTAAATTACATTTACTGGAGCGGAAAAATAATAACTGAAAGAAATACACGGATATAGAGCTTTCTGAATATCACTTCAGCTATAAATCAGTATCCTGTGAATATAAATCTGCAAAACAAAAACTACTAGCTGCCCGTGTCAAAATAAGGGCACCCAGAGTTTAGGTTAAAACAATAAACTCCAGGTCAGTCATGTGACTGGTGTGAGAACTAAAACAGTTATTAATCTTTATTTTAAAGTTAGGTAAATCAAGGGACCACGCCATATAACACGGAATGGGTTTCCTCCCAAGAATACCAGTGCATAAAACAACAACGCAATGCTAAATAAAGAAAAATGAAGCTATTATTAGACCCAGGTCCCATCACAGAATGCAACGCAAGCCGGAGGATAGGGTTTTACCTTATAATAGCCAAAGAATGCTTGATACGTTTAAAACACATTATTTTGATATTACTATAAGTGTATAGTGTCAAAACAATTTCAATCATAAGTATCAATCATAGGCGGCATAGCTACCATCTACTATGTCGCCATACTAGGTTCTACAAATAAAACCGAATTATCACGTATTGGAAATTGGATTCCATCATGAGTCGAGGCAAGGGGCAAGCTCCTCTCCATTCGAGACACTCTAGCAAATGTCTCAGGACCATACACAGCAATCCTTGGATCTTCAGGGTCGGTCCTCTCTTACGTTTGAGGATTGGCAATTCCTGAACACACGTTTCTCGGTCCTACAGGACCTATATAATGATCTGTACGTCGGCTCACATAGTTCCAGTTATCGACCATATATTCGAGGCCCCTCGCATTCCAACAACCACACAGGTGAAAAGTATATAAATGTCAGCCAGTTTAAGCACTGACACCACCACTAGCTAGAAAGAAATGTCGTGCTCTCCCTCCAGTCACTATCCCGTTTTTGACTCATACCGAGGTGTGAGGCTCGCGAATTAACGCTATACACAAAGTTGCGCCACACAGGCCGTGTTTTGATCATTAACCACAAGACTTTGCTTTTCAACAGAAGCCTTGATCATTTGCCACTTAGGCGTGCCACACAGGCAATTCATTCCATGTGACTGATGTCCATCGATATGCAACCTCTGAGCTCATACGTCTCAGAGAAGGGCGTTAACCAAGAGAATAAATTCTCCGCCGCCAAACAGATGTATATTTAATAGAGATCAATCAACACAGAATAAAATCCAATGTCAGACACATAGTCCATTTACAAGTTCGTTTTAGGTATGAACAAAACCGGAGGCACGTTCCTCGCATATCCATCGATCTCCAAGTACGTCTGGACGATCATCGACTGATTCCCTCCTCTTGGTTGTACAGCCCAATTAAGATCATTAATAATCATCCAAACGATGTGAAGACTTCCGGTCTTCAACCACCATCTTCATCTTCGACTTATCGTCGAATCGGTTATTCAGAATGGGTATAAACCCGGCCTTTCCGAATAACCCGCGTATATAATAAACACGTGTTACACAAACACAACATACGCCTCATTCCAATTCAGAATATTCTTTTATTCAAAAATTCACATTCTTAAGGAAAGGTTTCCATTAATTTTTATGGAAGATAAATTCTTCTAAATTTATTCTTTAATCTTCCTTTGGATATCATTTCAAACCATATTATGGTTTTCCAAACTAGTCGGGATTAGCGAACCACACCGAAGTAATTAATTATTTTATTTTCCAATCCCAACCTATTCATCCCATGGAGCAAAACTGGTAATACTCCATATCTAACACCACGGTGTTATCGGTAAAATTAATTACCATTCACGTTCAAATCTAATCAAAGATTTAACTATCACTTGGAGCAAAACTGGTGGTATTCCATTCTCGATCACTTTAATCCAATTAAAGATTCAATAAAACTCCACTTAGTTTTAGCCTTCCCAAAAATCAATATTCTGTCTTTAACTGGGTTAAAGAACCAATGTCATCGAAAACACGGTTCACGATAAACCCAAAATCACGTTCCATTGTTAATCGGGTTAAAGAACAGGTGTTATTCAAAACACCGCTCACGATAAACCTCAAAAACCAATTCAAATTCAATTCCTATTAAATACTAATTAACTGGACAATTTCACTAAATCTTAGTTAAAAGATTTATTCTATTCTAAACTAGGTTCAAGAATAGTGGTATTTAAGACACCATTCACGATGAACCCAAAATCACATTTGATATTAAATACAAGGCTCTGAATAGAAAATATACCAGCTTATATTCAATATCAAATTCTGAAACCAACAAATATCGTATTGGAAATAACGATATAAAATATATCTTTCAAATTTCCACAACCACTTCTGTATAATCACGAAATCCAACATCGAAATATTCTGAAGATAATTTTGATTCAAATCCATTCCAATTCACGTATTGGAAATACTGATTATTTTTAAAACCACTTCAAATCCAATTTTTTTATTTAAAAAATAAATTGATTTTAATTCTAGTTCAAAACTAGTTCATTTCGATAAAAATCTATTTTTATCTTTTCGAATATGGAGTTTTTCATCCCAATTCTTCCCAAATCATTTCTTATGATATTACACAAATTATTGATATTTTTAATAATTTTATCAAGGCCCGTACAGTCGATTTCCATCAGCGGCCATCGAACTGCACTTACAGCGACCTTTTCCAAATTTTATTTGGACATAATTCTAAATCCAACCGTTAGATTTCAAATTTCTAATATTCATTGGAAAGCTCTTTTCGATACGAACCCAAGGTTCTGGTTTCAGGAGAATCCGACGGTCGGATCTCCCGTAATGTCCATTCGAATTCAATGGTCGAAATTCACGAATTACAGCGACGCGGCGCGTTCTATTCAGGCCATTATATATATATTATATATATATATTTCGTCAATTTCCTTTTTAAAACGTATTTTATAAATCGTTTTAAATTTGTTTTCGAAACGATTTCAATTTCATAATCAATTTCGAATCAAAATTGAATATTCCACATCATCGGTATACAAATGATAATATTTTCAAAACGTTATATGTTGAAATCACTTCTTTTTCTACATTCATTATAAAAACGAATATAATCGATATAAATATCGTTCGCGTCAAAATGGCGCATCTCTAACCAACACGGCTTTATATATTTCAATAACTTCGTTATTCTATTCAACAAATGAATATTTATTCTATTCAACACATGAATCTATATTTCTTTCAACACATGAATATTTATTTTTCTTTCAGCACGTGAATATTCTCAACACATGAGCACCGTCAACACATGACTATTTATTCTATTCAACACATGAATCTTCATTTTATAATATTCTTTATTTTCCCAATTGGAATGAGTCCCAATCAATTACCATATAATGTTAATTATATGGATTTCCATACAACACATGTATATAATAGCAACGATAAATAATCAACCATCATCCAAAGTGCACCACACAACTGCATAAGCATTAAATATAAATAATTAACGCTTACACAGTCTGTCGACCAATCGATCGACATACAACTAAATAATTGGGATTAGTGTACGCCAAGTATCATCCCAACACTCGTGTGGGGTTTCAATCCACAAACACCGAATATTATTTGTGCAGTTGGGCGACGTGTAAAATTTATCGTCCCAAACAATATCCTTCAAATAGGTGTACATAAACAAACCGTCCGGTTTGTAAATGAATATTTATTTATTCACATTCATGTTAAAAATTATATTTTTAACGATAATTAATTTATTTCAACACATGAATATTTATTTTCAATCACTCCACATCACAATCAATTTTCACAACACGTCAATCAAACAAACAAGCCATCCATGGTCTGTGGACGACGGGTGTCGGGTGCTGCTAAGCACCGTCTGCATCCTAGTATATAATTTTAACTAGAAAACAAGATTTAAAGTGAGAAGTTCTCACCCAAGCTAAACCAAACGCCACGACTCTTCATATGTAGAAATCTTCGTCGTTCTCGCCTTTTGTCAATTTCATTGCCCGTATTCACTACATATATAAAAATCACATTTTTATATTGTTGCCATGTATATAAAAATCACATTTTTATAATCACTCTATATGGATAAAAATTCTATTTTTACCACTACTATATAGATAAAAATTCTATTTTTATAGCGCTACTATATAGATAAAAATTCTATTTTTATACCGGTGTTCATATAATTTTTTTTTTTTTTAAATCACGCTATTCTCTATATAAAAATTATATTTTTTTATCGCTCTTCTTCCAATAAAGATTAATTTTTATAACGCTCCTTCCTATATAAAAATTATATTTTTATATTTCTAATTCTTATATAAAGATCGAATTTTTATTATCTATATAATATAAAAATCCGACCTTTTCTATTTCTACTATATAAAAATCGCATCTTTATTATTTCTACTATATAAAAATCTAACTTTTCCATGAACAAAATCAAATCTTTTTACTTTATAAAAATCGAATCTTTACTTCGCTAATCTCTATATAAAAATCCTATTTTTATAAATCTAGCTTCATAGTAAAGGCCATATCTTTATTTCAAATCTATGTCCATAAAAATCGTATTTCTATTTTGCTCTTCACATGATAAAAATCAAACCTTTCTTTAAAATAAAAAAGCAAACCTTTCTCACTTCGCTATCGTATATAAATAAAACCCTCATTTTATTTTTCAGTATTGTATAAAATAATTAATTAAAAGAAACTAAATTAAATAAAATAAAAATTAAATTTTACGTTTGTTTTGAAGGGGGAAGGGTTCACCGCCGTCGACTGAAAAAGGGGGGCGTTCACCGTCGTAGGAGAGGGGGGCGGAGAGTTTGTGGGCGTAGGGATTTGGGTTTTCTCGAGCTGAAGGGGGGAGCGCGTGGATCTAGGAAGGAGGGAGAAAGGCAGAGAAGGAGGTGGAAGGGAAAGGGGTGGTCGGCATTTGGCTAAGTTGGGTTGCGGTGGTTTCTTGGGAGGGGGGAATAGGGGAAAACACGGTAGAAGGAGGAGGGGAGAAGAGGGGGGTGACCTCGGTGGTCAGCGCCGCCACCTGGGGGGCCGTGATGGAGTGGCGGCGGAGGTCCCCCCCCCCCCCCCGTTGCTCCTTTTTTTTCTCTTTCAAAAAGTAAACGGGGCTGAGAAGATATAAGGAGAGAGGGGGGCTAGTTATAAAATTTTATTATTTACTTAATTATTTTTCAAAAAAGCAACTTTTAATTTCGACCTCTAAATGAGACCCATCGCCTGTCGTCCTCAGCTAATTACCCCTATTTCGAACACAATGGGATATGCATCGTAGGCTGATTCGACCGTTTCAATCAGTTTTCGTCAAAATCCAAATATAACTCTATACATTGAATTTGAACGCATATTTCAATTTACCGGGGCCACATATAGACTTTAAAAAATCATGAAAAATATTTTCTAGCCTCGTATGGACGATACGGTCCTAACAAAACTAATTTCGTCGAATTCTGAGACCGTTGGAAAAATGGCCATTTTCCAGTCGATTAAAATCAACTGAAACTGGTCAAATGCGTTTTCCTTTGCCACGCTCACATATTGACTCGAAAAATTACGAATTTTGAAACCTAGCAATAACTTGACACCATGGATCCAACAAAAGCGTTTTCGTCGAAAACCGAGGACATTTGCAAAATTTCCATTTTTAAGGGCCAGAATTCCATAACGACTATTCTGAATTTTCAATTGGACATAACTTTTGATTCCCGCTATGAAATTTCAATTTTTCGGATTCGTTGGAAAGATATTCTCAAATAGATTCTATTGTTTTTGGTTTCTCTAAAATCCGGTTTATTTTGAATCCTATACATTCATTTGAACTTTGAAATCGAATTATCGAACTACAGCGCCATTTTCAATTCCTTTTATATTTAAAAATAAATATTTATATTGTAACACCCCACCTCCGCCAGGGTGGCTCTTGCAAGCACTCTGACTTTGGAGGGGCGTTTGAATCAGGTAAACATGCATAATGATATATCAAGGCAGAACAAGAACATATGTAAACAGAGTAAATAAGATAAGTAAAACAGCGGAAGATTTCAAACTATTTCAAAAAAAACAAGTCTGGTACAACATAATGTCAACTTTCCAAATACACAAGTCTAGATAAAAACAACATCACTGAAAAACTGAAATACATAAGTACTATCCCCAAAATAAGTGATAACCATAGCTAGCTTCATGTCAAGACCGTACATGAGCTAAAATCCCACAAGCAAGCGATCAGAAATCCAAGCTAAGCTCCAATATTCCCTCCCTGAGAACCTGGGGGAGGGGGAAACGGAAGAAAAGAGGCGAAAGAAAACAGGTCAGTCAAAAAGACTGAGTAAGCCCTACTACAATCAATGTAAACTGATAAAGTTAACCGGCATGAGAAGCAGGGATGATCATAAGGATAACAACTTACTAGCATGATGATTAACTAACAAGGTAGATAAAGGTGTCATCGCATAATCAGGATTAAGGTTTTGCACCACAGGTGTACTAGCAAACTAACATGACTTAAATAAACAAGTATTGATCCCTTGGCCCAAGCTTTGACCCAATAACATGAAATGACCCTAATACGAGGTCCAATAACATGAAGTGACCCTAATATGAGGTCCAATAACATGAAGTGACCCTAATACGAGGTCCAATAACATGAAGTGACCCTAATACGAGGTCTAATAATATGAAGTGACCCTAATACGAGGTCCAACCAAACGGGCTAGTCGATCGGCTCCCTATAAGCCTAACTCGTCACGTGTTGGTGTCAATACGGCCCAAACATAATTGTAGTCAGGCTGTGCCGGGTCTCCCGTCGGGTGTATCAAGCCCTAGGGTGTCAACCCCTGGACACCATAAACATAAGTACACAGTCTCGATCTACTGGTACCCGTGCATGTTTTCCCCGGCTCCGGACTACGTGCACGACCATAGTCCGTCCGGAACTACACCGGCGTACCACTCTGCCGTCGTTTTTGGTCACTTACCTCAAGTCCAGTAATCGTGCCCCCACCCTAGCCTAGTCCCTAGGGTCTTAATGATACAAACTTGGGATTACTGCTGGAGTGGACCCCCATTGCTAGGATTTTCTAGTGGGTTAAGTACGGTTTAACCCTCTTGCTAATCATGGATTAACTTGGTTAAGTGTAACGATGAGTTCACGACTTAACCCCGATTAATCTACCAAGCCCAAATTGGTTAAGTATTAAGTGGACCATGACTTAACCCTAATCATGAGGCATTAATTAATTAATGTGCCTTAACCTCTCACATTAGACTTTGTTGCGGTTACTAGTTAAGCCGGGCGGGTCCGGGTAGCTTTACACCACAACTTGGTCTAACCTCGGGTTCAAGGTACAACATGACCAACTTCTCACATTGGGTCCTATTGTTTGTAGCAACTAGTTAAGCCGGTCCGTTCCGGGTAGGTTTACGCTACAAACTCAACCCAACCTCGAGTTGGTCACACTTATCTTTTCTAAGTGTCATGTCCATCATGTTTCCAAAACATATTACAAATTTTCAAGCATTTGGGTAGACCTAACTTAATAGGTAAATTCCCAATGGGTAGACCTAACTTAATAGGTAAATTCCCAATCTTATGTTTTTATGTCTTTTAAGTTTACCCAACCCCAAACGCAATCCCATCGCTTACATATCGCAATAGCGCATAAAGGATAGAAAGAGGGAACTTGGCATAATCATGACATAAAGGTGTTGAAGCCACAAGTTTAACATGGTGGCATATGAAATGTACATATGTTCATATACTTGCATATTACATTTTTAGGCCTCAAAAGCATGCATAAAACCAAACTTAGCATATTGGTGATACATGGTGATAAATGACATGTAGAAATGGCCATAAGTTCGCATTTAGCCTCACATGCAAGTTATCATAAGGGATATGATAACTTACATGTTGCCAAAATGCAACCTTTAGCATAAAGCTTGAAGCTTTATGTTCATATACTCAAGATAAGCTTGCATAACATGATAACATGAACAAAATGATCATCCCAAACTTGCATAACATACTTGCATATCATATGACGAACTTGCATATCAAACTTGCATAACATAACATGATAAACTTGCATATCATAACATGGCAAATTTGCATAGCATAACATGGTAAACTTGCATATCATAACATGGCAAACCTGCATAGCATAACATGGTAAACTTGCATATCATAACATGGCATACTTGCATAGCATAACATGATAAACTTGCATATCATAATGGTCAACCAAACTTGCATCATTCATTTAACTTTAGAGTTTAAATATGAAAGTAGAAAAGGGCTTACAATGCTTATGAAGACACAAAAATATGACAAAGCCCTTATGCAATCAATTAAACCCAAAATGCAAGCTCCAATAGAAAAACCCTTGAGCAAAAATGATCAAAACCCTTGCTTTATGATGTAAATATGGAAACTTGACTTGAATGCAAGCTAATGATGCTCATACAAGCTTGAAAACACTTGTATGCATGGAAAATCTCTCATAAAAGTTTATTTAGGAATTTCATGAAGAGAGTGGAGGCCATGAGAGGAATGATTTTGCCATAGTTTAGTTGTATGAATGAATAATGATGATTTAGGGTTAGGTTAGGGGCTTATTTATAGAGATTAGGACTAGTTTTAGCCTTAGGATTAAACCCTAGTTCCAATCTCTGCCCTTAAAACCGAATCTGGCCCAAAAACCTAACCAAAACCCCAAAATGGTGCACCAGGCAAAACTGCCCGGCTGGACCAAGTCGACAGCCAAGTCGACAGGGCTGTCGACTTGGGTCCAACCAAGTCGACTCCCAAGTCGACAGGGCTGTCGACTTGGGTACTCTTGCGGGAATTTTCCCGCCTGCGCCCAACTGCCCTAATTTCCAAATTCAAACTTGAATTTGAAATCTGTTTTTACTTTGAAATTTTCTGAAAACTTCGTTGGGCCTTAATCGAGTCATACGGACTCCGATTTTCGAAAACTCGGACTCTATTTCGCGTATTTTTCCGAGACGAACGCAATGGCATAGCCCGTTTCCCTTGATTCAGATTTTAGAATTAAATTCTGCCTCGATTTACGTTATAACAGGTTATTGAAAATACGGGTTGTTACATTCTCCCCTCCTTAAAGGATTTCGTCCCCGAAATCTCTAAGTTAGGAAGAACATATCCTACCATCCAACATCCATCTACTCAAAACATCATCCACGAGCAATCATTGTCCTTACAAGATTCTAAATGTTGAATGAACATATACAAAGGTGTGTGTATATGTACTTATCTAATGCAAATATCATCAATGCAAATTATGTTAGTGAAATGAATCCATATGTATGCAATTCCTAACATAATGTATAACATCTATATGTGTGCACATAACATACATCCATATGCAACATCCATGTGATAACACAAAAAATTTCATCCATGAATAAGCGTAAACACTCATGCATATGCAATATGAGGAGTGTGTGAGTCGATCTAGTGCCTAACGTGTATAATGCATCCACGAGTAACCACTTGCAAACACTTGCAACCACTTGCAAACATCAAGCATAACATGTTTCAAACACATGTTTCATCCAAAGGGTTTCTACCTAAGGTTCTCACGACAAGATTAACACGATAAACTAGATAAACATGGATAGCAAAGAGAAAGATATGCTAACAAAGAAAAGAGACTGAGAGTGTACCCTCAAAAAGGAATGGATAAAGCCCACGCATCTTCTCCTCGGTTTCCCAAGTTGCGTCTTCTTCGGCTTCTCCCCATTGAACCTTCACCAACTTGACCTCTCGATTCCTTAGCTTCTTGGTCTCCATCCCCAAGATACGAATCGGAGCTCTCCTCAAGGTAGCCTCTTTCTCCACTTCCACATCTTTCAGAACACTTGGCTCAACAACCTCTGCTGATTCATGTAAACACTTCCGGAGATGCGAGACATGAAAAACATCGTGTACTCCGGCAAGCTTCTCGGGCAACTCCACTCTATAAGCCATCTGCCCGATCCTCTCTATAATAGGGAATGGTCCAACAAACCTCGGTGCTAACTTCCCAACGGCTCCAAATCGGACCACATTCCGCAAAGGAGAAACCTTCACGAAAACCATATCCCCAACATCAAACTCCAAATCAGTTCTTCGCTTATCAGCATAGGATTTCTGTCGGTCTTGGGCCGCTTTCATCCGTCTCCGAATCAACTCGACCTTCCCGGATGTATCTCTGATCATATCAGGCCCAAGTATAAGCTCATCTGTAGTCTCCCACCAACATGTAGGCGACTTGCACGGCCTCCCATATAAAGCTTCAAATGGTGCCATCCCTATGCTTGCCTGATAACTGTTATTATATGCAAACTCAACAAGAAGAAGATGGTCTTCCCAAGTACCACCAAAATCCAGAATACAAAGCCTCAACAGATCCTCGAGTACCCTATTCACCCTTTCGCGGTTTGACCGTCCGTCTGTGGGTGATAAGCCGTACTTAGATTCAACCTCGTGCCCATAGCTTCTTGCAAGCTATTCCAGAACTGACTTGTAAAGATTGGGTCACGGTCACTGACTATACTAGAAGGGACTCCATGTAGTCTCACAATCTCACGAATATATACAGACGCTAGCCAAGATGCGGTCCTCTTGCTCTTCACCGGAATGAAATGAGCACTCTTCGTAAGTCTATCCACAATAACCCAAATGCTCGTATTCCCTTTCCTTGACCTTGGTAGCCCATCGATAAAATCCATGGAAATACTCTCCTACTTCCATAGTGGAACGTCTAGGGGATGCAATAGCCCACCGGGCTTCTTCAACTCGGCCTTAACTTGCTGGCAAATGACACATCTAGAGACAAACTCTGCCACATCCTTCTTCATCCCAGGCCAAAAGAAAATGCACTTCATATCTTTATACATCTTATCTCCGCCCGGATGTATAGTCAACTTAGAGCGATGCGCTTCCTCAAGGACTTTTCTTACTAAATCTTCTACCATTGGAACACATAACCTTCCGTCTCTCCTCAGCCAACCCTTGTCATCAATAGAATATCGAGCGAGATGACTAGACGCCTCTCCTCGAATCAGCTTATCCATAATCTCAACTATCTGAGGGTCTTCTCTCTGCGAAGCCCCAACTTGATCAAGAAGGGTAGGTCTGAGTTCCAGAGATGCTAAAGAACCGGTCATCGACTCAATCGCCAAAGAGAAATCAAAGGTTGCCACATACTCTAAATTCTTCATCTCAACGAATAGAGGACTCAGAGTCAACCTTTTTCTACTCAATGCATCTGCTACCACATTCCCCTTGCCAGGGGTATAAGCTATCTCAAAATCGTAGGACGCCAAGAATTCCATCCATCTTTGTTGCCTTAGATTCAGATCCTTTTGAGAAAAGAGATACTTCAATGACTTGTGATCGGTATAAAGCTCAAATCTTTCTCCCAGAAGATAATGGCGCCAAGCCTTGAGTGCATATACTATTGCTGCCTACTCTAAGTCATGAGTGGGATAATTCTTCTCATGCACTTTGAGTTGTCTACCGCCAAAGCATATCACTCTTCCTTCTTGCATCAGAACAGCTCCTAACCCCGTGCCACATGCATCGGTGTATACTGTAAATAACTTCCCTCCATCGGGCAAAGCTAGAACAGGTGCTGATGTGAGAGCTCTCTTGAGCCTCTGAAATGCAAGCTCGCATTCTATGCTCCAAGCAAAAACTAAATTCTTCTTCGTCAATTTAGTGAGAGGAGCGGAAATCTTCGCGAAGTCCTTGATGAACTTCCGGTAAAAGCCTGCAAGACCTAGAAAACTTCTCACTTCGGTTGCATTCCTTGGAGTCTTCCAATCCTGAACTGCAACTACCTTAGCGGGATCCACCGCTAAGCCTTGCTTAGATACTATATGCCCAAGGAATCTAACTTCCCTTCTCCAATAGTGACACCAAATGTAACACCCCACCTCCGCCAGGGTGGCTCTTGCAAGCACTCTGACTTTGGAGGGGCGTTTGAATCAGGTAAACATGCATAATGATATATCAAGGCAGAACAAAAACATATGTAAACAGAGTAAATAAGATAAGTAAAACAGCGGAAGATTTCAAACTATTTCAAAAAAACAAGTCTGGTACAACATAATGTCAACTTTCCAAATACACAAGTCTAGATAAAAACAACATCACTGAAAAACTGAAATACATAAGTACTATCCCCAAAATAAGTGATAACCATAGCTAGCTTCATGTCAAGACCGTACATGAGCTAAAATCCCACAAGCAAGCGATCAGAAATCCAAGCTAAGCTCCAATATTCCCTCCCTGAGAACCTGGGGGGGGAAACGGAAGAAAAGAGGCGAAAGAAAACAGGTCAGTCAAAAAGACTGAGTAAGCCCTACTACAATCAATGTAAACTGATAAAGTTAACTGGCATGAGAAGCAGGGATGATCATAAGGATAACAACATACTAGCATGATGATTAACTAACAAGGTAGATAAAGGTGTCATCGCATAATCAGGATTAAGGTTTTGCACCACAGGTGTACTTGCAAACTAACATGACTTGAATAAACAAGTATTGATCCCTTGGCCCAAGCTTTGACCCAATAACATGAAATGACCCTAATACGAGGTCCAATAACATGAAGTGACCCTAATACGAGGTCCAATAACATGAAGTGACCCTAATACGTGGTCCAATAACATGAAGTGACCCTAATACGAGGTCCAATAATATGAAGTGACCCTAATACGAGGTCCAACCAAACGGTCTAGTCGATCGGCTCCCTATAAGCCTAACTCTTCACGTGTTGGTGTCAATACGACCCAAACATAATTGTAGTCAGACTGTGTCGGGTCTCCCGTCGGGTGTATCAAGCCCTAGGGTGTCAACCCATGGACACCATAAACATAAGTGCATAGTCTCGATCTACTGGTACCCGTGCATGTTTTCCCCGGCTCCGGACTACGTGCACGACCATAGTCCGTCCGGAACTACACCGGCGTACCACTCTGCCGTCGTTTTTGGTCACTTACCTCAAGTCCAGTAATCGTGCCCCCACCCTAGCCTAGTCCCTAGGGTCTTAATGATACAAACTTGGGATTACTACTGGAGTGGACCCCCATTGCTAGGATTTTCTAGTGGGTTAAGTACGGTTTAACCCTCTTGCTAATCATGGATTAACTTGGTTAAGTGTAACGATGAGTTCACGACTTAACCCCGATTAATCTACCAAGCCCAAATTGGTTAAGTATTAAGTGGACCATGACTTAACCCTAATCATGAGGCATTAATTAATTAATGTGCCTTAACCTCTCACATTAGACTTTGTTGCGGTTACTAGTTAAGCCGGGCGGGTCCGGGTAGCTTTACACCACAACTTGGTCTAACCTCGGGTTCAAGGTACAACATGACCAACTTCTCACATTGGGTCCTATTGTTTGTAGCAACTAGTTAAGCCGATCGGTTCCGGGTAGGTTTACGCTACAAACTCAACCCAACCTCGAGTTGGTCACACTTATCTTTTCTAAGTGTCATGTCCATCATGTTTCCAAAACATATTACAAATTTTCAAGCATTTGGGTAGACCTAACTTAATAGGTAAATTCCCAATGGGTAGACCTAACTTAATAGGTAAATTCCCAATCTTATGTTTTTATGTCTTTTAAGTTTACCCAACCCCAAACGCAATCCCATCGCTTACATATCGCAATAGCGCATAAAGGATAGAACGAGGGAACTTGGCATAATCATGACATAAAGGTGTTGAAGCCACAAGTTTAACATGGTGGCATATGAAATGTACATATGTTCATATACTTGCATATTACATTTTTAGGCCTCAAAAGCATGCATAAAACCAAACTTAGCATATTGGTGATACATGGTGATAAATGACATGTAGAAATGGCCATAAGTTCGCATTTAGCCTCACATGCAAGTTATCATAAGGGATATGATAACTTACATGTTGCCAAAATGCAACCTTTAGCATAAAGCTTGAAGCTTTATGTTCATATACTCAAGATAAGCTTGCATAACATGATAACATGAACAAAATGATCATCCCAAACTTGCATAACATACTTGCATATCATATGACGAACTTGCATATCAAACTTGCATAACATAACATGATAAACTTGCATATCATAACATGAAAAACTTGCATAGCATAACATGGTAAACTTGCATATCATAACATGGCAAACCTGCATAGCATAACATGGTAAACTTGAATATCATAACATGGCATACTTGCATAGCATAACATGATAAACTTGCATACCATAATGGTCAACAAAACTTGCATCATTCATTTAACTTTAGAGTTTAAATATGAAAGTAGAAAAGGGCTTACAATGCTTATGAAGACACAAAAATATGACAAAGCCCTTATGCAATCAATTAAACCCAAAATGCAAGCTCCAATAGAAAAACCCTTGAGCAAAAATGATCAAAACCCTTGCTTTATGATGTAAATATGGAAACTTGACTTGAATGCAAGCTAATGATGCTCATACAAGCTTGAAAACACTTGTATGCATGGAAAATCTCTCATAAAAATTTATTTAGGAATTTCATGAAGAGAGTGGAGGCCATGAGAGGAATGATTTTGCCATAGTTTAGTTGTATGAATGAATAATGATGATTTAGGGTTAGGTTAGGGGCTTATTTATAGAGATTAGGACTAGTTTTAGCCTTAGGATTAAACCCTAGTTACAATCTCAGCCCTTAGAACCGAATCTGGCCCAAAAACCTAACCAAAACCCCAAAATGGTGCACCAGGCAAAACTGCCCGGCTGGACCAAGTCGACAGCCAAGTCGACAGGGCTGTCGACTTGGGTCCAACAAAGTCGACTCCCAAGTCGACAGGGCTGTCGACTTGGGTACTCTGGCGGGAATTTTCCCGCCTGCGCCCAACTGCCCTAATTTCCAAATTCAAACTTGAATTTGAAATCTGTTTTTACTTTGAAATTTTCTGAAAACTTCGTTGGGCCTTAATCTGGTCATACAGACACCGATTTTCGAAAACTCGGACACTATTTCGCGTATTTTTCTTAGACGAACGCAATCGGGTCATACGGGTTGTTACGTATATTCTAACAACGACGTATATAAATATATACGTTCTATTTCTATTCAAAATAAATTTCTCGTCGCTATTACTTAAAATAATTCATTTTAAATAATCAAAATTCATCAAATTTGCCAAAATAAAAATTTTAAATTGGCTCAGATTTTCCGGGTTGTTACACGATGTCAGACATACATCCATTTACAAGTTTGTTCTAGGTCTGAACGAAACCGGAGGCACCTTATTCCTCATCCCGTATGTTCAATACAGGAGAGAGGCCCTCGCCTATCTGTCGATCTCCAAGTACGTCTGGACGATCACCACTTATTACCTCGTCTTGGGTGTACAGCCCAATCAAGACATCAGTGATCACCCAAACGATGTGAAGACCACCGGTCTTCAACCATCGTCTTCATCCTCGACACGGTCAGAATAGTATAAACCTGGTCTTTCTGAATAACTCGTGTATATAATAAACAAGTGATATAAAAACACAACATACGCCTCATTCCAATCCAGAATATTACTTTACTCAAATATTCTTATACTTAGGGGAAGGTTCCCATTAATTTTATCAAAGATAAATTCTTTAAATTTATTCTTTAATCTTCCTTTGGATATCATTTCAATCTAATTAAAGATGCATTAAAACTTCACTTGGTTTTAATCTACCCAAAATTCAATATTAACGATTGTTTAACTTGGGAAATCATATCCTATCTTTAACTGGGTTAAAGAACCAATGTCATTTAAAACACGGTCCACGATAAACCCAAAATCACATTCCATTCCATCAGCCTTTAACCGTAAATTAGCAAGTGAACAATTCCCTAAGTATTAACTCCGAAGGCCGAAACCAACATCAGATCAATACCCAGGAAACCATTCAACTTAACTAATCTCCCGTTAGTTTCTTATTTTCTTAACTCCATTGGGTCTAAGAACAATATTATTAAAGATACCATTCACGACAACCTAAAATCTTATTCCTATCTTTAACTAGTTTAAATAACAAGTATTATTTTAAGACAGTTCACGATAAACCCAAATCACATTCCATTAATTTTGGAATCTTCACGGAAAAACAAATCAATATATAGTCGATATCAATTTCCGTATCCGACCAATAATATAAATGGAATAACGTCAAAGCCTTTTAAATTCCATATGTATTAACAGTCTTCCTCCATAGAAGTTCACTTCGATTATTATCAATCTAATTCCATTCAATTCCAATTTAATATATTGAATTGGAAAACTTTACTTTGGAAAATTCCTGTTAAATCTTAATAAAAAGATTTATAAATTCCAAATCACATTTCACCGTAAAGAGGGTTAAAGAACGAATGTCATTAAAAACACAGTTTACAACAAACCCAAAATCTCATCAGTCTCTAACCGTAAATTAGTAAGAGAACAATTCCCTAAGAATTAACCCCGAAGGCCGAAACCAACATCAGATCAATACCCAGGAAACCATTCAACTTAACTAATCTCCAGTCAGTTTCTAATTTTCTTAACTCCATTGGGTTTAAGAACAGTATTATTAAAGATACCATTCACGAAAAACCCAAAATCCAATTCGATATTAAATACAAGGCTCCTGATAGAAAATATGTCGGCTTATATTCAATATCAAATTCTGAAATTAACAAATATTGTATTGGAATAACGAAATATATATATATATATACATCTTCCAAATTCCTCCACAATATCCGTATAATCACGAAATCCAATATCGAAATATTCCGAAGGTAATTTCGATTCAAATCCATTCTAATTCATATATTGGAAATTCTGGTTATTTTTATAACCATTTCAAATCCAATTCATTTATTTCTAAAAATAAATAAATTATTATTCTAGCTCATAACTAGTTCATTTTGATAAAAATATATTTTTATCTTTTCAAATATGGAATTTTTTCATCCTAATTCTTTCCAAATCATTTATTATGATTTTACACAAATTATTGATATTTTTAATAATTTTATCAAGGCTCGCACCGTCGATTTCTCTAAATGGTCATCGAATTGCACTTACAACGACCTTTTCCAAATTTGATTTGGACATAATTCCAAATCCATCCGTTAGATTTCATATCTCTCATATTGGTTAGAAAGGTCTTTTCGATACGAACCCAATGGTTCCGGTTTTAGGAGAATCCGACGGTCGGATCTCCCGCAATGTCGGTTCGATGTTAATGGTCGAAATTCGCGAACTGCCGCCACGCGACGCGTTCCATTCAGGCCATTGTAAATATATAATATATATATATATATATCGTCGATTTCCTTTTATAACATATTTTATAAATCGTTTTAAATTCGCTTTCAAAATGAATTCAACTTCACATTCAATTTCCAATCAAAATTGAATATTCCGTATCATTGATATATAAATGATAATATTTTCAAAACATTAGATTTTGAAATCAATTCCTTTTCGATATTCATTATAAAAAATGAATAAAATCGATATAAATATCGTTCGCGTCAAAATGGCGTTAAACTAATCAATACGGCTTTATATATTTAAATATATTCGTGTCCATCCGAAATCGGACATCAAAAATCAGATTTTTGATTCTTTTCTGAATATTATTTTAAAATATTCCTTATTTTAAAATATTCATTATTTTAAAATATTCCTTCTTTCTGAACTGGAATCAGACACAGTCAATTAACATATAATGTTATTTTATGGATTTCACACACACATGTACACAATAACAACCAAACACAGTCAACCATCATCCAAAGTGCATTCTACACTACATAAGCATAAAATATAAATATTTAACGCTTACCATAGCATGTCAATCAATCGATCGACATACAACTAATTATTGGGACTAGTGTATGCCATATATCATCCCAATACCCGTGTGGGGTTTCAACCAATAAATAATGAATTTTGTTTGTGCAGTTGGGCGATGTGTAAAATTTATCGTCTCAATCAATATCAGTCAAATGTGTGTACATAAACAAATCATCCGATTTGTTTATAAATATTTATTCATATACGCGTTAAAAATTATAATTTTAACTATAAAATATTTATTCCATTCCACATCACACAATCAATTTTCACAACACAAACAAACAAGTTGTCCATGGTCTGTGGACGACGGGTGTCGGGTGCTGCTGAGCACAGTCTGCATCCTAGTATATATTTTGACTAGAAAATAAAATTTAAAGTGAGGAGTTCTCATCTTGGGTTCCACTCCCTCATTCTTTCCTTCTGAACGGTATGGATTCCGTTTTGATTTCATTTCGTTCCATCGCACTCCTTTTCACGCTGTTCATAGTAAAAATCATATTTTTAATATGATGTTTATTTTAAAAATCACATTTTTATAATGGCACTTCATATATAAAAATCACATATTTTTACAATGCTTCTTTCAATATAAAAAATTATCTTTTTATATCTCTACTTCTTATATAAAGATCTAATTTTTATCTCTACTCCATATATAAAAATCGGATTTTTATATCGTTCTTCATATAATAAAAATCATATTTTTCTCTCGCCATTCTCTATATAAAAATCACATTTTTATATATAAAGATCGTACTTTTATATCTTTGCTATATATGAAAAAATCGCATTTTTTTAGTGCTTTCTATAAAATAAAAATCAAATCTTTTTAGAATTAAAAATCCAGTCTTCTCTAACATTAAAAATCAAATCTAATGTTAAAAATTATATCTTTCAAATTTTAAAGATCAAATCCTTCTAATGTTAAAGATCAAATCTTTCCAACTATAAAAAAATCACAACTTTTATTTATAAAAATATAATCTTTACAAAAAAAATTCATAATAATTTGTAAGCAAAATTCATTTCCTTTTCATGTTATAAACCATCTCTTTTCTACAAATGACAATAAAAACTAAGGATGGTTCAAAGACTTGCAGCGAGAGAGAGGGAGGGGGTTTCCGGGTGCACTGCCATTTGCAGCAGCATGGAAGCGGGTCGAAGCTGACTGGATTGGCACGAGGCTTCTCAGGCGGTCCCGGTGTCGAAGCAGCAGCCGTCGGAAATGAGACATTGCGGACTGGGCTTGATGAGCATCGGCAACGCCTCCCCTCTAGCGATCTGCGAAGGTCGACGCGTGGGTCGATGACTCAATGGATTGAAGATTCCACGACATGGACGGAGCGGTTTCAGGTTAAGGTAGGAGCTCGCGGGGGGGGGGGGGACTGCGGATCGAGGAATGGAGCAGGGGCGAACCTGAGCAGGCGGTGGTGGAGGGGCGTCGGGGGAGGGCCGGCGCGGCGTCCACTGCGCGATGGAGGCGCGATTTCCCCCTTTTCGTTTTCCTTTTTTTATTTATCTAAGTCAACGGGTGGCAAGAGAGAGGGATTAGGGTTTATATAAATATAAATATATATATATATATATTTAATTTATTAAATTTCCAAAAAGGTAACTTTTTGAATCAAATTCCAAACGAGACCCAACGACTCTCGCCCCTAGCTAATTACCCCCATTCTAAATGCAATGGGATATGTTTCGTAACCTGATTCGATTTTTTCGATCAGTTTTCGCCAAAATCAAAATATAAATCTATATATTGAATTTGAACGCACATTTCAATTTACTGGGGCCACATACGGACTCTAAAAATTCCAGAAAAATAAATCTGGTTATGTTTTGATGATACAGTTTTAATAAAACTAATTTCTTCTAATTTGGAGACCATTTGAAAAATGGCCATTTTCTGGTCGATCCAAATTGACTGAAACGGTCAAAACATGTTTTACTTTGCCACGCTCACATATTAATCCCAAAAATTATGGATTTTGGAATCTAGAAATAAATTAACATCCCGAATCCAACAAAAGTGGTTTCATTGAAAATGGAGGTCATTTGCAAAATGGCTATTTTTAAGGGCTATATTTTCCATAGCGACTATTCCGAATTTTCGACTGGGCATAACTTTTTATTCTCGCTATGAAATTTCGATTTTTCGGATTTGTTGGATAGATATTTTCAGTTAGATTCTAATATTTTTGGTTTCACTAAAATCCGGTTTATTTTGAATCCTATACAATCATTTGAAATTTGAAATCGAATTTTCAAACTATCGCGCCATTTCTAATTCCTTTTATAATTAAAATAAATATTTATATTCCAACGACGATTCAAATAAATATATACATTCTAATTCTATTCAAAATAAATTTCTTGTCGTTATTATTTAAAATAATTCATTTTAAATATCCAAAATTCATTAAAATTGCCAAAATAAAAATTTTAAATTGGTTCGGATTTTCCGGGTTATTACAATCTCCCCCACTTAAAATCTTTTTGTCCTCGAAAAGGAACGGATCTGAAAGTTGTTTAACTAATCAACTCAAATTTCAGTTTGGCTTCCATTCTTCAACTTTTCAGTTTCTAAGAATTTTCAAATTCTTCAAAAATTTGGCTAACACCCTAAATTTTCGAATTTTTTTGCCATAAGCTCCTTTGTACAGGAGCACCGGGAAAATCCTCAAACCGCCACGCCGGCCTCTCCAATCAAAAAGAAAAAGAAACAGCCAATCGGCTCATAAAATCATCAAAAAAACCCTAAGAAATACAATAAACATGCACCTATTTGTCGGGCAAACAATTTTATTCCTCTGCTTAGCTTCCCTGCTATGACCTGTTCAATGTGTATACATGTATATGCATGAAATTTCTATCAATTTTTAATTCAGTTCAACATTTGATACAATTTGGTTATATGTATCGTTCATGTACATATTAGTTTCAACAATCTCATTAGTTAAACTAATAATCAAACAACACAACCATCAATCAATTAGTGGATTAGCGTTTCAAATTCATAATTTTGATATATATTCAAAAAATCCATTTTGATGCCAAATCACAACAAAGCCCTATCAATTTTTGGTTCTCACACCAGTCAATTGGAAATATATACATACCCACTTTCGAAACTCGAACATAAACATTGATGATGGTATACCGATCATCAGAATCATCTCCGGGCGACTAGAGTGTGATTCTATATCTATCCAGTATACTTGAGGCTTCGGATACACGTGGATGAGACGTATATTCAAAATCTCTATATACCCGATTGTCCAAATTCAATACAAAATAAATATTCACATGCGTATATTGGATTTCATTTTCAAAACAAAATACGATTTCATTTTTATTTGAAAAATATACTCTTCACACTCGTTCTAGGATACTACTGATCCTATCTCTAATGAGTCATTCCTATTGGATATTACTAATCCAATCTCTGATGAATTCTTTCGTTTGGTTCTAATGTGTCTTGTTCTCCGAGCTCTGTAAACCAAAGCTCTGATACCAAATGTGGCGACCCGAAACTTCCTCGTGAAGGAAAGCCCGGATTTCTTTGAGAACACAACAAATCAGAACACAAACAGAAGAACATTTCATTGCTTATTACAACAATTCCATCAGAATACAAGAATATTCCAGAGTATACACGAATAATATAGAGAAGAAAAATATCAGAGATTTACAAATTACATATAAATACATAGCAGTGGAAAACTAATACAAACACAACTGAAAGGAATATACGGATATAGAGCTTTCCGAATATCATTCCAGCGGTAAACTAGGATCCTGTGAATATAAATCTGCAAAATCAAAACTACTAGCTGCCCGTGTGGAAAATAGGGGCACCTAGAGTTTAGGTTAAAACAATAAACTCCAGGTTAGTCATGTGACTTATGTGAGAACAAAAACAGTTATTAGTCTGATCTTACAGTTAAGTAAATCAAGGGACCACGCCATATAACACAGAATGGGTTTACCCCCAAGAATATCAGTGCATAAAACAAACATCGCAATGCTAAATAAAGAACAATGAAGCTATTATAAGACTCAGGTACCATCACACAATGCAACGCAAGTCGGAGGATAGAGTTTTTACCTTATAATAGCCAAAAATGCTTGGTACGTGAAATTTCATATTTTACTATTACTATACGTGTATAGAGTCAAAACAATTACAAATATAAATGTATTAATCATAGACGACATGAGTGCCCCATCCCACTATGTCACCATACTAGGATCTACAATAAAAACCGCAAAATGTTGTATAGGATCTACAATAAAGATGCATTATAACTCCACTTGGTTTTAATCTTCCCAAAAGTCAATATTAACGAATGTTTAGCTAGGGAAATCATATCCTGTCCTTTAACTGGGTTAAAGAACCAATGTCATTTAAAACACGGTTCACGATAAACCCAAAATCACATTCCATTCCATCAGCCTTTAACTGTAAATTAGCAAGTGAACAATTCCCTAAGTATTAACCCCAAAGGCCGAAACCAACAAAAGATCAATACCCAGGAAACCATTCAACTTAACTAATCTCCCGTTAGTTTCTGATTTTGTTAACTCCATTGGGTCTAAGAACAATATTACTAAAGAAACCATTCACGACAATCCAAAATCTTATTCTTATCTTTAACCGGGTTAAAGAACAAGTGTTATTTTAAGACACCGTTCACGATAAACCCAAATCGCATTCCATTAATAATGGAATCTTCACGGAAAAACAAATCAATATATAATCGATATCAATTTCCGTATCCGACCAATAATATAAATGGAATAACGACAAAGCCTTTTAAAATCCATATGTATTAACAGTCTTCCTCCACAGAAGTTCTCTTCAATTATTATCAATCGAATTCCATTCAATTCCAATTTAATATATTAAATTGGAAAACTTTACTTTGGAAAATTCTCGTTAAATCTTAATAAAAAAATTTATAAATTCCAAATCACATTTCACCGTAAAGCGGGTTAAAGAACAAATGTCTTTAAAAACACAGTTCATAAAAAACCCAAAATCCCATCAGTCTCTAACCGTAAATTAGTAAGAGAACAATTCCCTAAGTATTGACCCCGATGGCTGAAACTAACATCAGATCAATACCCAGGAAACCATTCAACTTAACTAATCTCCAGTCAGTTTCTAATTTTCTTAACTCGATTGGGTTTAAGAACAGTATTATTAAAGATACCATTCACGACAAACTCAAAATCCAATTCGATATTAAATACAAGGCTCTGAATAAAAAATATATCGGCTTATATTCAATATGAAATTCTGAAATTAACAAATATCATATTGGAATAACGATATATATACATATATATATATATGTATGTATATATATATATATCTTCCAAATTCCTCCACAATATACGTATAATCACGAAATCCAATATTGAAATATTCCGAAGGTAATTTCGATTCAAATCCATTCCAATTCATATATTGGAAATTCTGGTTATTTTTAAAACCATTTCAATTCCAATTTATTTGTTTCTAAAAATAAATAAATTATTATTCTAGCTCATAACTAGTTCATTTTGATAAAAATATATTTTTATCTTTTCAAATATGGAATTTTTTTCATCCTAATTCTTTCCAAATCATTTATTATGATTTTACACGAATTGTTGATATTTTTAATAATTTTATCAAGGCCCGTACAGTCGATTTCCCTAAATGGTCACCGAACTGCACTTACACGACCTTTTCCAAATTTGATTTGGACATAATTCCAAATCCAACTGTTAGATTTCAAATCTCTCATACTCTTAGAAAGGTCTTTTCGATACGAACCCAACAATTCTGGTTTTATGAGAATCCGATGGTCGGATCTCCAGCAATGTCCGTTCGAAGTCAATGGTCGAAATTCGTGAACTACCGCAACGCGGCGCGTTCCATTCAGGCCATTATATATATATATATATATACATATATATAATATATTATATATATTTTGTCGATTTCCTATTAAAATGTATTTTATAAATCGTTTTAAATTCACTTTCATAACGATTTCAACTTCACATTCAATTTCCAATCAAAATTGAATATTCCATATTATCGGTATATAAATGATAATATTTTCAAAACATTAGATTTTGAAATCAATTCCTTTTCGATATTCATTATAAAAAATGAATAAAATTGATATAAATATCGCTCGCGTCAAAACGGCGTTAAACTAATCAACACGACTTTATGTATTTAAATATATTCGTGTCCATCCCAAATCGGACATCAAAATCAGATTTTTGATTCTTTTCTAAATATTATTTTAAAATATTCCTTACTTTAAGATATTTGTTATTTTAAAATATTCCTTCTTTCTGAACTGGAATCAGACACAGTCAATTACCATATAATGTTATTTATATGGATTTCACACACACATGTACACAACAACAACCAAATACAGTCAACCATCATCCAAAGTGCATTCTACACAACATAAGCATCAAATATAAATATTTAACGCTTACAACAACATGTCAATCAATCGATCGACATACAACTAATTATTGGGACTAGTGTATGTCATATGCCGTCCCAATAGCCGTGTGGGGTTTCAACCAACAAATAATGAATTTTATTTGTGCGGTTGGGTTATGTGTAAAATTTGTTGTCCTAATCAATATCAGTCAAATATGTGTACATAAAAAAATCGTCTAACTTGTTTATAAATATTTATTAATATACGCGTTAAAAATTATATTTTTAACTATAAAATATTTATTCCATTCCACATCACACAATCAATTTTCACAACACAATCAAACAAACAAACAAGTTGTCCATGGTCTGTGAACGACGGGTGTCGGGTGCTGCTAAGCACCGTCTGCATCCTAGTATATATTTTAACTAGAAAATAAAATTTAAAGTGAGGAGTTCTCACCTTGGGTTCCACTCCCTCATTCTTTCCTTCTGAACGGTATGGATTCCGTTTTGATTTCATTCCGTTCCATCGCACTCCTTTTCACCCTGTTCATAGTAAAAATCATATTTTTAATATGATGTTTATTTTGAAAATCATATTTTTATAACGGCACTTCATATATAAAAATCATATATTTTTACAACGCTTCTTTCTATATAAAAATTATATTATTATATCTCTACTTCTTATATAAAGATCTAATTTTCATCGCTACTCCATATATAAAAATCGGATTTTTATATCGTTCTTCATATAATAAAAATCATATTTTTCTCTCGCCATTCTATATATAAAAATCATACTTTTATATATAAAGATCGTACATTTATATCTTTGCTATATATGTAAAAATCGCATTTTTTTAATGCTTTCTATAAAATAAAAATCAAATCTTCTCTAATGTTAAAAATAAAATCTAATGTTAAAAATTATATCTTTCAATTGTTAAAGATCAAATCCTTCTAATGTTATGATTAAATCTTTCTAACTGTAAAAAAACCACATCTTTTATTTATAAAAATATAATCTTTACAAACAAAATTCATAATATTTTATAAACAAAAATCGTTTCTTATTCATGTTATAAACCATCTCTTTTCTACAAACAATAATAAAAACAAAGGATGGTTCAAAGACTTACAGAGAGAGGGGGGGTTTCCGGGTGCGATGCCATTTATAGCAACGCGGAAGCGGGTTGGAGCTAACTGAATTGGCATGAGGCTTCTCAGGTGGTCCCGGTGTCGAAGCAGCAGCCGTCGGAGATGAGACATGGCAGAGTGGGCTTGATGAGCATCGGCAACGCCTCTCCTCTGGCGATCTGCGAAGGCCGACGCGTGGGTCGATGACTCAATGGATTGGAGATTCTGCGAGTGGACGGAGCGGTTTCAGGTCGAGGTGGGAGCTTGCGGGGGGACTGCGGATCGAGGAATGGTGGAGGGGTGAAGCTGAGGAGGCGGTGGCGATTGGGCGTCGTGGGGAGGGCCGGCGCGACAGTCCGCTACGCGATGGAAGCGCAATTCCCCCCTTTTCATTTTCCTTTTTTATTTATCCGAGTCAACGGGTGGCAAGAGAGAGGGATTAGGGTTTATATATAATATATATATACATATATAATTTATTAAATATCCAAAAAGGTAACATTTTGATTCAAACTCCAAATGAGACCCGACGACTGTCGCCCTAGCTAATTACCCCCATTCTGAACACAATGGGATATATTTCATAACCTGATTCGACTGTTTCGATCAATTTTCAACAAAATCAAAATATAAATCTATATATTGAATTTGAACGCACATTTCAATTTACCGGGGCCACATACGGACTCTAAAAATTCCAGAAAAATAAATCTGGTTATGTTCTGACGATACGGTTCTAACAAAACTAATTTCGTCTAATTTGGATACCGTTTGAAAAATGACCATTTTCTGGTCGATCCAAATTGACTGAAACTTCCAAAACATGTTCTACTTCGCCACGCTCACATATTAATCCCAAAAATTATGAATTTTGGGATCTAGCAATAACTTGACATCCCTGATCCAAGAAAAGTGGTTTCGTCGAAAACGGAGGACATTTGTAAAATGGCTATTTTTAAGGGCTATATTTTCCATCGTGACTATTCCGAATTTTCAACTGGGCATAACTTTTTATTCCCACTATGAAATTTTAAATTTTCGGATTCGTTGGAAAGATAGTTTCAATTAGATTCTAATATTTTTGGTTTCACTAAAATCCGGTTTATTTTGAATCCTATACATTCATTTAAAATTTGAAATCGAATTTTCAAACTACCGCGCCATTTCTAACTCCTTTTATAATTAGAATAAATATTTATATTCCAACAACGATTCAAATAAATATATACATTCTAACTCTATTCAAAACAAATTTCTCATCGTTATTATTTAAAATAATTCATTTTAGATATTCGGAATTCATTAAAATTGCCAAAATAAAAAATTTAAATTGGTTCGGATTTTCCAGGTTATTACAATCTCCCTCACTTAAAATCTTTTTGTCCTAAAAAAGGAACGAAGCTGAAAGTTGTTTAACTAATCAACTCAACATTCAGGTTGGCGTCCATTCTTCAACTTTTCAGTTTCTAAGAATTTTTAAATCCTTCAAAAATATGGCTAACACCCTAGATTTTTTTAAAATTTCGCCATAACCTCCTTTGTACGGGAGCACCTGGAAAATCCCCAAATGCCACACAGGCGTCTCCAATCAAAAAGAAAAAGAAACAGCTAAGCGACTAGCCAATCGGCTCATAAATTCATCAAAAAACTTCAAGAAATACAATAAACATGTACCTATTTGTCGTGCAAACAATTTTATTCCTCTGCTTAGCTTCCCTGCTATGACCTGTTCAATGTGTATACATGTATATGCATGCAATTTCTATCAACTTTCAATTTAGTTCAACATTTGATACAATTTGGTTATATGTACCGTTCATGCACATATTAGTTTCAACAATCTCATTAGTTAAACTAATAATCAAACAACACAACCATCAATCAATTAGTGGATTATCGTTTCAAACTCATAATTTTGATATATAATCATAAAATCCATTTTTGGTGCCAAATCACAACAAATAAGTCCTATCTAGTTTAGGTTCTCACACTAGTCAATTGGATAATATAGATATCCCACTTTCGAAACTCGAATATAAACACGGATGATGTTATACCGATCATCAGAATCATCTTCGGGCGACTAGAGTGTGATTCTATATCTATCCAGTATATTTGAGGCATCGGATACACATGGATCAGACGTATATTCAAAATCTCTATATACCCGATTGTCCAAATTCAATACAAAATAAATATTCACATACGTATATTGAATTTAATTTTCAAAAAAAAAATTCATTTTCATTTTTATTTGAAAAATATACTCTTCACACTCGTTCTAGGATACTACTCATCCTATCTCTAATGATTCATTCCTATTGGATATTACTAATCCAATCTCTGATGAATTCTTTCATTTGGTTCAAACGTGTCTTTTTGTAACACCCCGAATTTTCTGTGAACATAAGAGTAACAAATCAAAGAATAATTAAATTGTAACAAAATAATCAAGGGAAACGGGTTGTGCCATTGTGTTCGTCTCGAAATTCTGCTTGGAATAGAGTCCAAGTTTGCGTAAATCCGACTCCGTATGAAGAAGATATAAATCAGCCCGGAATTCAAAATTCAGATTCTCTCTGCTTGAAGTGTTTGAAGTATTGCTTGGCTTTGGCTCTATCTTTCCATGGCAGTTTACGTTGGGGATTATGACTTAAAAAACTACGCATTCTGAAGGCTTTTGTACATGACCGATATTTTGTACTTGAATTCTGATATTGTGATTTGAAAAGATGTAGCCAAACTTATTTCTGTTTCTGTTGTAATAAAGTTATAAAATTTTCAAATGCTACTTTATCTGTCTTGTAAATTTCTGTTCTGTCTACTAAAATGCTCCATCAAAGTTAAGGCATTCCCTTTATGAGTGACCTTAATGGAGGTGGGGTGTTACACTTGTTCTCCGAGCTCTGTAAACCAAAGCTCTGATACCAAATATGGCGACCCGAAACATCCCCGTGAAGGAAAGCCCGGATTGCTTTGAGAACATGACAAATCAGAACACAAACAGAAGAACATTTCATTGCTTATTAAAACAATTCCATCAGAATACAAGAATATTCCAGAGTATACATGAATAATATACAGAAGAAAAATATCAGAGATTTACAAATTACATATAAATACATAGCAGCGGAAAACTAATACAAACACAACTGAAAGGAATATACGGATATAGAGATTTCCGAGTATCATTCCAGCTATATACCAGGATCCTGTGAATATAAATCTGCAAAACCAAAACTAATAGCTGCCCGTGTGGAAAATAGGGGCATCCAGAGTTTAGGTTAAAACAATAAACTCCAGGTTAGTCATGTGACTGGTGTGAGAACTAAAACAGTTATTAATCTGATCATAAAGTTAGGTAGATCAAGGGACCGCATCGTATAACACGGAACGGGGTTTACCCCCAAGAATACCAGTGCATAAAACAAACAGCGCAATGCTAAATAAAGAACAATGAAGCTATTATAAGACTCATGTCCCATCACACAATGCAACGCATGCCGGAGGATAGAGTTTTTACCTTATAATAGCCAAAAATGCTTGGTACGTGAAATTTCATATTTTACTATTACTATACGTGTATAGAGTCAAAAAAATTTCAAATATAAATGTATTAATCATAGACGACATACTAGGATCTACAATAAAAACCCCAAAATGTTGTATTGGCAGTTGGATTTCCATCTGTAAACCAACGGATCGTCCTTACCGCTTCGAGACAATCTAGCCCATGTCTAGGGCAAGTACTCTGTCAAGCCTTTGGATCGTCAGGGCTGGTCCATACAGAGTGGATTAAAATGCTTGAAAAATGTGTTTCCCCGCCCTACGGGGCGTAAACTTGTCATATCCCGACCAAACTATCGGCCCCAGAACGACCGATATAACCGAGGCGCCTCGCAATCCATCATCCACATAAGTAAAATGTCAGGGCTAGTAAAACGCTGATACCACTCTTAGCTAGAAGGAAATGCATGCCCTCCCTGATGTCCTCTCCTATTTCTGATTCACACCGGGGTTTGAGGCTCGCGAATTAATGCTACATAAAGCTACGCTATATTAAAGCCGTGCTTTGATCATCAACCACAAGACTCTGCTTTTCAATAGAAGCCTTGATCGTTTGCATCTCAGCATGCCGCATAGGCAATTCACGCTATGCAACCGATGTCTATCAATCACGAAGAATGAAATCTGATTTTAGACACACATCCATTTACAAGTTCGTATATTCCTCATCCCGTATGTCCAATACAGGAGAGAGGCCCTCGCCTATCCGTCGATCTCCAAGTACGTCTGGACGATCACCACTTATTACCTTGTCTAGGGTGTACAGCCCAATCAAGACATCAGTAATCACCCAAACGATGTGAAGACCTCCGGTCTTTAACCACCGTCTTCATCCTCGACATATTGTCGAATCAGTTATTCAGAATGGGATAAACTCGGTCTTTCTGAATAACTCGCATATATAATAAACAAGTGCTATAAAAACCCAACATACGCCTCATTCCGATCCAGAATATTCCTTTATTCAAATATTCTTATACTTTGGGGAAGGTTCCCATTAATTTTATCAAAGATAAATTCTTTAAATTTATTCTTTAATATTCCTTTGGGTATCATTTAAATCTAATTAAAGATGCATTAAAACTCCACTTGGTTTTAATCTTCCCAAAAGTCGATATTAACGATTGTTTAACTTGGGAAATCATATCATGTCTTTAACTGGTTAAAGAACAAATGTCATTTAAAACACGGTTCACGATAAAACCAAAATCACATTCCATTCCATCATCCTTTAACCATAAATTAGCAAGTGAACAATTCCTTAAGTATTAACCCCGAAGGCCGAAACCAACATCAGATCAATACCCAAGAAACCATTCAACACTAATCTCCAGTTAGTTTCTGATTTTCTTAACTCCACTGGGTCTAAGAACAATATTATTAAAGATACCATTCAGGACAACCCAAAATCTTATTCCTGTCTTTAACTGGGTTAAAGAACAAGTGTTATTTTAAGAAACCGTTCACGATAAACCCAAATCACATTCCATTAATTATGGAATCTTCACGGAAAAACAAATCAATATATAATCGATATCAATTTCCGTATCCGACCAATAATATAAATGGAATAACGGCAAAGCCTTTTAAATTCCATATGTATAAACAGTCTTCCTCCACAGAAGTTCACTTCGATTATTATCAATCGAATTCCATTCAATTCCAATTTAATATATTAAATTGGAAAACTTTACTTTGGAAAATTCCCGTTAAATCTTAATAAAAAGATTTATAAATTCCAAATCATAATTCACCGTAAAGTGAGTTAAAGAACGAATGTCGTTAAAAACACAATTCACAACAAACCCAAAACCCATCAGTCTCTAACCGTAAATTTGTAAGAGAACAATTCCCTAAGTATTATACTAAAGGCCGAAACCAACATCAGATCAATACCTAGGAAACCATTCAACTTAACTAATCTCCAGTCAGTTTCTAATTTTCTTAACTCCATTGTGTTTAAGAACAATATTATTAAAGATATCGTTCACGAAAAACCCAAAATCCAATTCGATATTAAATACAAGGCTCTAAATAGAAAATATACCGGCTTATATTCAATATCAAATTCTGAAATCAACAAATATCGTATTGGAATAACGATATATATATATATATATATATATACATATATATATATATCTTCCAAATTCCTCTACAATATCCGTATAATCACGAAATCCAATATCGAAATATTCCGAAGGTAATTTCGATTCAAATCCACTCCAATTCATATATTGGAAATTCTGGTTATTTTTAAAACCATTTCAAATCCAATTTATCTATTTCTAAAAATAAATAAATTATTATTCTGGCTCATAACTAGTTCATTTTGATAGAATATATTTTTATATTTTCAAATATGGAATTTTTGCATCCTAATTCTTTCCAAATCATTTATTATGATTTTACGAAAATTATTGATATTTTTAATAATTTTATCAAGGCCCGTATAGTCGATTTCCCTAAGTGGTCGTCGAACTGCACTTACATCGACCTTTACCATATTTGATTTGGACATAATTCCAAATCCAACTGTTAGATTTCAAATCTCTCGTATTCGTTAGAAAGCTGTTTTCGATATGAACCCAATGGTTCCGGTTTTAGGAGAATCCGATGGTCGGATCTCCCGCAATGTCCGTTCGAAGCCAATGGTCGAAATTCTCGAACTACCGTAGCGTGGCGCGTTCCATTCAGGCCATTATATATATATAATATTACATATATTTCGTTGATTTCCTTTTAAAACGTATTTTATAAATCGTTTTAAATTCGCTTTCAAAACGATTTCAACTTTACATTCAATTTCCAATCAAAATTGAATATTCCATATCATCGGTATATAAATGATAATATTTTCAAAACATTAGATTTTGAAATCAATTCCTTTTCGATATTCATTATAAAAAATGAATAAAATCGATATAAATGTCGTTCGCGTCAAAATCGCGTTAAACTAATCAACACGGCTTTATATATTTAAATATATTCGTGTCCGTCCCAAATCGGACATCAAAATAAGATTTTAGATTCTTTTCTGAATATTATTTTAAAATATTCGTTATTTAAAATATTCCTTCTTTCTGAACTGGAAGCAGACACAGTCAATTACCATATAATGTTATTTATATGGATTTCAATCACACATGTACACAACAACAACCAAACACAGTCAACCATCATCCAAAGTGCATTCTACACTGCATAAGCATCAAATATAAATATTTAACGATTACAATAGCATGTCAATCAATCGATCGACATACAACTGATTATTGGGACTAGTGTGTGTCATATATCATCCCAATACCCGTGTGGGGTTTCAACCAACAAATAATGAATTTTATTTGTGCAGTTGGGCGATTTGTAAATTTTATCGTCCCAATCAATATCAGTCAAATGTATGTACATAAACAAATCATCCGATTTGTTTATAAATATTTATTCATATACGCATTAAAAATTATATTTTCAACTATAAAATATTTATTCCATTCCACATACACAATCAATTTTCACAACACAATCAAACAAACAAACAAGTTGTCCATGGTCTGTGGACGTCGGGTGTCGGGTGCTGCTAAGCACCGTCTGCATCCTAGTATATATTTTGACTAGAAAATAAAATTTAAAGTGAGGAGTTCTCACCTTGGGTTCCACTCCCTCGTTCTTTCCTTCTGAACGGTATGGATTCCGTTTTGATTTCATTCCGTTCCATCGCACTCCTTTTCACGCTGTTCATAGTAAAAATCATATTTTTAATATGATGTTTATTTTAAAAATCAAATTTTTATAATGGCACTTCATATATGAAAATCACATATTTTTACAACACTTCTTTCTATATAAAAACTATATTATTATATCTCTACTTCTTATATAAAGATCGATTTTTTATCGCTACTCCATATATAAAAATCGGATTTTTATATCGTTCTTCATATAATAAAAATCATATTTCTCTCTCGTCATTCTCTATATAAAAATCACATTTTTATATATAAAGATCGTACTTTCATATCTTTGCTATATATGTAAAAATCGCATTTTTTTATGCTTTCTATAAAATAAAAATCAAATCTTTTTAGAAATAAAAATCCAATCTTCTCTAATGTTAAAAATCAAATCTAATGTTAAAAATTATATATTTCAAATGTTAAAGATAAAACATTTCTAATGATAAAGATCAAATCTTTCTAACTATAAAAAAATCACGTCTTTTATTTATAATAATATAATCTTTACAAACAAAATTCATAATACTTTATAAGCAAAAATCATTTCTTTTTCATGTTATAAACCATCTCTTTTCTACAAATGACAATAAAAACTAAGAATGGTTCAAAGACTTATAGAGGGAGAGAGGGGGTTTCCGGGTGCGCTGCCACTAGCAGCAGCGTCGAAGCGGGTCAGAGCTGACTGGATTGGCACGAGGCTTCTCAAGCGGTCCCGGTGTCGAGGCAGCAGCCGTCGGAGATGAGACATGGCGGATTGGGCTTGATGAGCATCGGCAACGACTCCTATTTGGAGATCTGCGAAGGCGGACGCGTGGGTCGATGACTCAATGGATTGGAGATTCCGCGACGTGGACGGAGCGGTTTCAGGTCGAGGTGGGAGCTTGAGGGGGGACTGCGGATCGAGGAACGGAGGAGGAGTGAAGCTGAGGAGGCGGTGGCAGTGTGGCGTCGTGGGGAGGGCCGGCGCGGCAGTCCGCTGCGCGATCGAGGCGCGATTTCCCCCTTTTCGTTTTCCTTTTTTTTATTTATCTGAGTCATCGGGTGGCAAGAGAGAGGGATTAGGGTTTATATAAAAAATATATTTAATTTATTAAATTTCCAAAAAGGTAACTTTTTGATTCAAACTCCAAACGAGACCAAACGACTATCGCCCCTAGCCAATTACCCCCATTCTAAATGCAATGGGATATATTTCGTAACCTGATTCAACTGTTTCGATCAGTTTTCGTCAAAATCAAAATATAAATCTTTATATTTAACTTGAACGCACATTTCAATTTACCGGAATCACATACGGACTCTAAAAATTTCAGAAAAATAAATCAGATTATGTTTTGACGATACGGTTCTAACAAAACTAATTTCGTCTAATTTGGAGACCGTTTGAAAAATGGCCATTTTCTGGTCGATCCAAATTGACTGAAACTGTCAAAACACATTTTACTTCGCCACGCTCACATATTAATTCTAAAAATTTTGAATTTTGGAATCTGGCAATAACCACGGATCCAACAAAAGTGGTTTCGTCGAAAACGGAGGTCGTTTGCAAAATGGATATTTATAAGGGCTATATTTTCCATAGCGACTATTCCGAATTTTCAACTGGGCATAATTTTTTATTCCCGCTATGAAATTTCAATTTTTCGGATTCGTTGGAATGATATTTTCAATTAGATTCTAATATTTTTGGTTTCACTAAAATCCGGTTTATTTTGAATCATATACACTCATTTGAAATTTGAAATCGAATTTTCAAACTACCGCACCATTTCTAATTCCTTTTATAATTAAAATAAATATTTATATTCTAACGACGATTCAAATAAATATATATGTTCTAATTCTATCCAAAATAAATTTCTCATCGTTATTATTTAAAATAATTCATTTTAAATATTCAAAATTCATTAAAATTGCCAAAATAAATATTTTTTTAATTGGTTCGGATTTTCCGGATTATTACAACCAATAATTGTTGAAATAATCGTCCGCCTAAAAGTATTGTATTACCTTTCCCTTCTCTGAGCTGCAATACATATGCATAGTACTCCCTCATAGTTACCATGTCATCATAATTTGTTGAATTTTCAAACACATTTTTGTAATGAATGTTAAGCCTATAGCCATCCTCTCCATACGGAAATAAAATTGGATATTGCATTGCCATAAAACTTGGGTGCTTCTCATTTATTCTTTAAGTAATCCCGTTTTCTCTTCAATAATTATGTCATGGTAACCCTCTGCTCGCACACCATTATCTGTAACTAAGGCAGCAATTTCTGAGTAAGTTGGCAAGTTGTATTGTCTGCCATCTCCCTCTCTTCTATCTCGAAGATGTAGTGACACATTATGAAGATTACTTTGCTTAAAGCTATCTCTTGCTATTCTAAATGCTTTAGCCAATTCGTTACAGTCGTTAAACAATATTATCAAATTAGCTACCGTTTCAGGATATAAATGGGTACTGCTTTCACACGGTCGTGATACAATAAGCTTGTTTGCCACCTCATTTTCTGTGTTGTAGATATATAGCTGAGAAAATTTGGCATGTCCATTAGTAGGTAGAAGAGAACCAATTTTATGATAGTTTTGACCATTAATTATGAATACATATGGGCCTCTACCAGAACTAACTGAATTGTCAATGTGTCCACCCATCGACGTAAAGGGCAAACATGGAATTATACAAACGAATATTTTGTCAAAAGCATATGGATCCTGGTCCTCCATTGTAATCCAACAATTGTTGTAAGTAAGGAGGGAAATGCCTTGATGGAGGGAGCACAATTTTTCCTTCTATGCAGCAAATAATTTTTTTAGGATTTGACGTTCCTCAATTTTTCCTACACCTCTCCTCATACCACATTGTTGCATTGCATTGTGTGCAAATTGAGCTTGGAGAACCAAAATAAAAGGGTTCAAACATTTTTCCTACAAAAGTACAATAAGATTAAGTATATGTTTTTTGTGCTATGGTGGGGAAAAGTTGTAGAATACGTACCATAAGCATGTTCGTCTAAATTTGTGGCTAAACGTGATCTTTTTCATATACCTTGCATAATATTAGAGTCGGTCATCAATGTAATATAAATAGGGTGGAAACAATTAATTTATCGTTTATTCTAAGACTAATATATATAACACTGGAAGAAGGCCGTATAAACCTGCTCTAAATTTGAGATTCTTACTTGCACGTGTACTTGCTCCTACATGGAAACCAAATTTTGTTCCATCTGGTATATACACATATATGTGTATACGTTAGTATATATGTGTATACGTTAGTTTGTGTCTCTCTCTCACTCTATATATATATATACACACACACACACACATAGACACACACAGTGCACACGGTATGTGCTAGAGGAGATGATTCGAATTAACTGGCTAAATGTGTCATAAGACTCATATCATATCTTTTACTTGATCATTTATTTCAGCAGTAACATTGTGATGCTAATTTTCACGTTGACTTTGTTGTACATCTCTCTTTGAATAGGAACGGTTGTACGTTTGCAATTGTCCATCCTGCATGGGGGAAGAATTAATAATAATGTTAGATCAAGTACTGCGCAGTTGAGTTGAACATACAAATACACCCATGTTTGTAAATTGAAAATAGAGCGAAATTAGAGATGGTCTGTGTATGGAACAAAAACATAAGTCACAACCGAATAACACAGTAGGACGTATTCATGATAAATGCAATGTGAGCGTAGCATGATTACGCAGTTGTATCAAGTAATATATAGTGGAATGCAAATACTATATCGATTAAGCGCACTACCTTAAGATCAATACATTTCTTTGATATATTTCAATGGCAAAAGCATGGGGTTCAAGTAATCATCAGTGTATTCTGCATACCCAAAAAAAATTAGTTTCGTTAATATTTAAGTTTAGTAATAAAAGAACACGTTACATGAATATATATCAACTATCAGATGTTTAGTCATTTTTTGATTTATTCCACTTTAATGTTAGATAAGATGAACTTTGGTAAGGCTGCGGTGGTGAGCAGTAGAAGGCCAGTTTATAGTTCATATTGAATAGTCAATGTCGAGCTAATAACAATTGTAGATAATTTAAATCAGGAGTTAGACAAATCTGCAACTACAATGTGTTTTAACAAATTAAAATTTATGGAATGTACGCAGTACGAAAATAAATTCATGTTCTATTTTTGCAGAGCGAAGTTTTAGTAGAGCAAAAAAGTCAATAGTTCGTGACATAACAAATTATGCTTACTAGCAAATATATGAATACTACGTCTGCAAAAGAGTGGTCGAGCTATGATTTTTAAAAAACAACATAATGTGACCTATATGATATTTTAGAATGTTAAAAGTGGAAGTTAGGATAACTTTTGATATATGTTAGATATCTAGTCAACCTAACGTACATGTCATGTTCCACTCATTTTGTTAGTTTTGAATTTGAACCTTTGGTATCACTATTATTTGTACGCATAGTATAGCTTTGCATATATGGTACGTGTACTAATGCAAGGTAGTATTGCTTTGCCGATGTAATCATATGTGTGCTACTCTATGCTGATTGTTCACGACCAAGTTTTTTAATATTCAGTTTTAACTCTGGGTGTATCGTAAATTTAAAAATAAAATGTAGGAACATGTGTGATTTGAGTGAAATGAAAACAAAAATTTGAATAAATAAGACTAATTAACTTAATTTAATAAGAAGCAGCAAAAGTTGCAAATCAACTGTGCAATAAGTCACTGAAAATATGATTCAGTATAATATTGTATTAATGTTCAACATAACAAATTAGCCATGTAAATTTATGTTCCAAATATTTGAGTTAATAGCATCAAATGACAACTTGAATGCTTTATTATATTTCTAGTAATAGGGGTTTGGACATATCCTTGGCTAGTTGAGTAAAAAAAAAGCAGAAAAATACGATGAATATAACCATGAAATATGCATCTTTTATTTTGTTGGTTGTTTAATTGAGCATAAGAAGTTAAATATTGAAAATTGAAATAAGATGTTATAGTGTTCCGTCAGACTATAAAACCATAAAAATTTGAACATTTATAGAAAAAAAAGGATTTTAAGAGAAATTTCCATAACAAAAACTAAACCTATACGTAATATTCGTGGTGCTTGATTAATGTAGTAAAGAAAATTATTTTTGGGAAATTTTGGCACACACTTCAAACTGAATTACAAAAACGGAAGCAGTTGTTATACATGTAATGAAGCAAGACTGCAACCATATTAGAAAAGGTACGCAAGGTAATTACCTGTATCTACGACCTTGCGCGGTAGACATGTTCCCTCGGTTCCAGGAAGAAAAGTTCTCATATTGAATGCATGGTCTAGCACCGAAGCGGCTTAATCAACAGTATCAAACCAACATACATAAAAAATCATTCCCGTGAAGATATGATAAGTAGACATAAAAGTGGGATTAAAAATTTTAACTATGACATTCTAAGAGTGTTGGGAAACATAGTTTCATAAAGAATGATAATCTTTCTTGGTAGTTATGAATTAAATTAGATGTAAAGCTCACTTTCGTATTCATATGGTGATAACAACAACGAAAAATGTATGATGCATTAATCAAACAACTAAAGCGCAAATTAACTACAAAGTAGTCGACTATATGTTGGATACTAATATTCCACATTTGAATTGTCATCAAAATGAAGTGCGATATTTTTTTATCTGAAGACATAAAAATAGTCCTTATGTCTACAGGTGGTAATTAAATGACAAATACTACAAATTGTAATAGCAAAGCAGTGGAAAATCACAAAATTCAGTAATGTAAATAAATATTAAGTAGTCACAGTTGGCGACCTTTCCGAGCATCGAAGAAGTGGCGGACCCGATTATAAGCATTTGGACAACATCACTGAGAGACAGATGTCAGTTGATGACTGTATGACCCTATTTGTAAAGCATATAATTTATTTAAAAAGGAATGATCAGAAATCAAGTGAGTCTAGAAGTAATAGTTGAGAAGTATATCATAGTATTGCAGTAATCGTAGAAATATATTTAACGGTGGATCACAGTAAGTTGGGTATAATAATTTAAACATAAGAGATAGTTTTTCCTTCAGAGGAATTTATAATTAAGTTGTGCACGAAAATAACTTGTAGCATTGGCAACGAGGGCGTTAGATAGTTAACTTGGGCAGGACAGTGAACTTGTTTTGAACCTGCATATGCTTCCGCATGATTGTGGGCAACTAAAACAACGGATTGGGTAAGCAAGGATGATCTTCAAGACCTATCTGCCTACACCACCAATGCATATAATGGAAATGCTTAGTACATGATATTGGTAACGTAGAGTAAGCAACGATAAATCCTGAAGCCACAATGTGTTTTACCAAGCCAGTCTGTAAACTGAGCTTATGAGCGGATAGGTTGCAAAATGAGCAGGAAATGGACATCAGTTTTAACCTCATTGCTGCAGTGTACGAACCTATCACAGACGTAAGTCATACTTATATATCGATTTGTAAAAGATTTGTAGCGTAAATATCATATAAGCAAAGCACATTCACCAGTTAGGGCTAAACGCAGCTGCGTACATGTTTGATATAACATGTCAGAAAATTGTACATGAGTGCTGACATGACGTATACAACTCAGATTATTATAGTCAGGGGATAAATTTGGACTGACATGCTGGTAATTACCCGTAGTTGATTTAAAGAAATCAGAAATGAATACCGATTTCAGAATAGTTTTTTATTGCAACATTGATAATAATTTAGTGATGGTACATATTCCTTCATATACCTGTATTTGATACATAATGAATTTATAGTTGATTATGAATTGCAGTGTAGGAAAATTAAATATTCTTATTCATGCATTAGCATAATGACATTCGTTAATAATTTAGGTAAGAAGAATGTACCTTTTTATGTAAGTTGCACAAAAGCAGCAAGGTTGTTTTTAGATAATTTAATGTTTGTACGTAATATTTATCATGGTACATGGATGACATAAAGTCGTAATCCTTATTTGCACCAAAAATTGGTTGATGTATTGTTGGTAAAAGATTGATTAATGTTGCATGTAGCAAAAGCAGGGGGAAATTTCTGACTTTTGTTATGTAATAATTCCCGCGCAGCATTATTTAAACAAATAAGTAAGTCATGGTATTTGATACTGTATTACATAGATGTAGGATGATGACCGCACAGCAATAAGGATATGGAAAAATGGCAATGGGGGAATAATGCAACTCTATTTGGATTTTGCGGGCACAGAAATAAATAAGACGAAGTTGCAAATACCGTTCATGTATGATTAAAATTACAGATGTACTAAATGCAGGGGAATTGGTGCAATATACGTAAATAGGAGTGGGCGTAAATAAATTGGGAAGAAGGAGAAACAAACATACCGTTATAGTACTGGATGTCGGGCAGTAAACCTTCAGATAGGGGAAGGAAGAGAAATCTGGGTATGGCGAGAGGGGAGGAGGAGTATCGTTGAAAATTCGTCGGGTAGGTTGGGTGAATAGGAGAGGGAATGGGCGAGAAATTTGAGTGGTTGGAGAGGAAAAGTTGAAATGGAAGAGAAAGGGGGAGGAATGGGGAAAGCGGTGAGAAGTGAAGAGAAATGGATGGATTTGTGGAAGGCTTGCGTGCGCGACATGTGTATTGTGGTTCTTCCTTTCCTATTTAAGTAATTGATATAAATATATTATATATGCATGTAGATTCATAGAGGAACCCGCTAAATAGGAAGGGCGACATATGCAAAGAGTTTGGATATCAGTTATGTACACAAAAGAAGCGGTTATGGAAATTTGATAATAAAAGTCCCTTAGGTGGTTTGGTTGAAAAGGTTACAATGTATTTTGTAATGAAAAAAAGGATGTATCCCATATGTTAGTATCTGAAATGTTAGTATTTCAGACTAGTGGGTTTAACAGAAAAGCCTTATAAATTTGGAAAAAGTAAAAAGGAAGATGGGTTAGGAATATATATTTAAGAGAAATGACATTGTGGTGATATTTAGGAAGGTCTAAGTATGTTAGAAACCCACTTTGAAAATTTTAAGGCCCTTCCAAATGTCATGGCAAGCAAGCTTTTTCCACGGGCCAAAATTCAAGATTATGTTGGGGTCGAAGACTCTCAAGTTTCTTTCTTTCCATACATTGCTCACCACCTTTTTGTAGGCATAGTTATAGAGCCTTGCCATGTTACTTTTCCTCTCACTTTTCTTCTAATCTCATCCCAATCGAAGGTAGCAGAGTAGCTCAAGTTGGCTCCTTCCATTTGCACTTTAGCATCATTCCGTAGTTGTTGGGTTTGGGTGCAGTCAAAGATAGGTGACGCACAGTCTCCGTGTGATGGTTGTAGAATACACGGTGTTGCTAAACTTCAGTCTGACAAGCTTATCCTTAGTGAGAATTGCTCCATTGTACACCTTTCGAGCTAAGGTTTTCTTTGGCGTAGTTGTCTCTTCTTCAAATCATTTTATTCTATCTGCAAACAGGCATATTTGAAACACCAAAAAGTTCTAAGTATGTTGCTTTTATTTGGAAAGACTCGCCTTTCCATCTCCAAATAGTTAAAGCAGAGGGATTAGTGTTTGTATATACTATTCCAAAGAGTGCGCAACGTTTAATTGGATGTATTGGGCAAATTATATTGGTTGTCATTGCAAATTTCTGCCACTTTGCATGAGAAACTGATTCCAAATTGGCATTTGTCCAGAAAGGAGATGTTTTCATCAATAATGAAGCCAAAATCGATCAAAGGATCAGACCAAAAGTTAGCATAAGAAAAAGCATTGCTCCCAAACTTAAAGTGAGGCAGGAATGCATTCTTAAGTTTGATTAAATTCCTACAAGTCCGAACTGTGCCTCTATAAAGCAGAGAGTTCCCAGAAGCTTTTGGGTGATAGTTTATGGTGTTTCTCAAGTTTTGACCTTAAAAGTTTAAAATTTTAAAATATGTACTAGCTAAATTGTGTAGAAATAATTTTTGAAATAAAAAGAGGTATTTTTAACATTTGAAAAAAAAGGAAAGAAACATATTTGAAAAGCAAATATTGGGTTTGTAGAAAAATAAAATAAAACGGGGTATGTTTTGGAAACGGTAATTTCTTATGAAATTTTTATCTCAAATAAATTCTTTCAGAAAAATGTGTGCATTATAGAGCATGTATAGCTAGATAGTTTTAAGCTATAAAGCATGATAGAATTAAATAATAAAACATGAAAAAGATTGCATTTTGTCAAAAACTACAATTTTCGCTAAGGAAAATTTTGAAATTATCTATTCTTTTTACAATTTTGACAATTGTTTTGACATCAACTTTTGTGGGTGGACAAAATAGGTTGTAAAAATTTAGAATATAGAAGATGCTTGGGATAAGTTTGGAAATTAACACATGTTGGAAATAATTTAACTGGCATAATAAGATGAACGATTGTGAAATTAATTGAGAAATAGTCGTCTTAGGAAAGGAGGTTAGCACCTAGGAAAGACGGGGAATATTTTGAGGCTATAAATTATATTATAAGCATTGTTTTTGGAATAATAGTAAATTCCTATAGAGTGCGGATGCACTATAGAGCCTATGTCGTTGCTTGGAAAAGACTTTTAGTGCCCAACAAGGACTAATTTCGGCAAGTGAGTTGTCTAGATCATGCGATTTGGACTTTTCTTTGTCAATGGGGGCATGATCCTAGGATTCTTAACCCTTGGTAGTAGTTGTGTAGCATGCTTGTTTTCCTATTTTAGTTTTGAAAGAATTTAAAGGCTTATTTTAAGACTAATCTTAGATCAACGAATTAAGTTAAACAAGCTAAGGAAAAAAGATGATGATATAACTAAGAGAATACAACAAATCCAAATAAAGCAACAAATATGAAAAGTGAGAAAAGTAGAAAGTGTTGAGAAATAGAAAAAAATTTAGATATTTCCAAAGTAAGTTTGAAAAGAAAATTTATAACAAAGTTTTTTTCCAATTACAGATAGAAAATGTACAAGAAAGAAAAATGGAAGTCGTGAAGTTTTCCATTTTCAGCCTTTTTGTGACAGAAGAAATTGAATTCAGAAAATTAGGCTTTTCTGTAATTTGCAAAGTTAAAGTTAGTAGGTAGGGTTTGGATGCAAAAGTTAGATGAACTACGCTCTTGCTCTTTAAGAGTGTAGGAAAATTGAATGAAAAAGGTATTTTGATTTTCAAAATATTGCATTCATATAGAATTGCCTGTATATTTTGGATGTGTGCATCATATTTTCAAAAATATTTTCAAGAAAAATTGCAATTATATAAAAGGTACCGCTTAGGCATTCATGAATTATGATGATGTATTACACTTTACACAAATGCACAAATGGTAGGAAAATTGGATGTACATATGATGGTTGTAAATTGTACGATGACATACTTAATTTTACCCTTACCAAATTTTGGGGACGAAATTTCCTAAGCGTGGAAGAATATAACACCCTGTATTTTATGTAAATAATAAACGAAAATATAGATAATTTATAGTTTTAAAATTTAACCCCGAAACATATACCAATGTGTTCGTGGCAATTTTCTGATTCGTTTTGATATATGATTTGCCCAAAACGGGGTCCATATGGGAAAGTAATTAATGAGTAACGAATAAAAAGGTTGTACACACACACACACACACACACACACACACATATATATATATATATATTTGCATAAGCATGGAATTTGAAAATAGATACATGTTATAAGAGAAAAATAATAATTCAGATAACTAATATTTAGAAATAAATTGAACGTTATTATTAACAATAATCAGAAAATAAGATCGGTAGAAATCATGTTCAGGACCCAGGAGCTGGGTTGACTCAGGCTTCACATGGGTCGACCCACCTCTAAGGTGGGTCAACATAGGGGTAGACTCACCAGGGCCGAATCTATTTTGTTTGTGATGTGTTTTTCTAATTTAAACGGTATGAATTTTATATTATTTAATCTGATGGATCAGGGTGTCTTATATACCTATAAATACACTAACAGGGCCTAGCCTTCAACTCATATTTTCTGAAATGACACCAAGGCTCTGCCATTTTCTTTCTTCTCCAGATCTTTCAAAAATTAAAATATTAGTTTTTAGGAATTCTGATTCAAGATTTGAAGACAAAGAATGTAAATCTACAATATAGGTGTTTAGACTTCTTGTCAATGTGAGGTAAATCCCATGAATCTAAATTGTTTATGTTTCTTTCCTTCCTTCTTCATTTTAGCATCAGATTTATAAATCCGTGGTTATCTTGATATTAGATTTAGTTAGAAAGACCATGGAATAATAGATCTGAATCGGATTCAAGGATTGGAAAGCAATCAGGTAAGGGGATTTAAAATTCTATCTTTTGGGTAACGGTATTTACCGTTTACATTCCTCGTAATTCTTAACATGATTGATAATTTTAATTTGTGGCAATTGTGATATAATTTATTTTTAAAGTATGTTAAGAATATTGTAGTTTTATAAATCTATTCCATTAAACTTATGTTTGTATTAAGAATTACAATAATATGAAATTGTAAAATTTACAACAAACATGTATATGTTCCTGGAATTGTTATTTAATGACAAATTAGATATGTTGTAAATAGAATTTTAGTGAAATTGAGAATAATGAAAAAAAATAGACATGCCAAATTTATGGAAAAGTTAGAGTGATTTGGAAATTGTAAATAATATATTACTCAGAAAATAAAAAGGGGAAATTAGTAGCGGAACGGTTTAGAAAGATTTGGGAAAAATTGATACATTTCCATAACAGTAAAATTACTAAGAACGTAGTTGCAAGAAAAGGTAGAAAAAAGGGATTAGTGTCAATAGGGATTATTTTACCGTATATTACAATAATCAAATAAAAAGATATATGTATGTCCATGATGAAAATAAATGAGATAGCTTGCAACTACGGATCTTGATTGATGTGCGTTATGGAAATGGATCTTTATATCTTTCCACTAATCAATGTAATGAGGTGTGTGAAACATTGTCCTAAAATAATGAGAATATACAAAACGGTAAATAAATGGATGTTACTGAAACACCCCACCTCCGTTAGGGTCACTCTCAAAGGGAATGCCCTAATTTTGGTGGAGGTTTATAAGTACAAGTCACAGATATACAAGACAGATATAAGAACACATATTTGTAAACAGCGGAAGAACAACAAACTTTTATTTCATAAAGTCAAATACGTGTTACAACAACATCCTTTCCAAAAACATAACATAACACTTTCATAATCTGTCTTGAGTACATTATTTAAAGAAGCATAAATAAAACATAGATAAACTTCAAAAGCCCCATAGTGGATTGTCCAAAGCCATAGTTTCAAACAGGAAAGTCCAAGCAATACATTTCTCTTCTTCAAGCTGGATGCTAAGGTTGGTCAAGCTGCTGTGTTCCCTCCCTGAGGACCTAGGGGGGGGGGGGAAACGGAAGAAAGAAGACGAAAGAAAAGTAGAGTCAGACATAAAGCCTGAGTAAATCTAGTACTATTTTGTCTATGAATAAAGAACTGGGTATGATAAGTATAAACAAGAAGTGGGCATGCACTATAAACTTGGTTAAGTTGTCTAGGGTCGAATATACTGTCGTACCCCATGTTATTCTCTGAACCCATATAAACTAGTTTCCAACTGGCACCCATAATCAGGGTGGTGTGATCCATTCTATGATGATCGGCTCCTACTCGCATAGTTACATGTGTCTTACGACCCCCGATGTCGTAGTTACCTATGCTGGTCCCACCATGGGGTGTATCAAGTCCCATAGTGGCAACCCGACACAACCTTAGAGTGCACAGGTATGCTACTGGTGTCCAGTGCCTTATTTTTCTGCACCGGAGTGTGTGCACGCCCGCACTCCGTTAGAACCTACACTGCTACACCACCGCCGTCGATTTGACCTCTTACAATCAGCCCAGTAATCGTGCCCCACCCTGCCTAGTTTCAGGGTATCCTGATACACCTTTTAGGGTTACTGCTGAAAAGGGTCCCCCGTTACTAGGTTTTCTATCTCTAGCCAACATGCTAAGTTGGTTAAGTGTTTCCTAACCTAACCCCACCAGTCCGTTTAGTTTAGCATGTTCCATTTTGATTAAGTCTTTAGTTCACTTAATCCTAACAATCCTGACTCAGCCTTAATCGTCTTATTAAGGCCCTGACCTCTCACATTAGACAGGTATTGTTGTGGCTGCCTGTTGCCGGTTGGTTCCGGGCAGTCTTACGCCACAACTCAGTCTAACCTCGGGTCCTTATTGGGCTCCATGTTTAACCTCCCACATTGGATAGGTATTGTTGTGACTACTGGACAGCCGGGCGGTTCCGGGCAGGTTTACATCACAACTCAATCCAACCTCGGGTTAAACACATCGTATGTTCTACATTTACATATTTTGTCATTCTTCTTTATTTCTTATATGTAAATATTTGCGGCCCATTATTAAGTTAATGGTGTAAAGGTTACACCAATCACGGGCCCAACCCATACTTGAATTTGGGCCCTTCTATTTCATATTTCCATTCATTAGTAATTTTAACCCAACGTTATTTTCCCCCGTTTTACACGTCCGTTTATATATTGGGCTTAGCCTTTTAAAGCCCAATTTAGCCATGCGAAAAGGGGAGGCTTAAAGCGTGATTACATACACAAAGAGGGGAAGGTGAGCGCATGAACTTGCATATGACGTTGGAAATACATAATAGAAACTGGTGTACTTGCATATATATACTTTGGTCATAAAGCATAGGTGACATAAACCAAACCATGTAAACTTAAGATAAGAATCTAAGTTAGGTGTCACATAGTCTTAACTACAACATAGACCTATATTCTCATTTAGGCATAAACATAAACAAGTCATGTTCATAAGGTTTCTACATGTTTACAAAGGGGATACTTTGTTACTAACACAAAAGCATAGTTCAACTTAATCATGATTTAAGTCTAATCACATAACGATGGTATAAACATACTTATGCATAAATATTCCTAAACATGGTGTTTGCTTTAAACTTGCAAAAAGGGATTTTTGAGTCTAACCTAGCCATGTCTCACATATGTCATCATATAATTCTTTTAAACAAGATAGACTTAATCATGGATTTCAATTATGCCAAATATCATTCATAGCCTAGCCATATTCATAAGTTTGCAAAAGCATGACTTAATACATGGATTATGGTGTCAAAATTCCAACATAGTTTCATATGAACTATAATAACCAAACTTGTTTCAATTACTTGCAAAATGATTTATGCACAAAAATATACATCATGATGGCATAATAACAAAGCCCCAAACTTGCATGAATTTCAATCAACATACATGTAGCTTCAACATAGATTACATAATTTGCGCAATATTCCAAACGTATACTTGCATAGAACTACCGCATGTAGTTCTTTATAATGAATAACATAATTTTGCACAAATATGGATTACTTTATTATCCCAATTCAAGCATACAAATCAATACAGTTGTTTATTCATACCAAAGTAATACTCTACTTACAATGGTTGCGGCGAATTCTCTAATTAAGAGATATGATTCCTTTGTTGAATTGATTGGCTTTAGGTTGCTTGAATTGCTTTAGGCTTTAGAACTTTCTTCCTAATTCTCTCTTTAGTTGGCGGCTACTCTTAGTCGTTCCTCAGCAACATGGCGGCTATGTTCTTAATTTTGAATGAATAGATTAGGGTTTAGTCTAGGGTTGTTTATATAGAGGTTAGGAATTGATTAGGACCATTGATGTTGCTTGGATTGATCATAACCATTTATTAGATAGAGAGACCAATTAGAACCCGCCACCTAGCCCTAATGACAAAGCAGACCACAGAGAATCGGAGGAACACAGACCTGGCCAGCCAGGTTGACTGGGCTCGACCAGGTCGACACCCCTGTCGACAGGGCTGTCGACAGCCCTGTCGACATGGGTAGCCCAGGTCGACAGCCCAGTCGACCTGGGTGGCCTAGGCGGGTGTTTATCCGCCCTGGCCCTTTGGGCCCGATTTTTAATTATTTTATTCTGTTTGAATTTTAAATTTAATTCAAAACTTCCGAAGGCCATATCTTCTTCGTACGGACTCCGTTTTTCGAAAACTCGGACTCTATTTCGCGTATTTTTCCGAGACGAACGCAATGGCGTATCCCGTTTCCCTTAGTTCTTTGATTTCAGATTAATTATGCTTTAATTTGTTAATTTCACAGTTATAGAATTTTCGGGGTGTTACATTCTCCCCCACTTAAAAGGATTTCGTCCCCGAAATCTTCAAGTTAGGAGGAATGTAAATCCTAACATTCAATCATCCATCTACTCATCCATCAAACACGAGCATCCATTGTCCTTAAAAGACTTCTAATGCTTCATGATCATATGCGAAGTGTGTGTGTACATGTACTTATCTAATGCAAAATCAGGCGGTCTACTGATTCAGTTGACCTCCTTAATGCGAATTATGTAAGTGCCATGAATCCATTATGTATGCAAATTTTCCTATTCTTGATTCTACATGAGTGCACAATCACTCAATACAAATGCAGCATCCACATGACAACACATTAAAGTTCAACCACATACGAATGCAAACATATATGCATATGCAATATGAAGTGACTGAGCCGATCTAAAACCTAGATTGTGTGTGTATATGCAACCACGAGCAACCACTAGCAATCACTTGCAACCACTTGCAACCATTCATACATAACATGTTTCAATTACATGTTTCCATCCAAAGGGTTCCTACCTAAAAGATACGGTCGAGGAAATATACCTAAAAAGATAGATAAAAGCGCAACTTAAGGAAAAAGAAAGATCAAGGATGTACCCTCGAACAGAAAAGGGTAGGCAGTACGTATTCTAGCTTCAGTTTCCCAAGTCGCGTCTCCCTCGGCGTCGCTCCACTGAACTTTGACGAGCTTGACTTCACGGTTGCGTAGCTTCTTCACTTCCGTTCCTAAGATGCGGGTTGGAACTTTTCTTATGGTTGCTTCGCGTTCCACTTCGGCCTCTTCGAGGATATTTGGCTCTACCACTTCAGCAGACTCATGTAGACATTTTCGGAGATGTGAAACGTGAAAAACATTGTGGACTCCGGCCAACTTCTCGGGTAGCTCTAATCTATAGGCCATTTTCCCAATCTTCTCGATGATAGGGAATGGCCCTACGAACCTTGGTGCCAGTTTTCCTGTGGTTCCAAAACGAACAACGTTTCTTAGTGGTGATACCTTGAGAAAAACTCTGTCTCCAACCTCAAATTCAAGGTCGGTCCTCCTCTTGTCGGCATAGGACTTTTGCCTGTCTTGGGCCGTCTTCATCCTTCTTCGTATTAAGTCTACTTTCTCTGAAGTCTCTCGGATCATGTCTGGTCCAAGTATGAGCTTATCCGTGGACTCCCACCAACAAGTGGGCGATCGGCACGGTCTTCCGTATAAAGCTTCGAAGGGCGCCATTCCGATGGTTGCTTGATAGCTGTTGTTGTAGGCAAACTCCACCAAAGGAAGGTGGTCTTCCCATGTCCCTCCGAAATCAAGGACGCATAGTCTTAAAAGGTCTTCCAAAACTCTATTCACTCTCTCTGTTTGGCCGTCGGTTTGGGGATGATAGGCTGTGCTCAAGCGTAACTGCGTTCCTACTGCTTCTTGCAGACTCCGCCAAAACTCACTGGTGAAGATGGGGTCTCGGTCACTAACAATGCTAGATGGTATTCCATGGAGTCGAACTATTTCCTTGAGGTAAAGTGATGCTAGGGATGAGGCAGTTCTTTTACTTTTGACAGGTAAAAAGTGGGCGCTTTTAGTAAGCCTATCCACTATTACCCAAATGCTAGTGTTGCCTCTCCTAGACCTAGGCAGCCCATCGATGAAGTCCATTTAGATGCTATCCCACTTCCACTGCGGGACCTCCAAAGGATGTAGCAGTCCGCCAGGCTTTTTCTGTTCCGCCTTAACCTGTTGGCACACCATACACTTAGAAACGAACTCTGCCACGTCCTTTTTCATGCCGTTCCAGAAGAAAGTCCTTTTTATGTCTTTGTACATTTTATCTCCGCCTGGGTGTATCGTCATCTTGGAGTGATGTGCTTCCTCGAGAACCTTCTTTACTAAATCTTTTGTTTGTGGGACGCATAGTCTTCCGTCTCGCCTTAGGACACCCTTATCGTCAATGGAGTATCTGTTGAGGTGACTTGAAGTCTCACCCCTAATTAGCCTATCAATCATTTCCACAAGCTGAGGGTCTTCGCGTTGTGCTGCCCCTACTGAATCCACTAAAGTTGGGCGCACTTCGAGAGATGCTAGCAAGCCCGGTACGAAATCGGAGGAAGGCCTAAAGTCGAAGCTGGCTATAAACTCTAGGCTTTGTCTTTCAACAAACAACGGGCTTAGGGTCAATTTCTTTCGGCTCAACGCGTCTGCCACTACGTTGCCTTTGCCCGGAGTGTAGGAGATTTCGAAATCGTACGAGGCAAGAAACTCCATCCACCTTTGTTGCCTCAAGTTAAGATCCTTCTGCGAGAAAAGATATTTCAACGATTTATGGTCAGTGTAAAGTTCGAACTTCTCACCTAGGAGATAGTGTCGCCAAGACTTGAGTGCAAAGACGATGGCGGCTAACTCAAGATCGTGGGTTGGGTAGTTCTTTTCATGCACCTTCAGCTGCCTCCCGCCATAAGCTACTACCCTTCCTTCTTGCATTAAGACGGCGCCTAGCCCTGTCCCACATGCATCCGTATAAACAGTGAACATCTTGCTCCCATCTGGCAGCGTCAAAACTGGGGCTGTTGTAAGAGCCCTTTTCAGTCGTTGGAAAGCAAATTCGCAATCCAAGTCCAAATTGAACACTAGATTCTTCTTAGTCAATTTCGTGAGCGGAGCTGAGATTTTCGCAAAATCCCTTATGAATTTTCGATAGAAACCTGCTAGTCCTAGAAAACTTCGGACCTCAGTTGCATTCCTTGGTGTCTTCCAATCCTGTACCGCCACTACCTTAGCAAGGTCCACCGCTAACCCTTGTTTGGATACTATGTGCCCAAGGAACCTCACCTCTTCCCTCCAAAAGTGGCATTTGGAGAATTTGGCTTTTAGTTGATGGACTCGCAAAGTTTCCATGATTGCCCTTAAGTGCTGAGCATTTTCCTCTTCACTCTTTGAGAAGATAAGGATATCATCTACGAAGACCACTACGAATTTGTTGAGGAAATCTCTAAATACCCTACTCATCAGGTCCACGAAGTAAGCAGGTGCATTTGTCAAGCCGAAAGGCATGACAAGCCATTCAAAGAAGCCGTCTGGGGTTCTGAAAGCCGTTTTATCGATGCTATCTTCAGCCACCCTTAGCTGATGAAAACCGGTTGCTAAATCGAGTTGGGAGAAAACAGACGCTCCTACTAGTTGGTCAAACAAATCGTCAATTCTAGGGAGAGGGTGCCTATTCTTTTTCGTTAGCTTGTTGAGCTCCCTATAGTCAACACATAGACGGAGTGAACCATCCGCCTTTGTAGCGAACACCACTGGAGCGCCCCATTCTGAAATGCTCCTCCTAATGAACCCCTTTTCTAGAAGCTCTTTAATCTGTTTACTGAGCTCTTTCCTTTCTCGTGGAGCCATATGTCTAACGGGCAACGCAACGGGCTTTGCATTATCTACAAGATATATGCGGAAGTCTATTTCCCGCTTCGGAGGCAAGCCCTTCACCTCTTCAAAGACATCCGGATATTCCCGGACCACTCTAACTGATTTCAAATTTTCAACAGAGGCATCTAGCGATTCAAGATAACTAAGCATAACCGCATACGAGGGATTACAAGAAATTTCCAAAGTATTACCGAGCTGGGTTAGGAGCCTAACAACCCTTTTCTCACAATCAAGGATGGCCCCATTACTGGATAGCCAATCCATACCCAAAATCAAACCATACCCCGAAAAGCCCAAAACAAAGGCACTACATTGAAATTCAACACTTAGGATAGAAATTTTCAAATCCAGACAGATCATAGACAAATGAGCTGGGCCCCCAATTGGGTTTGAAACAATTAAGGGGTCCTCTACCATACTAGTTTTTAGGTGCAGAGATTCTACTAAAGCAGACGAGATAAAGGAGTGTGATGCGCCAGAATCAAATAAAGTGCGAACGGGGTGATCATAAAGATAAACTACACTTTCTACAGAAGTATTTATACCTCGCTGTTGCAATGGTGGCGCTTCTAGCACATGAACCTGTGCCCCTGGGGTGGTTCCAGCCCTCTGCCCCTGTCCTCTTTTCTTTGGGCAGTCCTTAGCCCTGTGGCCCGTCTCACCGCAAGAAAAGCACCCACCATTCTCCTTGGCCTTCTTTTTCCGGCAGTCCTTTACTAAGTGCCTCACTTTGCCACAGAAATTGCACTTCCTCTTCTCTTTGTTGCCTTTCCCGCCTTTCTTAAAGTCTGTCTTCTTAGGCTGCAAACCCTCTTTCTTCCCTTGAGAGCTTTCTGCCTTTGCCTCCTTCTTGCCCTTATCCTCTTCATTCAGCAATGCCATTTGCACCAATCTTTCATACGTGGCCCCCATGGGTATATGGGTCATGGCCAAACTGTGTAATGGCTCATTCAACCCTTTGACGAAACGGAGAGCCTTCTTGTGCGGGGTGTTGACTAGGTCAAGCCCAAACCTAGCCAGCTCATCGAACTGATTCACATACTCTCTGACAGTCTTGTCTCCTTGCTTAAGAAATAAGAATTTCTCCAACTGCAAACTTCTTTCCGCATCTGAGAGAAACTTAGTCTCAAACCTAGCCCTAAAGTCCTCCCATGTCTCCACTGGTCTTTCAGCATTCGTGACTTCCCACCAGTAGGAAGCCTCGCCCTTCAATAGCCACACCGCCAATTGAACTTTTTGTCTATCTTCTACCTCAAAGATGATGAACAGGTCTTCAGTTTCTTTCAGCCAATTCCTAGCTGCTACAAAGGACTCAGTTCCATGGAAATCCCTTCCTCCCATAGCTTTAAAATCTTTACATATCTTAGCAAAAGCGTTTCCCCGAGGAGGAGGTGGAGGAAAAGGTGCTGCTGCAGCTGGATGATTTCCTTCAGCTGGGGGAGGAGGAACGGTAGGACCTGGCTGAGTGGCCCTTGCTTCTAAGAACCGTCTAAACCAACCAGGTATTGGCACCCCTTCCGGCAAGTTAAGTTCTTGGGACATGCTGAAACAAAAAGGATAGATTCAAAACGAAGGATAAGAGATAGTACCTATGGCTTTGGGGTGTGGACTTTGCCTTTTTAAAATAAAATAATATTTTTATCTTTTAAAAATGCTTCCTTAAATTTCCTTTTTGAAAATAATTTTTCAAAACTTTTTATCTTATCTGGTAAACCTATGCTCTGATACCAAGTGAAACACCCCACCTCCGTTAGGGTCACTCTCAAAGGGAATGCCCTAATTTTGGTGGAGGTTTATAAGTACAAGTCACAAATATACAAGACAGATATAAGAACACATATTTGTAAACAGCGGAAGAACAACAAACTTTTATTTCATAAAGTCAAATACGTGTTACAACAACATCCTTTCCAAAAACATAACATAACACTTTCATAATCTGTCTTGAGTACATTATTTAAAGAAGCATAAATAAAACATAGATAAACTGCAAAAGCCCCATAGTGGATCGTCCAAAGCCATAGTTTCAAACAGGAAAGTCCAAGCAATACATTTCTCTTCTTCAAGCTGGATGCTAAGGTTGGTCAAGCTGCTGTGTTCCCTCCCTGAGGACCTGGGTGGGGGGAAACGGAAGAAAGAAGACGAAAGAAAAGTAGAGTCAGACATAAAGCCTGAGTAAGTCTAGTACTATTTTGTCTATGAATAAAGAACTGGGTATGATAAGTATAAACAAGAAGTGGGCATGCACTATAAACTTGGTTAAGTTGTCTAGGGTCGAATATACTGTCGTACCCCATGTTATTCTCTGAACCCATATAAACTAGTTTCCAATTGGCACCCATAATCAGGGTGGTGTGATCCATTCTATGATGATCGGCTCCTACTCGCATAGTTACATGTGTCTTACGGCCCCCGATGTCGTAGTTACCTATGCTGGTCCCACCATGGGGTGTATCAAGTCCCATAGTGGCAACCCGACACAACCTTAGAGTGCACAGGTATGCTACTGGTGTCCAGTGCCTTATTTTTCTGCACCGGAGTGTGTGCACGCCCGCACTCCGTTAGAACCTACACTGCTACACCACCGCCGTCGATTTGACCTCTTACAATCAGCCCAGTAATCGTGCCCCACCCTGCCTAGTTTCAGGGTATCCTGATACACCTTTTAGGGTTACTGCTGAAAAGGGTCCCCCGTTACTAGGTTTTCTATCTCTAGCCAACATGCTAAGTTGGTTAAGTGTTTCCTAACCTAACCCCACCAGTCCGTTTAGTTTAGCATGTTCCATTTTGATTAAGTCTTTAGTTCACTTAATCCTAACAATCCTGACTCAGCCTTAATCGTCTTATTAAGGCCCTGACCTCTCACATTAGACAGGTATTGTTGTGGCTGCCTGTTGCCGGTTGGTTCCGGGCAGTCTTACGCCACAACTCAGTCTAACCTCGGGTCCTTATTGGGCTCCATGTTTAACCTCCCACATTGGATAGGTATTGTTGTGACTACTGGACAGCCGGGCGGTTCCGGGCAGGTTTACATCACAACTCAATCCAACCTCGGGTTAAACACATCGTATGTTCTACATTTACATATTTTGTCATTCTTCTTTATTTCTTATATGTAAATATTTGCGGCCCATTATTAAGTTAATGGTGTAAAGGTTACACCAATCACGGGCCCAACCCATACTTGAATTTGGGCCCTTCTATTTCATATTTCCATTCATTAGTAATTTTAACCCAACGTTATTTTCCCCCGTTTTACACGTCCGTTTATATATTGGGCTTAGCCTTTTAAAGCCCAATTTAGCCATGCGAAAAGGGGAGGCTTAAAGCGTGATTACATACACAAAGAGGGGAAGGTGAGCGCATGAACTTGCATATGACGTTGGAAATACATAATAGAAACTGGTGTACTTGCATATATATACTTTGGTCATAAAGCATAGGTGACATAAACCAAACCATGTAAACTTAAGATAAGAATCTAAGTTAGGTGTCACATAGTCTTAACTACAACATAGACCTATATTCTCATTTAGGCATAAACATAAACAAGTCATGTTCATAAGGTTTCTACATGTTTACAAAGGGGATACTTTGTTACTAACACAAAAGCATAGTTCAACTTAATCATGATTTAAGTCTAATCACATAACGATGGTATAAACATACTTATGCATAAATATTCCTAAACATGGTGTTTGCTTTAAACTTGCAAAAAGGGATTTTTGAGTCTAACCTAGCCATGTCTCACATATGTCATCATATAATTCTTTTAAACAAGATAGACTTAATCATGGATTTCAATTATGCCAAATATCATTCATAGCCTAGCCATATTCATAAGTTTGCAAAAGCATGACTTAATACATGGATTATGGTGTCAAAATTCCAACATAGTTTCATATGAACTATAATAACCAAACTTGTTTCAATTACTTGCAAAATGATTTATGCACAAAAATATACATCATGATGGCATAATAACAAAGCCCCAAACTTGCATGAATTTCAATCAACATACATGTAGCTTCAACATAGATTACATAATTTGCCCAATATTCCAAACGTATACTTGCATAGAACTACCGCATGTAGTTCTTTATAATGAATAACATAATTTTGCACAAATATGGATTACTTTATTATCCCAATTCAAGCATACAAATCAATACAGTTGTTTATTCATACCAAAGTAATACTCTACTTACAATGGTTGCGGCGAATTCTCTAATTAAGAGATATGATTCCTTTGTTGAATTGATTGGCTTTAGGTTGCTTGAATTGCTTTAGGCTTTAGAACTTTCTTCCTAATTCTCTCTTTAGTTGGCGGCTACTCTTAGTCGTTCCTCAGCAACATGGCGGCTATGTTCTTAATTTTGAATGAATAGATTAGGGTTTAGTCTAGGGTTGTTTATATAGAGGTTAGGAATTGATTAGGACCATTGATGTTGCTTGGATTGATCATAGCCATTTATTAGATAGAGAGACCAATTAGAACCCGCCACCTAGCCCTAATGACAAAGCAGACCACAGAGAATCGGAGGAACACAGACCTGGCCAGCCAGGTTGACTGGGCTCGACCAGGTCGACACCCCTGTCGACAGGGCTGTCGACAGCCCTGTCGACATGGGTAGCCCAGGTCGACAGCCCAGTCGACCTGGGTGGCCTAGGCGGGTGTTTATCCGCCCTGGCCCTTTGGGCCCGATTTTTAATTATTTTATTCTGTTTGAATTTTAAATTTAATTCAAAACTTCCGAAGGCCATATCTTCTTCATACGGACTCCGTTTTTCGAAAACTCGGACTCTATTTCGCGTATTTTTCCGAGACGAACGCAATGGCGTATCCCGTTTCCCTTAGTTCTTTGATTTCAGATTAATTATGCTTTAATTTGTTAATTTCACAGTTATAGAATTTTCGGGGTGTTACAGTTACAAAAGTGAAAGTTTGGTTAATGTTAAGGAACCAAAAGAAAATGTGATGAATGGGGAATATAACGTATTATAATTAATCATATGAATGAGAATGTAATATAATAGGTAGACATGTCCTAGTGACAAGCAGAATTATAACACGGGTTATAATAAATAAAAAAGAGAACTTATTAACAAATCTTAATTAAGAGAACTAAGTTAATAAGTAAACGATATCAACAGGTTGCGATATAAGTGTAAGGCGAGGTTATGATTAAATAAGAAAGAATAAAGAAGACTTATGAAATGAATACTTAGTTATATATTAAATAGACATCCCATACGGAATCACGAGTTCTGGGAAAGGATATACTTAATTATACATTAAGTTAAAAATGTTAATTATTGAACTTGTAAACATGTAATTGGATAGTAAATGACATAGTAATAAAAGGGATTGTAGATTACTTTCGTGAATTACAATCTAGGGGATAACATTTACAGGCTTATTAATAAACTTAAACAGTTTAAGCTAAAACATTGGATTAATATGCGAGAAGGGTCCATGCCTTTAAGATATAAGGGCTCAGGGAAACCTGGTAACTTGCATAAAACTGAATATTTGGATAATCAAGTTAATTAGCAATATGATAAGATAAAGCAAGCACGAGATTGAAATATTAGACATAGGGGTCTAATAACACGTTTGCATGATGCGCTTGGACCAGTCTGCATGTACGAAGGTGAAGAACCCAACGGGGTAAATCATCGAGGTGTGTTAAGATCTGTGCAGTTAAAGCGCTTCGCGGTTCGGTAGTACTGATGGTGCAAAAAGTGTAGCGGGGATAAAGCAGGGTAATAAGGGGATATAGAGGAGGTGCAAAATTGTACATTAGATGCAAAAATAAGTATTTTAAAATTAATTAATTATCATTCTCACATCATTTATAATAAAATCAAAGGATATTATGGTTACACACATTAGAATCGATGACCCTATTAAACTTCTGCTATAAATTAGATACTTATTGTTAAAATTATCATTTTACACTAACTTTATTGATTTATTTTAAAAGAGAATAAGCCAAATCAAGCTTCTTATATTAATATTGCTATAGCGCGTGCTATAAAGTGTTGATTTAGCGAGTGCAATAGAAAATAGCGGGGCTCAAAGCGATTCTACTGTTCATCAGCGTTAAATAGAAATAGCACAGCGGTTGAAGGGTGCTACGGGCTATAGCTAGGATATTGCAGAGCTTTAACTACATAGCTTTAGACACGGGAGAAGCGCGTCCATCTGATTATTCTTCTTGGTTATTTTATTTATTTGCTCTGCAGGACTGGAGGGAAGCACGTGGCTTTCGAGGGACGTGGTATGGTACTTCGTGGTGGTTGTCTGTGCGGTGCATGCTTAGGTTGTACTCGCGGAGGTTGGGTCTGCGCGGTACCACCGGGTGAGTATACCTTGACTGCAACTATAGCTTGGTAGTTAGAAGACTGTGGCGGATAGAGTTGGGTGATTTGGGGATTGCCTCGGGAAGAGGCTGGGTCAGGACCAATACAGGATTGCAATCATCAAGTACCTATCATCGACACTCTGTCAGACGCAAAAAGATTGGAGATAAACCAAGAGTTCATCGATCTTTCATTATCGAGATATTGGTTGCATGACACTCCAAATTGGATGTTAGAGTGTTTGCTAGGGGCACTTTACTTAGCTATTGATGTAGTCTCTCACTAGTTGAGGGAGGGGCCAAGGTAGGGCTATAGCCACCATGAAAATGCAGACCATATTCTGGGTATCTGTACAGTAGGACTAATGTGTTTGGCCTTTACAGTTATGGAAAGCTCCCAACCAAGTTTCGTGCATCGGATGCAGCCCTATTACGGGACTCGGGGTACAAAAGACAGTACGTTCGTGTGAAGGTCTACATACACGCACTGGGTGATGTATCGTGACAGTGGGGAATTACTCCGTATTGAGACTTAATTCGATCGAGGAGTTTGAATACGACGATCCATATGCTTATGTGGCATAGCGATGATGGTTCTATGCGAGTATGTGGCGTAATGATTTGGATCTCCGTACTTCGTTCGATGTAAGAATAATGTTGCATATGCTTTGATGGCATGACGGTGGAGATAGTACGAGGAGGGTACTATGGGGAGTACCTTGAGATATAGGGTATAACTATACACACACACACACACACTATATTAGGTTAATCCACTGAGGTTTAGATGGGTACGACGTGAGTGTAGAGCTTAGAGTTCTGTTAACCCAGAATAACTTAATAATTAAGAAAACATAACTGGACTCTATATGTAGAGTTATTTTAGAACGTATAATTTTTCCAGTCACCGGAACTTTGTGTTTTGACCCTCTCCTCTTAACATACTAGCAGATTAGGTTTATGGCAGAGATTTGGTTGCCCTTGGACACTTGTTAAACAATGTTATTATTTGGGCAAGGCTATATTTGATTATTATATTTTTTCCATTCTGTTGTGAGATGTTTCATCAAGCTCTGATATGTTTATTATCTCTGTATTTTCTAAAGGATACCAAACGAGCCAACTCGGGCTTCGATAGAATGGAATTTTTGAAAGAAATTTTGATCCGTCAAAATTCGGGTTATTACACTAAAACTGCTCAAAACACAAGTAATTAATGTAAAGGTCGTTGAGAATCCCCACTTGAAGGAAAATCAAGTTTAACTACAAATTCAGAAGACATAAATATAGATAATAATGCCGATACTTCATGCATTCTTTATTTATCTTCTAATTCGATTTCAACCAATCCTACTTCATTACTGTAACAACCCAGAAATTCGAAACCAATTTAACATTTATTTTTAATTGATTTTAATAGAAATTAAATATATTTAACGATTTATTTTGAGAAATAACGATTTAAATTTATTTAAATTGAAGTTAGAACGTATAAATTTAAAATTTAATTAAAATGAACTTGAAATGGCACCGTAGTTTGAAATTTTGTTTTTGAAATTTAAATTAATAAACAGAATTCAAAATAAATCGGATATTAGTAAAACGAGAAATATTAGAATCTATTTAAACTTCTGATGAATGTGAAAAAAATTAGATTTCACTTTATAAATTGTAAGTTATGTCCAGTTTAAAATTTAAAATAGTCGCTATGGAATTTATATTTTTTTAATATTATATATATCCCTTAAAAATTTCCATTTTGCAAACAAACTCCGCTTTCGATGAAACCACTTTTGTTGGATCCGGAACGTCAAATTATTATAACAACCCGTATTTCGATAACATGTTAAAATGAGAATCAAGGCAGAATTTAATTTTAAATTCTGAATCAAGTAAAACAGGCTATCCCATTGCGTTCGTCTCGGAAAAATACGCGAAATAGAGTCTGAGTTTTCGAGAATCGGAGTCCGTATGACCAAGTTATGGTCCGACGAAGTTTTCAGAAAATTCAAGTGCAAAAACAAGTTCTAATTTCGAAAATTAGGGCTGGAAGGCTAGGCGGGAAAAATTCCCGCCAGGCACCCCAAGTCGACAGCCCTGTCGACTTGGGAGTCGACATGGCTCGACCCAAGTCGACAGCCCTGTCGACTTGGGGGTCGACATATGGTGGCCGGGCAGTTTTGCCTGGTGCACCTATTTCCTGTCTTGGCTAGGTTTTTTGGCCTGGTTTGAAATCTGATGGCTCAGGTTGATCCTAGGGTTAATCCTAAGGTCCTAATCACTCCTAATCTCTATAAATAAGCCCCTAACCTACCCCTAAACCCTCATTATTCATTCTTGCAACTAAACTATGGCAAAATTGCTCCACTCATGGCCTCCACTCAAAATCCTAGCGTCCACTTCATTTCTATGAGAGGTTTCATGATCATGTGAGTGTTAGAGAGTCCCTATGTTAGTATGAGAGCTTCTCAAGTTTATTTCAAGGCAAAAGCTTTGATCTTTGTTCATAAAGATGGGTTTTTTATTTATTTGGAGTGTTCATCTTTGGGTTTTGGGTGATGGCTTGCATAGGCTTCATCACAATCTTTAATTCAAATCGATTTGTGCCTTCATAGCAATGTAAGCCCTTTCCCTACTCTTAGATATTAACTATGAAGTTAAATGTTCATGTTGCAAGTTTGGGTTTGATCATTGAGAATGATACATGCTATCATGTCATGCAAGTTTATGAAGTCCTTATCTTGATCTTATGAGCTAAAAGCTACAACCTTTATGTTGAAATGTTGCATTATGCAACATGAGAACCTTCATAACCTTTATGTCAACTTGCATATGAAGTCATAACCCTTATGTGATGATATATGCGAGTTTCTAGTCATCATTCCATGTCTTTTGTCACCATGATTCGCTTATGTGCCAAGTTTGGGTTTATGCATGTTTTTGAGGCTTAAGAATGTAACATGCAAGCTAATGAACACATTTGTGCCTCGTTTGCCACCATGATTAACTTGTGGCTTAATATCCATCTTTGTCATGCCTTTGCCAAGTCTCTTCTTTTAATCCATTACGTTGTTGCGAACGTATATGCGAGTTTAAAAGCGTTGGGTTATGTTATGGGTAATTTCTAATGACATGAAAATACAACTTGAAAACATGACTTGAAATATAACATGGAAGTTGACATGTAAGTATGCTTGAAAACATAAGCTTGGGAATTTACCTATTAAGTTAGGTCTACCCATTGGGAATTTACCTATTAAGTTAGGTCTACCCAATTGCTTGAAAACTTGAATATGAACATGACACTAGACTAAACATGAAAGTGGCCAACTCGAGGTTGGGTTGAGTTTGCAACGTAAAACTACCCGGAACCGACCGGCCTAACTAGTAGTTGCAAACAATAGGACCCAATGTGAGAAGTTGGTCATGTTGTGCTTGGACCCGAGGTTAGACCAAGTTGTGGTGTAAAGCTACCCGGAACCGACCGGCTTAACTAGTAACCACAACAAAGTCTAATGTGAGAGGTTGAGGTGCATTAAGTAATTAATGCCACATGATAGGGTTAAGTTAATTTGATTAATGACTCTTAACCAAATATGACATGGACAAGTGGGTTAAGTAAATTGATTAGGCTAATGATACTTAACAAGACATGACAAGGTTGGGTAGGTTAAGTAACTTGATTTGCCTAATGACACTTAACCATATTTATACGACTAGTGGACGGGGTTAAGTTAACCAACACTTAACCCAACCAACATGTGAATTTGATACGGTTAATTAAGCTTTCCCAATTACACTTAACCGTATAATACAGTTAGGGGATGTGGTTAAGTTAATCTAGACTTAACCCATCCAATTCGGTGATTTTGAAATGGTTAAGTTAACCAATACTTAATCAATCCAACACGATAACTTGGTAAGGTTAAGTAAGTTTTCTTAATGACGCTTAACCGAAAAATACAGTTAATGGATGGGGTTAAGATTAGACTCAACTAGTCTAAACATGGAAATCGGATGGGGTTAAGTTAGCCTAGACTTAATTAGTCCCACTTGGCAGTTCAATGGGGTTAAGTTAAACACTTAACTAATCTAGCATGATGATTTGATGTGGTTAAGTGACCTATACTTAACCAATCTAACCCGTTAATTTATTGAGGTTAAGTTAACCTATACTTAACCAATACAACGTGAAAACATGATAAGGCTAAGTCACAAATCGCTTGAATACACTTGACCGATTTGACTAAGTAAACTGATAGGGTCAAGTTAATATATACTTAACCAATCTAGAATGATAATTGGACGAGGTTAAGTCGTGAATTGCTTAGTATACTTAACCAACTTGACACATGGTTCGTAGGGTTAAGTCTTGAACTTGGATACTTAGCCAATTTTGAGATGGTTTGTAGACGGGTTAAGTCATGAACTTAAGTGACACCTAATCCATTATGTAAACCCTAGTTCTGAGGATTAGGTGGATAACCGAGGTTAACAAGGATAACGGGAATAAGGCTAAGTGGTAAACCTTAGTTGAAGAATAACTAAGTAATGATTCTTAGTCAAGGAAATTTAGACCAGTTCATAGAGAGATGAGTAACCTGATACGGTAGGTCATCGTTTAAGTAGACGAGTAGGAGCAAGTATCTGATTTAGATAAAGGCTCCAGCGAACTGGGTAACAAAGCAGCGGCTTCGGGGAACGTGAGGATATTCTTGGTATCCCTCTGTGAGCTGCCAGGTGATCATACTAGGCTCATGAGAGGTTAAGGTCTGCGTTAGAAGAACCAAGAGTATGCCTTGGTTGCTATACGAGCGACCTAAAGACGGGGATGGATAGGGGATAGTCGACGATACACGGTCATACCCTAGATAGCATTTTTCGTCAGGCTACCTACCATCTTTGGTCAAGCGTGTACGTACGGAAAGGCAGAGAACACCCAATAGACCATAATTGCTATCTAATTATGGTTGCGGTAAGGCTAGGATTGTGGGTTGGCCAGTAGTGTGTTCTCATACAGGATTTATCCTGTCTTGTCTTTCACTAGTTGAGGGAGGGGTCTCGTGGGACCATAGCCACGTATAGACAAACAGACCTTAGCATCTGTATAACACCCCACGCCCGCTACGGACACTCACTAAGGGAATGCCATAACATTGGTGGAGTATTTTAAGTGAATATAGAACAGAAAAATTACAACAAGACAGATATAAGTAATACTTGAAAATTTAAATCATCATTTCAATGCAGCGGAAAGTAAAACATGTTTGGTTACATTACAAAACCATACAAGAGTCAAGTACAAAATATCCATCTTGATAAAAATAAGTACATAATCCCACTAAGTAAACAATAGCCATAAAAGGAAAGATGAACTGAGCTTTACTTCAACGGTCCAAGCTCCAAAGGATAGATACAGCAATCCGATCAAGGCCCACTAGCACTAGGCCTACTCTGATAACCTGGGGTTGGGGGAAAAAGATAAAAACAACGGGGTCAGACATAAGTCTGAGTGAGTCCTATAACTTTAACAATACAATCATTAAAGTAACCAGAGAAGACATAAGTTGATATACGGTAACGCCTGGGGATGAATGGCTACACTAAGCAGCTTGGCAAACTTAAGAGAAACTAAGATAACCGTAAAGACGCATTTATCCACCCAAGGATAATTACTAGACTACACCGCCCCAGACTTATCCACCCGAGGGTAATTCCTACACTGCACCACACCAGTTCTACCCACCAAGAGTAATTCCTACTTAAAGGTTGACCCCACTAAGTGTACTTAGTAATTTTTACCCGGTAGTTTCTTGTACCCCTACACAGGTGCCGTCTGCCCCTATCTTTACTAGGTGTACCCACTACTCCCAAGCGATCGGCTCCCTACTGTAGATACCCGTGCTGGTCCCACAATTGGGGTGTATCATTCCCCAACGTGGCCACCTGATAATATCAACGGTGCACGGCTTTATATCTACACGATGCAACAACGACTTACCAACCAGCCCGGGTCCACACACGCATATGAAACCCGTTGGTCCCGCGTTGCCACCGTTAACCCGGTTTGGCCTCTTATAGTCAAGCCCAATATGCGTGTCCCGTCACTTGACTTAAGTCGAGCCTACAAAGATACGTTTGGGATATTGGTTGAAATGGGCCCCCACAAGCTACCACCTAAGCTTGCAATTTTATCTAGTGCATCCCACTTAACCCCTCTTTATAATCATGCCCACTTACATGTTAAGTTTTGGTTAAGTCATCTAATCATATTTCAATTGCCCCTTAAGGCACCCACTAGATTTCTACATGCCACCCATGGCACTTACTTAACCCTTTAATCATGTCTACTTACATGTCCTACTTTGGTTAAGTATTCTAATCGTATTTTCACATGCCACCCATGGCACTTACTTAACCCTTTAATCATGTTTAATTACATGTTCCACTTTGGTTAAGTATTCTAATCGTATTTTTCTATTGCCACCCAAGGCAACCCACTAGATTCCACATGCCACCCAAGGCACCCACTTAACCCCTCATGTCCCACTACATGCTAATATGGTTAAGTGTTTCTTAATTAATTAAGACCGTGATCTTCCATAAAGACCTCCCACATTAGACTGACTGTTATGACCGCGTGGTTAAGCCGGTAGAGTCCGGGCAGTCTTACGTCATAACAGAGCCTAACCTCGTGTCTTTACTTTAATCACGTATTTAATTTATGGCTAAGACCTCTCACATTGGGCTGACATTTGTAGCAACTGGTTAAACCGGTCGGGTCCGGGCAGTTTTACGCTACAAATGAGTCCAACCTCGTGTCTTAGTCGATTAATTACACCTAATTAATCACCCCCACATTAATTATCCCTAATTAATATCAAATTTTCCATAACATGGGTAGACCTAACTCAATAGGTAAATTCCCATGGGGTAGACCTAACTCAATAGGTAAATTCCCACTTATGGTAATTTATTTTTATGGTATGCTTAATCATACCCAATCATACATTTATTAACATATTTTCCAACCCCATCGTTCCCCACGTAAATCGTTCTCACTTCATGGCATAATAAAAGGGGAAGATCCATCACAAACATCATGGGTTTAACCAAATCTTAGCATATAACTTTGTCATGGGTTAAGAGGATGTCAACTTGCATATATGAGCATATATTAACCCAACTACATTTAACCCAAACTTGCATATTATCATACACATATCTTGCATAACATGTTGAACTTGCATATAAGCATTCTCATAACTTGCATAACATGTTAAATATGCATTTAAGCATACACATAACTTGCATAAGCATTCACATACTTGCATAAGCATGCATAACTTGCATATTATGTTAAACTTTGCATTTAAGCATATACACAACTTGCATAAGCATTCACATACTTGCATAAGCATTCACATACTTGCATAAGCTTTCACATACTTGCATATTAACTTTTAAACTTGCATAATGTGTCATCATGAACTTGCATATTAACAAACATGTAACTTGCATAGCATATCTTGCATATTAACATACATGTAACTTGCATAGCATATCTTGCATATTAACATACATGTAACTTGCATAGCATATCTTCATGAACTTGCATAACATGTATATGATCACATAGCCCACAACTTGCATATTTAGCATCATGTAAACATAACATACATCATACTAAACTTGCATAAACTTACATATTCAACATGCATAAACCCACTTGTTAAACATGCATAAACCAACTTATTAATCATGCATAAATCCACTTATCAAGTATGCATAAACCAACTTATTAAATATGCATAAACCAACTTATTAAATATGCATAAATCCACTTATCAAGTATGCATAAACCAACTTATTAAATATGCATAAACCAACTTATTAAATATGCATAAATCCACTTATCAAGTATGCATAAACCAACTTATTAAATATGTATAAACCAACTTATTAAATATGCATAAACATAGAAAAACATAGAGTAACATATCATTACAAATGATTCAAACTCACTAATCCGCATTCAAGACCATAAGTCTCATTACACCTAATCTACTTGCTTTAACAATTGATGTTAAAGTGATAGAAACTCACTACTAGCAATTTGCACTCCAAATGAAGAAGATTAAGATGCTTAGAATGGATTGGAGGTTGATTAGAGAGGTTGACTAGCTTGATTTCCTCTTCATTGATTTGGGGTGGCCATGATCAAGTTTCATTTTGCCATAGTTTAGTTATAAAATCTAATTATGAATGAATTAGGGTAGGGTTAGGGTCTTATTTATAGGATTAGGTTGCATTTTAGACCCTTAGATTAACCCTAGATTGGTTTAGACCCGTCAGATCCAAGAAGCTTCCAGAACCAGCCCTCAAAGCCAGCCCAAGAACCCAAACTGGTGCACCCAGTTTTACTGGGCGTCGCCCCCCTGTCGACAGGCAAGTCGACAGGCAAGTCGACACCCCTGTCGACAGCCCTGTCGATATGGGTAGGGCGGGAATCTTCCCGCCTGGCCCCGCTTGCTCTATTTTAAAATCTGGTTTTAAATTATTAAATCTGTTTTTATCTTTGAATTTTCTGCAAACTTCATCGGGCCATAACTGAGCCATACGGACTCCAATTTTCGAAAACTCGGACTCTATTTCGCGTATTTTTCCGAGACGAAAGCAATGACGCAGCCCGTTTTCCCCTAATTCCCACATCTGAGATTATTTATTCTGTAATTAGTGAATTTTAGCATTAACCGAAATTCGGGGTGTTACATTCTCCCCTCCTTAAAGGATTTCGTCCCCGAAATCTCTAAGCTAAGGAGAATGCATATCCTACCATCCAAACAACCATCTACTCAAACCATCAACCACAGGCATCCATTGTCCTTAAACAGTTTCTAATGATGTATGAGCATATGCAAAAAGTGTGTGTATATGTTCCCTATCTAATGTATGAACATATGCAAACCATGATAGTGCCATGCATCCATTATGTATGCGAGAGAACCCTATCGACACATACAATATCTACATGAGTGCACAATCATTCACCAAAATGCATCATCCATATGATAACACAATCATTATACATCCATCAATATAGTTTCCCACACACAATTTTATGCAATATGCAATATGAAGTGACTGAGCCGATCTAGTGCCTAGAGTGTGTGTATATGTATCCACGAGCAACCACTTGCAAACACTTGCATCCACTTGCATCCATCAACCATAACATGTCTCAAACACATGTTTCAACCATAGGTTTACCCTATCTAAAGGTCAAAGGTACTAACGAGAGGACATACTAAGGATAAGATAAGCACAAGATATGTGATGAAGGTGAAGCAAAAGGACATACCCTCCGAAAGAAAAAGGGTACCTCGAACGCATCTTCGCTTCCGTCTCCCAGGTAGCATCGCTCTCTTCATCTCCCTTTTTGTACTCTGACTAGTTGAACCTCTCTTGTTTTCTCAGCTTCCAAATCTCTGACCCAAGGATGCAAGTAGGAGCTCGTCGAATCGTCGCATCACACTCTACTTCCACTTCTCTAAGCAAACTCGGCTCTACCACCTCTGCGGTCTCATGTAGGCACTTCCTCCTATGGAATACATCATGTACACTACTAAGTCTGTCGGGTAACTCCACCAATGGAAGATGCTCCTCCCGTGTACCTCCAAAATCCAAGATACATAGCCTCAAAAGGTCTTCTAAAATATGATTCACCCTCTCGGTCTGGCCGTCTATCCGAGGATGATATGCGGTACTCTATTACAACTGAGTCCCTACCGCCTCTTGGAAACTCTTCCAAAACTCTCTAGACTCTCTAGTGAAGGTAGGATCTCGATCGCTCACCATACTGGAGGGTACACCATGCAATCTAATAATCTTTCGAATATAAACTGAAGCTCGACATGGAATAGTGCTCTTGCTCTTCCCGGGTATGAAACGGGCACACTTCGTAAGTTTATCAACCATAAGCCCAATCCCCGTATTACCCTTCCTTGATTTCGGTAATCCATCGAGACACTATCCCACTTCCTATTACGGAACTCCCAACGGGTGAAGCAACCCTCCGGGTTTCTTTTACTTCGCTTCCACTTGTTAGCACACCAAGCATCGAGCGACATACTCGGCCACATCTTTCTTCATACCGGTCCAGAAAAACCCTCTTCATGTCTTGGTACATCTTGTCCCCACCGGGATGAATGGTCATCCTAGAACGGTGTGCATCATCAAGAATAACCTTCCTCAAACCCTCGTCTTTCAGTATACAAAGTCTACCGTCTCTACGCAAGCACCCCCTATCGTCTAGGGTGTACCTACTCAAATGGCTGGACGACTCCCTCCTTATGAGCTTCCCCACCAACTCAACCAACTGTGGGTCGTCCCTCTGTGCTTCTCCAATCCGCCCCAAAAGAGTAGGTCTAACCTCCAAAGAAGCTAGCAATCCGGGTACAAAGTCAACGGAAGGTCCAAAGTCAAACATAGAAATAAACTCTAAGCTCCGTCGTTCAACGAACAATGAACTCAAGGACAACCTTTTTCTACTTAAGGCGTCCGCTACCATGTTACCCTTGCCATGGGTATACGCTATCTCATAGGATGCTAAGAATCCTATCAAAAATCATCGCGACTGTCCATCTCTCACGCAGACCACCCTAGTCGAACTCGACATCCCCCAAATGCAAGCCCCAAAGGCCTAAACCAATATCAGACAAACACCCAAGGGATATCTCCTTCGAGTTCAGGCGACCTACGTGAGATGATACTAGTAAAAATGGCTAATCAATTAAGCCTTTAACCAACTTTGGATGTCCTTGCCAGTCTCGCTCTAAAACCACCGTTTTCCCATAACTGGCTTTGCTCACCCTATTGAGCACATACGAAAACTTATTTTGCTCCTAGAAAAGACCAAGATGTCATCCACAAAGACCATCACGAACTTATTTAGGTACTCCCTGAACACCCATCTCATCCAATCAACAAAGTATGCGGGGGCGTTCGTCAAACCAAATGGCATCGCTAGCCACTCATAAAATCTATCCGGAGTCCTAAAGGCAGTCTTCTCTATACTATCCTCAGCCACTCTCAAGTGACGAAACCCCGTGGCTAAGTCTAACTGCACAAATACTGAGGCGCCCACTAACTGATCAAAGAGATCATAAATCCTCGGCAATGGGTGTCGATTCTTCTTTGTGAGTTTATTCAGTTCTCTTTAGCCTACACAAAGTCTGAGGGACCCATCCGCCTTCGCAGCAAAAACTGCTGGAGCACCCCACTCCGATATACTTCGTCTTATGAACCCCTTCTTAAGCAAACCACCTTCTTGCTTATCGAGTTCCCTCCTCTCACGAGGAGCCGTGTGGCACACTGGCCAAGATACTGGGTTGGCATTATCTACCAGATATTTTCGGAAGTCAATCTCCCGCTCCGGAGGTAAGCCCTTCACCTCCTTACACACATCCGAGTATTCCCGGACTGCTCTAACAGATCGCAAACTCTAGACCGTCGTGTCAAGCGATTCTAGATAACTTAGCATAACAGATTCTATGGGATTACAAGAGATCTCGAGAGTGTTACCCAAGCGGGTCATAAGCCTACAACTCTCCCTTCAAAATTAAGAACGGCACCCCTACTGGATAACCAGTCCATGCCCAAAACTAACCCATAGCCCGTGAAGCCCAACAAGCATCACTTCTAAACTCAACGCTAAGTATAGAAACTTTCAAACCCAAACACATCATGGAGCCCCAATTGGGTTTGAAACAACTAAGGGATCCTCTACCAAACTGGTGTCTCAGTGCGGTGACTCTACTAACAATGATGAGATAAATGAATTCAATGCGTCAAGATCAAATAAAGTACGGACAGGATGATCGATCAGAAAAACTAGACTTTCAATAGAAATAGTTCTACCTCTTTCCCAAATCGGTGGAACCGCGAGAGCCCGCACTTGCCCCCTAGCCTGACCTGGTGCCATAAGAGCTTGCACTTGTCCTCCTGAGGTAGACCCCGTCCTTTGCCCTTTCTTAGGGCAATCCTTCACTAAATGCCCTGCTTCGCCACAGTGGAAGCAGCCAGTCTTAGTCTTCTTGCGACAATCTTTGTTTAGGTGGCCTAGTGTCCCACAATTGAAGCACCTCTTCTTTCCCTTGCCACCGTTGCCTTTCCCACCCTTGTTTTGCTGTTGCTGTTGAGGTCTCTCCTGATCTCCTTTCTTCTCGGGTGCTTTATTAGCATTGGGACCCTTCTCTTCCTCATGCATATTTTCTTCCGCTTTTGAGAGAAACTTTGCCTCAAACCTATGCCTGAAATCTACCCAAGAGTCAATCGGGCGTTCTCCATTAGTGACCTCCCACCAGAACGAGGCCTCTTCTTCCATTAACCAAGCGGCTAACCTGACTTTCTTTCCCTCTTCTACTTCCAAGATTTCCATCAATTCTTCCGTCTCATTAAGCCAATCCCTAGCTCCCACAAAAGGTTTTCCTCCCATAGCCTTAAACTTCCTACAAGTCATAGCAAAAGTATCCGCGCGAGGAGGAACGAGTGCAACGGGTGGAGGAGGAACATTAGCTGGACCTGCAGCGGCGGCCCTAGCCTCTAACAACCTTCTATACCATACTGGTACCGCTACATTGTCCGGAAGATAAAGATCTTCAGCCATGCTGAGACGAAAAAGGGAAAGATTCAAAACGGAGAATTCGAAAGATAAAGATATGGCTATCGGGGATTATGCTTTTCTTTCAAAAACTTTTCTCTTGGAAGACATGTTTTTGAAAATACTCCTTTCAAACATATTCTTAGAAAATAGTTTTTCTAAAAATTTTATCTGTTCTGGTAACCTTAAGCTCTGATACCACGTATAACACCCCACGCCCGCTACGGACACTCACTAAGGGAATGCCATAACATTGGTGGAGTATTTTAAGTGAATATAGAACAGAAAAATTACAACAAGACAGATATAAGTAATACTTGAAAATTTAAATCATCATTTCAATGCAGCGGAAAGTAAAACATGTTTGGTTACATCACAAAACCATACAAGAGTCAAGTACAAAATATCCATCTTGATAAAAATAAGTACATAATCCCACTAAGTAAACAATAGCCATAAAAGGAAAGATGAACTGAGCTTTACTTCAACGGTCCAAGCTCCAAAGGATAGATACAGCAATCCGATCAAGGCCCACTAGCACTAGGCCTACTCTGATAACCTGGGGTTGGGGGAAAAAGATAAAAACAACGGGGTCAGACATAAGTCTGAGTGAGTCCTATAACTTTAACAATACAATCATTAAAGTAACCAGAGAAGACATAAGTTGATATACGGTAACGCCTGGGGATGAATGGCTACACTAAGCAGCTTGGCAAACTTAAGAGAAACTAAGATAACCGTAAAGACGCATTTATCCACCCAAGGATAATTACTAGACTACACCGCCCCAGACTTATCCACCCGAGGGTAATTCCTACACTGCACCACACCAGTTCTACCCACCAAGAGTAATTCCTACTTAAAGGTTGACCCCACTAAGTGTACTTAGTAATTTTTACCCGGTAGTTTCTTGTACCCCTACACAGGTGCCGTCTGCCCCTATCTTTACTAGGTGTACCCACTACTCCCAAGCGATCGGCTCCCTACTGTAGATACCCGTGCTGGTCCCACAATTGGGGTGTATCATTCCCCAACGTGGCCACCTGATAATATCAACGGTGCACGGCTTTATATCTACACGATGCAACAACGACTTACCAACCAGCCCGGGTCCACACACGCATATGAAACCCGTTGGTCCCGCGTTGCCACCGTTAACCCGGTTTGGCATCTTATAGTCAAGCCCAATATGCGTGTCCCGTCACTTGACTTAAGTCGAGCCTACAAAGATACGTTTGGGATATTGGTTGAAATGGGCCCCCATAAGCTACCACCTAAGCTTGCAATTTTATCTAGTGCATCCCACTTAACCCCTCTTTATAATCATGCCCACTTACATGTTAAGTTTTGGTTAAGTCATCTAATCATATTTCAATTGCCCCTTAAGGCACCCACTAGATTTCTACATGCCACCCATGGCACTTACTTAACCCTTTAATCATGTCTACTTACATGTCCTACTTTGCTTAAGTATTCTAATCGTATTTTCACATGCCACCCATGGCACTTACTTAACCCTTTAATCATGTTTAATTACATGTTCCACTTTGGTTAAGTATTCTAATCGTATTTTTCTATTGCCACCCAAGGCAACCCACTAGATTCCACATGCCACCCAAGGCACCCACTTAACCCCTCATGTCCCACTACATGCTAATATGGTTAAATGTTTCTTAATTAATTAAGACCGTGATCTTCCATAAAGACCTCCCACATTAGACTGACTGTTATGACCGCGTGGTTAAGCCGGTAGAGTCCGGGCAGTCTTACGTCATAACAGAGCCTAACCTCGTGTCTTTACTTTAATCACGTATTTAATTTATGGCTAAGACCTCTCACATTGGGCTGACATTTGTAGCAACTGGTTAAGCCGGTCGGGTCCGGGCAGTTTTACGCTACAAATGAGTCCAACCTCGTGTCTTAGTCGATTAATTACACCTAATTAATCACCCCCACATTAATTATCCCTAATTAATATCAAATTTTCCATAACATGGGTAGACCTAACTCAATAGGTAAATTCCCATGGGGTAGACCTAACTCAATAGGTAAATTCCCACTTATGGTAATTTATTTTTATGGTATGCTTAATCATACCCAATCATACATTTATTAACATATTTTCCAACCCCATCGTTCCCCACGTAAATCGTTCTCACTTCATGGCATAATAAAAGGGAAAGATCCATCACAAACATCATGGGTTTAACCAAATCTTAGCATATAACTTTGTCATGGGTTAAGAGGATGTCAACTTGCATATATGAGCATATATTAACCCAACTACATTTAACCCAAACTTGCATATTATCATACACATATCTTGCATAACATGTTGAACTTGCATATAAGCATTCTCATAACTTGCATAACATGTTAAATATGCATTTAAGCATACACATAACTTGCATAAGCATTCACATACTTGCATAAGCATGCATAACTTGCATATTATGTTAAACTTTGCATTTAAGCATATACACAACTTGCATAAGCATTCACATACTTGCATAAGCATTCACATACTTGCATAAGCTTTCACATACTTGCATATTAACTTTTAAACTTGCATAATGTGTCATCATGAACTTGCATATTAACAAACATGTAACTTGCATAGCATATCTTGCATATTAACATACATGTAACTTGCATAGCATATCTTGCATATTAACATACATGTAACTTGCATAGCATATCTTCATGAACTTGCATAACATGTATATGATCACATAGCCCACAACTTGCATATTTAGCATCATGTAAACATAACATACATCATACTAAACTTGCATAAACTTACATATTCAACATGCATAAACCCACTTGTTAAACATGCATAAACCAACTTATTAATCATGCATAAATCCACTTATCAAGTATGCATAAACCAACTTATTAAATATGCATAAACCAACTTATTAAATATGCATAAATCCACTTATCAAGTATGCATAAACCAACTTATTAAATATGCATAAACCAACTTATTAAATATGCATAAATCCACTTATCAAGTATGCATAAACCAACTTAATAAATATGCATAAACCAACTTATTAAATATGCATAAACATAGAAAAACATAGAGTAACATATCATTACAAATGATTCAAACTCACTAATCCGCATTCAAGACCATAAGTCTCATTACACCTAATCTACTTGCTTTAACAATTGATGTTAAAGTGATAGAAACTCACTACTAGCAATTTGCACTCCAAATGAAGAAGATTAAGATGCTTAGAATGGATTGGAGGTTGATTAGAGAGGTTGATTAGCTTGCTTTCCTCTTCATTGATTTGGGGTGGCCATGATCAAGTTTCATTTTGCCATAGTTTAGTTATAAAATCTAATTATGAATGAATTAGGGTAGGGTTAGGGTCTTATTTATAGGATTAGGTTGCATTTTAGACCCTTAGATTAACCCTAGATTGGTTTAGACCCGTCAGATCCAAGAAGCTTCCAGAACCAGCCCTCAAAGCCAGCCCAAGAACCCAAACTGGTGCACCCAGTTTTACTGGGCGTCGCCCCCCCTGTCGACAGGCAAGTCGACACCCCTGTCGACAGGCCTGTCGACAGCCCTGTCGACATGGGTAGGGCGGGAATCTTCCCGCCTGGCCCCGCTTGCTCTATTTTAAAATCTGGTTTTAAATTATTAAATCTGTTTTTATCTTTGAATTTTCTGCAAACTTCATCGGGCCATAACTGAGCCATACGGACTCCGATTTTCGAAAACTCGGACTCTATTTCGCGTATTTTTCCGAGACGAACGCAATGACGCAGCACGTTTTCCCCTAATTCCCACATCTGAGATTATTTATTCTGTAATTAGTGAATTTTAGCATTAACCGAAATTCGGGGTGTTACAATCTGCATCGGCAGATAAATTGAAAGCTCCCGACCGAGTCCTGTATTTCCTGGTCTGCCCTGTGACAGGACTCGGATGGCACGATGTGATACATGTGCATACAGTCATGGAAAAACGATTCACGATGAATGCGTGGGAAAAAGGGCGCGGTTGACGGTTAGCGTAAATCCTAGTGGCCCTGGGTGGTTGAACCAAAACCGAGATACGAAAACGTGCAATAGGTAAGCGTAATCCCTAGTAGTCCTAGGTAGCATAAGTCCTAGTTGTACAAACAATGATTCATGTTGAAAGACCCTGGTTCGATATAGGGTGACGATCCAAAACGATCTTAAGGATCATGGAACTATAGAACCTCATGGGAAAGCCCGTATGGTCTACGGCAAGGGACTGAACACTTACATGGAATAAAACATACGAGTTGAGTAACCTATATATGCGATATATTAGGTTGACACGGACCATTACACGACTTTTGAGTAAGGGTCATTCATGGTTAACACATGATACGGTGGGGATACTAGTACGGTAGGTGCAGAGCTAAAAGACATGATAGATACCGTGGGATGTTATACGTGATAGATATCTTGGGGATATTATATTTGACAGGAACTTGACGATGGGATACCTTGTTTTATCTTGACACCGTAATGTATCATGACACCTTAGTTTATCTGAGTTCAGTAGTTCATCCTGTTATTCTGATTTAGCTTATCTATCTTGTCATCATGCTTATGTTCATCTCAGTTTCTCATGTAAGTTAACTTTACTAGTTTTTATACTGATAGTAGATAGGGCTTACTCAGTCTTTTTGACTGACCTGTTTTGTTTCGCCTCTTTTCTTCCGTTTCCCCCCAGGTTACAGGGAGGAAATACTGCTGTTTAGTTTGGATTTCTTCTGCTTGAAGGTCATCATGGATGGCTTGGACTTTTCTTGGCTATGGCTACTTTACTGTTTTACTTGGGGAATAATTTATGAAAAAGTCTTTATGCTTATTTACTATTGCAAGACAGGTTTTGATGTACTCTGATGTAAAAGGCTTTAGACCTTAATTATTAATGTTTATGAAAGTTCAATTTTACTTCCGCTATTTTATATGTTCTGTCTTGTGATATTTCTGTGCATGTTTACCAATAATGCCCCTCTAAAGCTAGCGCATTCCTTTGCGAGTGACCCTAGCGGAGGCGGGGTGTTACATTTGGTATCAGAGCCAGGTTACCAGATTGGGCAAAAGTTTTTAAAGACCTTCTGAAAACTATTTGAAAATCGTTTACAAAGAAGCATTTTTCAAGAAAATTTTCTTTTAAAAGAAAAAGGCTATTCCCCAAAGGCCATTAGCATTATTCTCGTTTTCTTAATTGAATCTCTTTTCCTTTCTTTCCTCCATCTATAGTCACAGTGGTTTTAACTGCGACTAGTCTTTTCTATCTACGGAAGTGCTTTCCATACGATGGAGGTGGTTCTCGAGAGACCAGTGGCCGCGTTATAAGAAAAGGATAGTGAGAAAGAGGATAAAGGATACGAGCTTAAGGATGAGCAACTTGTTGGTATAGCTTAGTCCTCAAAGGAGGGAGAAAGATGAACAATGAAACCCATGACGAGAGAGTACCTTTGGCATGATGAAACGGGGCGGATAGTTAAGTAGTATGGGGCAAGGACAAGATCATCGGGAGGGCAATAGTATGCTCTCATTTCTAGGGTACCTCGGAAGGAGGGTAACGATCTTGTTAAAGGTTTAGCTCTTCTTCTCTATCATCCGGTTAGGACTTTGTTTTGATCATCGTATCATTTAAGTCTGCTTCGATAGTTGAGTCTCTGCACCTTAAGTACTAACGTAATAGAGAATCCCATTTTTGTCTCAAAGTCCTATTGGAGAATCAGTCCATTTATACATGGCTTGTTTGGATTTGAGAATGTCTATGCCAAGTGTTGAATTTGGAAATAATGCTTATGTTTATAAGCTATGGATGGATTCTAGGGATGAAGTGGTTATCCAGTAGGGGGTGCCACTCTCGGTTTTGATAGGAGGGTAGTTAGACCTTTTGACTAGCCTTGGTAATACCCTCGAAGTATCGTGTAACCTTTTTGAGGTTCTGTCATGACTAGTTACTTAGAATCCCTTGATGCCTTTATTGGAAATTTGAAGCCCGATCGAGTGGTGTTCGCCGATAAGACGGATGGTTTACTCCATTTATGCATGGGTTATAGAGATCACCCTAGTAAGTGCGCTTGATAACCTGGTTGGCATCTGTTTACTTTCAAGAGAAAGTTCTTCTACGTGGAATACCTTGTGGTACGAGATCCAAGATTCACTAGTGAATTTTGGAAAGCTTGCATGAGATCATGAGTACGCAGTCATGTGTGCGCCAAGGGTGCAAGTGGAACGAGAGGCGACAAAGAAATGAGTTCCAGCTCATGTTAGGGAAACAGGAAATAAGAGTCTACGAAATCGCGAAGTTAAAAGACGGTCAAGGCATAATGGAATTAAGCTCACGGAAATACGACTTTGATGGTCAAAGACTAGATACGCGCATGATATCTCTTTTTGGGAGTATATCCTTGATCCCTGTTTTCTGTAGAGCTTACTTGTAGGCTATCTTTTGTGGACGTCCTCTCGGTCCTATTTTCTGTTACAAACCCCGTAAGGAGTTTGTCTTGTTTATCTTCTCGACCCTGTTTCAGGGAATCCTAGGTAGAACCCTATGGATGTAAACATGTATTTGAAACATGTTATGATTGATATGGTTTCAAGTGGTTGCTCGTGGATGCGCGAATACACATTAGATACTAGCTCGACTCGGTCACATTTCATATTGCATATGCACGAGTATTTATACTTGTTTATGGATGAAATCGAATGTATTATCATGCGGTTGTTGCATATGAATGAATGATTGTGCACGCATATAGTATCTATATGACTAGGACTATTTGCATACATGTTGGATTCATGGCACTATACATATTTTGCATTAGAAAGATTATTCAGGCCTGATCATTAGCATTAGCTAAGGAACATGTACACACACGTGTTGCATATATTCATACAACATTAGAAATCATCTAAGGACAATGGTTGCTTGTGGATGATGATTTGAGTAGATGAATGATGGATGATAGGATATGTTCTTCCTAACCTGGAGATTTCGGGGACGAAATCCTAAAAGGTGGGGAGAATGTAACAACCCGTATTTCGATAACATTTTAAAACGAGAATCAAGGCAGAATTTAATTTTAAATTCTGAATCAAGTAAAACGGGATATGCCATTGCTGGATCCTGCTATTTCCTCTCGAACCATACTAATATTATTATTTGATCAGATCATTGAATCGTTTATTTCTCTTGAAATCCATTTAATTCTTTTTTTTACACACGTCTTTTTTTGGGAGGTCTACATCCATTATGTGGCATAGGTGTCACATCACGTACGAAACTTAATAGTATACCACTTCTACGAATAGCCCGTAATGCTGCGTCTCTTCCGAGACCAGGACCTTTTATCATAACTTCTGCTCGTTGCATACCTTGATCTACTACAGTACGAATAGCATCTAAAGCGGCTGCTTGCGCAGCATAGGGTGTTCCCCGTCTCGGAAAAATACGCGAAATAGAGTCTGATTTTTCGAGAATCGGAGTCCGTATGACCAAGTTATGGTCCGACGAAGTTTTCAGAAAATTCAAGTGCAAAAACAAGTTCTAATTTCGAAAATTAGGGCTGGAAGGCTAGGCGGGAAAAATTCCCGCCAGGCACCCCAAGTCGACAGCCCTGTCGACTTGGGAGTCGACATGGCTCGACCCAAGTCGACAGCCCTGTCGACTTGGGGGTCGACATATGGTGGCCGGGCAGTTTTGCCTGGTGCACCTATTTCCTGTCTTGGCTAGGTTTTTGGGCCTAGTTTGAAATCTGACGGCTCAGGTTGATCCTAGGGTTAATCCTAAGGTCCTAATCACTCCTAATCTCTATAAATAAGCCCCTAACCTACCCCTAAACCCTCATTATTCATTCATGCAACTAAACTATGGCAAAATTGCTCCACTCATGGCCTCCACTCAAAATCCTAGCCTCCACTTAATTTCTATGAGAGGTTTCATGATCATGTGAGTGTTAGAGAGTCCCTATGTTAGTATGAGAGCTTCTCAAGTTGATTTCAAGGCAAAAGATTTGATCTTTGTTCATAAAGATGGGGTTTTTATTTATTTGGAGTGTTCATCTTTGGGTTTTGGGTGATGGCATGCATAGGCTTCATCACAATCTTTAATTCAAATCGATTTGTGCCTTCATAGCAATGTAAGCCCTTTCCCTACTCTTAGATATTAACTATGAAGTTAAATGTTCATGTTGCAAGTTTGGGTTTGATCATTGAGAATGATACATGCTATCATGTCATGCAAGTTTATGAAGTCCTTATCTTGATCTTATGAGCTAAAAGCTACAACCTTTATGTTGAAATGTTGCATTATGCAACATGAGAACCTTCGTAACCATTATGTCAACTTGCATATGAAGTCATAACCCTTATGTGATGATATATGCGAGTTTCTAGTCATCATTCCATGTCTTTTGTCACCATGATTCGCTTATGTGCCAAGTTTGGGTTTATGCATGTTTTTTAGGCTTAAGAATGTAACATGCAAGCTAATGAACACATTTGTGCCTCGTTTGCCACCATGATTAACTTGTGGCTTAATATCCATCTTTGTCATGCCTTTGCCAAGTCTCTTCTTTTAATCCATTACGTTGTTGCGAACGTATATGCGAGTTTAAAAGCGTTGGGTTATGTTATGGGTAATTTCTAATGACATGAAAATACAACTTGAAAACATGACTTGAAATATAACATGGAAGTTGACATGTAAGTATGCTTGAAAACATAAGCTTGGGAATTTACCTATTAAGTTAGGTCTACCCATTGGGAATTTACCTATTAAGTTAGGTCTACCCAATTGCTTGAAAACTTGAATATGAACATGACACTAGACTAAACATGAAAGTGGCCAACTCGAGGTTGGGTTGAGTTTGCAACGTAAAACTACCCAGAACCGACCGGCCTAACTAGTAGTTGCAAACAATAGGACCCAATGTGAGAAGTTGGTCATGTTGTGCTTGGACCCGAGGTTAGACCAAGTTGTGGTGTAAAGCTACCCGGAACCGACCGGCTTAACTAGTAACCACAACAAAGTCTAATGTGAGAGGTTGAGGTGCATTAAGTAATTAATGCCACATGATAGCGTTAAGTTAATTTGATTAATGACTCTTAACCAAATATGACATGGACAAGTGGGTTAAGTAAATTGATTAGGCTAATGATACTTAACAAGACATGACAAGGTTGGGTAGGTTAAGTAACTTGATTTGCCTAATGACACTTAACCATATTTATACGACTAGTGGACGGGGTTAAGTTAACCAACACTTAACCCAACCAACATGTGAATTTGATACGGTTAATTAAGCTTTCCAAATTACACTTAACCGTATAATACAGTTAGGGGATGTGGTTAAGTTAATCTAGACTTAACCCATCCAATTCGGTGATTTTGAAATGGTTAAGTTAACCAATACTTAATCAATCCAACACGATAACTTGGTAAGGTTAAGTAAGTTTTCTTAATGACGCTTAACCGAAAAATACAGTTAATGGATGGGGTTAAGATTAGACTCAACTAGTCTAAACATGGAAATCGGATGGGGTTAAGTTAGCCTAGACTTAATTAGTCCCACTTGGCAGTTCAATGGGGTTAAGTTAAACACTTAACTAATCTAGCATGATGATTTGATGTGGTTAAGTGACCTATACTTAACCAATCTAACCCGTTAATTTATTGAGGTTAAGTTAACCTATACTTAACCAATACAACGTGAAAACATGATAAGGCTAAGTCACGAATCGCTTGAATACACTTGACCGATTTGACTAAGTAAACTGAGAGGGTCAAGTTAATATATACTTAACCAATCTAGAATGATAATTGGACGAGGTTAAGTCGTGAATTGCTTAGTATACTTAACCAACTTGACACATGGTTCGTAGGGTTAAGTCTTGAACTTGGATACTTAGCCAATTTTGAGACGGTTTGTAGACGGGTTAAGTCATGAACTTAAGTGACACCTAATCCATTATGTAAACCCTAGTTCTGAGGATTAGGTGGATAACCGAGGTTAACAAGGATAAAGGGAATAAGGCTAAGTGGTAAACCTTAGTTGAAGAATAACTAAGTAATGATTCTTAGTCAAGGAAATTTAGACCAGTTCATAGAGAGATGAGTAACCTGATACGGTAGGTCATCGTTTAAGTAGACGAGTAGGAGCAAGTATCTGATTTAGATAAAGGCTCCAGCGAACTGGGTAACGAAGCAGCGGCTTCGGGGAACGTGAGGATATTCTTGGTATCCCTCTGTGAGCTGCCAGGTGATCATACTAGGCTCATGAGAGGTTAAGGTCTGTGTTAGAAGAACCAAGAGTATGCCTTGGTTGCTATACGAGCGACCTAAAGACGGGGATGGATAGGGCATAGTCGACGATACACGGTCGTACTCTAGATAGCATTTTTCGTCAGGCTACCTACCATCTTTGGTCAAGCGTGTACGTACGGAAAGGCAGAGAACACCCAATAGACCATAATTGCTATCTAATTATGGTTGCGGTAAGGCTAGGATTGTGGGTTGGCCAGTAGTGTGTTCTCACACAGGATTTATCCTGTCTTGTCTTTCACTAGTTGAGGGAGGGGTCTCGTGGGACCATAGCCACGTATAGAAAAACAGACCTTAGCATCTGCATCGGCAGATAAATTGAAAGCTCCCGACCGAGTCCTGTATTTCCTGGTCTGCCCTGTGACAGGACTCGGATGGCACGATGTGATACATGTGCATACAGTCATGGAAAAACGATTCACGATGAATGTGTGGGAAAAAGGGCGCGGTTGACGGTTAGCGTAAATCCTAGTGGCCCTGGGTGGTTGAACCAAAACCGAGATACGAAAACGTGCAATAGGTAAGCGTAATCCCTAGTAGTCCTAGGTAGCATAAGTCCTAGTTGTACAAACAATGATTCATGTTGAAAGACCCTGGTTAGATATAGGGTGACGATCCAAAACGATCTTAAGGATCATGGAACTATAGAACCTCATGGGAAAGCCCGTATGGTCTACGGTAAGGGACTGAACACTTACATGGAATAAAACATACGAGTTGAGTAACCTATATATGCGATATATTAGGTTGACACGGACCATTACACGACTTTTGAGTAAGGGTCATTCATGGTTAACACATGATACAGTGGGGATACTAGTACGGTAGGTGCAGAGCTAAAAGACAGGATAGATACCGTGGGATGTTATACGTGATAGATATCTTGGGGATATTATATTTGACAGGAACTTGACGATGGGATACCTTGTTTTATCTTGACACCGTAATGTATCATGACACCTTAGTTTATCTGGGTTCAGTAGTTCATCCTGTTATTCTGATTTAGCTTATCTATCTTGTCATCATGCTTATGTTCATCTCAGTTTCTCATGTCAGTTAACTTTACTAGTTTTTATACTGATAGTAGATAGGGCTTACTCAGTCTTTTTGACTGACCCGTTTTGTTTCGCCTCTTTTCTTCCGTTTCCCCCCCAGGTTACAGGGAGGAAATACTGCTGTTTAGTTCGGATTTCTTCTGCTTGAAGGTCATCATGGATGGCTTGGACTTTTCTTGGCTATGGCTACTTTACTGTTTTACTTGGGGAATAATTTATGAAAAAGTCTTTATGCTTCTTTACTATTGCAAGACAGGTTTTGATGTACTCTGATGTAAAAGGCTTTAGACCTTAATTATTAATGTTTATGAAAGTTCAATTTTACTTCCGCTATTTTATATGTTCTGTCTTGTGATATTTCTGTGCATGTTTACCAATAATGCCCCTCTAAATCTAGCGCATTCCTTTGCGAGTGACCCTAGCGGAGGCGGGGTGTTACAATTATTGTCAGGTTTAAAATTTCAAGTCATTTGGAATTAGTATGTGAGCGCAGTAAATTTAAACGCATTTTCAGTTTGAATTTAATAAGATAGTTAAAAAGGCCATTTTTCAAACGGTCTTCGAATTCGACGAAATTAATTTTGTTCGGACCGTATTGTCAAAACATAACTATATTTCAAATTGCGTAATTTTTGGAGTGAGTATGTAGCCCTGGTAAATTAAAATGCATGTTAAATTTCAATATTGAACGTTATATTAATTTATATTTTAATCTTGAAAAAACTGACCAAAACAGTCGAACTGGCTTAGGAAACATATTCCCTTACGTTCGGAATAGGGGTATTTGGTTGGGAACGACAATCGTTGGGTTTGATTTGGAGTTCGTGATGATTTTGAGTTTTAAAACAAATTAAATAATATTATAAATAAATATATATATATATATATGTGTGTGTGTATGAATATATTCACTTTCGCAAACCTTAGCCCATTCATTCCATTGTCGCCGCCAGTCTCAAATCGAGGGCTGAAAAGCTCTGAATTTCCCTTCAAAAATTCTTCCAATCCAAAAACTATTTCATGAAACATATAAAACAAAAACTGCAATGCTACATGATATCTTCAATTCCATATAAAGATGATCAGAATTCATGTAGAGATTTGGGAGAAATATCTCCTCAAAGGGATGATGTTCGCCCATGTTTTTCGAAGAGCGCGGACCACCGAGCCCAGCGTGGCTCACGGCGCAGGGTGGCGGCGGCATAGGCTTCGAGATGGCGCCCTCCGATCATCCTCCAACGTCTCGTATAGCGTGCGATGTGGAGCTTGTTGCATTGAACGATGAGTTTTGTTCCAGGAAAGTAATACAGGAAGAAGGCTTAGAGGGTGAAAACATTTAATTAGTTAATTATATATATTTAATATTCTTAATTATGTAATTAATAAATAAAAAGCCATAACGTTTACATACATCATCAGAATTCGACGATTTCAGTTGCATTGCGATCGTGACAATAAACTCTGCAACATGGAACTGACCAGAACAGAAATGGAGCAAGTTGAATTTTTAAGCTAAATTAAGCATTCGTTTAATTTAGTTTAAAGATGAATCTTCAGTTAAAGACTAATGGAGTGGAAACCAAAGTAAGAACCCTCTCTCGCTCAATTTATTTGTGCAGTTATTTATTGTTATAACTGAATATATATTTATTGCCCGTGATTGCAATATTTGTTTAGTGATTGATGGATGTTTACAAATTTAATGCTATTATTATTAAGTTGTTTATATATATCTGTGTGATGGTTGAAAACCCCACACCGGCCTGGGGATGATAATTAATTCACATCTCCCTTAGATTTAATTGTATGTTAACCGATTGATTAACGGACTGTTATAAGCGTTATTTAATTATTTAATGCTTATACAGTTATAAATTGCACTCTGGATGTGAATGGAATGTTTAATAGTTGTTTATCACTATTTTTGAATATATGCAATGTATGGAATCCATATAAATAAAATTATATGGTAATTGATTGAGTCTGAATCCAATTCAGAAATAACGAATATTTTAAAATAATATTCAGTGAGAATCAAAATATGATTTTGATGTCTGATTTTGGATGGGCATGAAATTATTGAAATATTCATTACTAAAATGAATATGAAGCCGAATTAAGTAGATATACGTCATTTTAACTCGAATGGAATTTTTTGCCAATTTTATTCATTTTTATGAATATCGAAAAGAGTGGATTTCAAAATATGATATTTTGAAAATATTAACATTTTAATATTATAATGGTATGGAAAATTCAATTTTGATTTGAAATTGAAATGGAAGTTGGAATCGTTTATAAAATGAATTTATAAACGATTTATAAAATACGTTTTAAATGGAAATCGATGAAATATGTTATATATTTAAATGGTTTGAATAAAACGTATGGAGCAGCGACGTTTGCGAATTTCGACCATTGATTTTGAATGGATGTAACGGGAGATCCGACCGTCGGATTCTCCTAGAACCAGAACCGTTGGGTTCGTATCGAAAAGAGCTTTCAAATGATAATAAGAGATTTAAAATCTAATGGTTAGATCTTAAGATATGTCCAAATAAGTTTTAGGAATGATTCTAACGATAACGATCGCATTATCAGTATTTATGTTCGAGTTTCGAAATTGGGATATCTATATGATTCCAATCGAGTGGTGTGGGAACCAAACTTAGTTAGAATTTATTTTTTGATATTTGGCATTTAAAATATGATTTTTGAGTATATAAAAGTCATATGTTTAGAAAATGTATTAATCAGTTGATTGTTTGTGTAATTGTTTGATTTCCCATTTGTTTACTTATGACGTCTGATTTAAATAAATTAGATGGAATCTTTGGCAATTTTGGACATTTAATATAAGAAAACACTTGTTATTTAATTTTATTGAGTTAAGTTAAACTGAGTTGCAAGTTTAGTTAGAATTGGATATATATACATATATATGGTTAGAAGGTTAATGACTTAGCATTGAATAGAGAAATAAATTGCGTGCCCGGCAAGCAGGTGCACCTTATTGAGTTGGTTGCACAATTTTATTATTTATTATAACTGTTGTTAATGATTTGGATGCACTGTGATGGTTGTCCTATGTGAAATTAAAACATATGCCACAGGATAGTAATAAAATAAATTATGGACCACACCGCATGACATACTTCATGGAAGATGGCACAACATATCATATTCCATATAAGAATTTGGTGCTTATGCGACGAGGTTTGGATTAAAATATGAGCAAGATGCTTGTATGGAGAGGACTGAACCAAATGTTGTACCAAGGACTGATTATGGACTTAATAAACTATAACGGTAAATGGCAGGATTAAGTAATAAACCCTACACAGGTCAGGACATAAAAAAAATACACTTGTCTCTTTTTTTAGTTATCATGCGTGGGTTTGAGGGGAGAGCATGGTATATAAATCATAACGGATGTGCACAATTGTTTTGTATGCGATATATTGATTTATTGGGTGCCTAATACGGCCGAATAAATTTTTCTGGATCAACCCGTACAAAGGAGGTTATAGCGAAATTTTTCAGAAATTTAGGGTGTTAGCCAAATTTTAGATAAATTTAGGATTTTTCTGAAATTGAAAATTCGAAAAACTTAAGCCAGAATGAATGTTGAGTTGGTTAGTTAAACAATTTTCAACTCCGTTCCTATTTCGAGGACGAAAAAGTTTTAAGTGGGGGAGATTGTAACAACCCAAAAATTTGGAACCAATTTAAATTTTATTTTTAATTGATTTTAATAGAAATTAAGCATATTTAATGGTTTATTTGGAGAATCAATGATTTAAAATTTATTTAAATTGAAGTTAGAACGTATAAATTTAAAATTTAATTAAAACGAACTCGAAATGGCGCAATAGTTTGAAATTTTGGATTTGAACTTTAAGTCAATAAACAGAATTCAAAATATATCAGAATTCAAAATATATCACTTTATAAATTGTAAGTTATGTCCAGTTTAAAATTTAAAATAATCGCCATGGAGTATATATATTTATAATATTATATATAGCGCTTAAAATTGAAATTTTGCAAAAGACCTCCATTTTCGACGAAACCACTTTTGTTCGATACGAAACGTCAAATTATTATCAGGTTTAAAAATTCAAGTCATTTGGAATTAGTATATGAGCGCAGTAAATTTAAACACGTTTTTAATTTTAGTTTGAATTTAATAAGCAAGTTAAAAAAGGCTATTTTTCAAATGGCCTCTTAGTTCGATGAAATTAATTTTTTTGGACAGTATCATCAAAACATAGCTAGATTTCAAATTTCATAATTTTTGGAGTTAGTATATGGCCTCGGTAAATTAAAATGTATTTTAAAATTCAATATTGAACGTTATATTAATTTATTTTTAATCTTATAAAAACTGATCGAAACAATCGTATTGGCTTACGAAACATAATCCTTTGTGTCCGGAATGGGGGTATTTGGTTAGAAACGACAGTCGTTGGGTTTGATTTGGAGTTCATGACATTTTGAGTTTAAAACAAATTAAATAATATTATATGTATATATATATATATGTTAACTTTTGCAAACCCTAGCACATTCATTTCATTGCCGCAACCCGTCCCAAATCGAGGGCTGAAAGGCTCCGAAATTCCCTTCCAAAATTCTTCTAATCCACAAATTATTTCATGAAACGTATAAAACAAAAATTGTAATGCTACATGAGATCTTCAATTTCATATAAAGTTGATCAGATTTCGTGTAAAAATTTGGGAGAAATCTCTCCTCAAGGGGCTGACGTTCGCCCACGATTTCAAGGCAAGCGGAACACCGAGCCGGGCGTGGCTCACGGCGTAGCGTGGCGGTGGCACAGTCTTCGAGATGGCTCCCTCCGATCATGCTCCAACGTCTAGTATCGCTTGCGATGTGAAGCTTGTTGCGTTGAACGATGGGTTTCATTCAAGGAAAGTAATACAGGAAGAAGGCTTAGAGGGTGAAGACATTTAATTGGTTAATTATATATATTTAATTTTCTTAATTATGTAATTAATAGATAAAAGCCATAACTTTTTCGTATATCGTCGGAATTAGAAGATTTCAGTTGCGTTACGATCGTGACAACAAAGTCTACAACATGGAACTGACCAAAACAGAAAAGGAACAAGTTGAATTTTTAAGCTAAATTAAACATTCGTTTAATTTAGCTTAAAAATAAATCTTCAATTAAAGACTAACGGAGTGGAAACCAAAGTGTAAACTCTCTCTCACTCACTTTATTTGTACAGTAATATATTGTTATAACTGAATATATATTTATTGCCTGTGATTGCAATATTTTTTTGGTGATTGGTAGATGTTTACAGTTTTAGTGCTATTATTATTAAACCGTTTATATATATCTATGTGATGGTTGAAAACCCCACACCGGTCTGGGGATGATAATTAGTTCACATCTCCCTTGGATTTATTTGTATGTTAATTGATTGATTAACAGATTGTTATAAGCGTTATTTAATTATTCAATGCTTATACAGTTATAAATTGCACTCTGGATGTGAATGGAATGTTCAATAGTTGTTTATCACTATTTTTGTATACATGCGGTGTATGGAATCCATATATATATAATTATATGGTAATTGATTGAGTCTAATTCCAATTCAGAAATAACTAATATTTTAAAATAATATTCAGTGAGAATCAAAATATTATTTTGATGTCAGATTTTGGATGGGCACGAAAATATTGAAATATTCATAACTGAAATGAATATGAAGCCGAGATAAGTAGATATACGCCATTTTAACTCGAATGGAATTTTCTGTCGATTTTATTAATTTTATAATGAATAAAAAAAAGATTTGATTTCAAAATCTAATATTTTGAAAATATTATCATTTTAATATTATGATGATATGGAAAATTCAATTTTGATTTAAAATTGAAATGGAAGTTGGAATCATTTTTAAAATGAATTTATAAATGATTTATAAAATACGTTTTAAATGGAAATCGATGAAATATATTATAGATTTAAATGGTTTGAATAGAACATATCGCGCAGCGACCATTTGATAATTTCGACCAATGACTTCGAATGGACGTAACAGGAGATCCGACCATCGAATTCCCCTAAAACCAGGACCGTTGGGTTCGCATCGAAAAGTGCTTTCGAGTGATAAAAATAGATTTGAAATCTAATGGTTAGATCTTAAGATTTATCTAAATCGGTTTTGGAAAAGGTCGCTATGGATGCAGTATGGTGGCCGATATTGGAAACTTACTGTAAGGGCCTTAATAAAATTATTAAAAATATGAATAATTTATGTAAAATCATAATAAATGATTTGAAATTATTTTGGATGAAATATTCCAAGTTTGTAAATATAAAATATATTTTTATCTGATAGGTTGTTTATCAACTTGAGTAAAGAACTAAAAGAAATTATATGGTTTTAATTCAACCAGAATTTTCGAACGAATGAATTGGAAAAGATTTAAATGGAAATAATCATCGGGATATTTCGATATTGAATTCTGTGATTATATGGATATCGTTGAGGAATAAAGAAGATATAGATATCGTTATTCCCCGTACGATATCTATTGGTCCCAGAATTTGATATTGAATATAAGTCGATATAATTTCTATTCATAGCCTTGTATCTAATACCAAATTGTATTTTGGGTCTGTCGTGAATGGTGTCTTCAGTAACACTGTTCTTAAACCCAATTGAGAAAGGAATAAATCTTTTAATTAAGATTTCAAAGAGAAGTTTACCAATTAATTAATTTAATTGGAATTGAATTGGATTTTGGGTTTATCGTGAGCGATGTTCTAAATAACATTAGTTCTTTAACCCAATTAACAGCGAAGATATGATTTGGAATTTAAAAATCTTTTTATTAAGACTTAATGGAAATTTTCCAAAGTAAAGATTTCCAATTTAATATATAAAATTGGAATTGAATGGAATTCGATTTGGTAATAATCGAGATGAGATTATGTGAAGGTAGACCGTTACTATATATTGAATTTAAAAGGCTTTGCCGTTACTCCATTTATATTATTATTCTAATACGGAAATTTATATCAATTATATATTGATATGTTTTCCGCGAAGATTCCATATTTAGTGGTAGTTAATTTGGGTTTATTTTGAACTATGTTTTTAATAACATTACTTCTTTAACCTAGATAAAGACAAGATTAATTTTTTAAAGCTGAATAATCATAAAGTAATGATTTTTGAGATTAAAATCAAGTTGGAGTTTCAATGAATCTTTAATTAGATTGGAATGTAAATGAGGTAATTAAATTTACTGAATTCAAGAAATGATCAAGAATGGAGTACCACCAGTTTTACTCCATGTGATAGTTAAATCTTTAATTAGATTTGAATGTGAAATGGTAATTAATTTTACCGAACACAGTGGGTGTTAGATATGAAGTACTACCAGTTTTGCTCCATGGGATGAATAGGTTGGGATTGAAAAATAAAACAAAAGATTACTTCAGTTAGGCTCAACAATCCGGACTAGTTTGATAAACCTTAATTTGGTTTAAGATTGTTAAAAGATAATACAAAATCTTTTGCAATGTTTTTCAAAGAAAGATTTAAACTAGAAGTTTAAATGAATCAAATCTTTGATAAGATTTATAGAAATGATTCCCAATGTGATGAATATTTGAATAAAATAATATTCTGGATTGGAATGAGGCATATGATGTGTTTTTATAGCACTTGATTATAAGATACGCGAGTTATGTGGAAAGACCGCGTTTAACCCATTTTGAATAACTGATATGACGACTAAAAGTCGAAGAAGACGGTGGTTGAAGACCGGAGATCTTCACATCATTTGGATGATTACTGATGTCTTGATTGGGCTGTACACCCAAGACGAGGTAATAATGGTGATCATCCAGAGCCTCTCTCCTGTATTGGACACATGGGATGAGGAACAAGGTGCCTTCGGTTTCATTCTGACCCAGAATGGACTTACAAATGAATTGTATGTCTAACGTTGTATTTCGCGCTGTATTCGTTGATCTCTGCTAAATATATACTTGTTTAGTGGTGGAGAATTTATTCTCCGGCTTAACACACTTCTCTGAGATGTACGAGCTTAGAGGTTATATATTGGTGGAAATCAATGGTACGGTATGAAATGACAATGTGGCATGCAGAGATGCATGGATCAAAGCTTTTGTTGAAAAGCAGGGCTCTATGGTTGATGATCAAAGAACAGATTTAAGTAGCGTAGCTATGTGTATAGCGTTAATTCGCGAACCTCACACCCGATGTGATCCAGAAATGGGAGAGGACCGCAAGGAGGACATGCGTTTCTTTTTAGCTAGGAGTGTTGTCATGGTATTTGTAATAACCCGGAAAATACGAGCCAATTTAAAATTTTTGAATTGGACATTTCAAAGGAATTTGAAAAATTGAAATAGAATATTTCAATAAAATAGTGAATTAGAAATAGTGAGTCAGTTTGAAAATTTGAATTCAAACTTTGACTGACTGTGCAGGGTGGAGAATATAACAGATTTAAGCGAAACTAAAAATATTTAAATCTGTTAGTCAATACCTTTCTAACGAATCTGAAAAATCGAAATTTCATAACGGGAATCAAAAGTTATGGCCGAATGAATTTTCAGAATGGTCGCTATATAAGAATATATAGCCCTGGAAAATTGATATTTTGCAAACGACCTCGGAATTCGACGAAACCACTTTTGTTGTGTCCGAGATGTCAAACTATTGCTAGATTTCAAATTTCATAATTTTTGAAGCTAGTATGTGAGCGTGGCAAAAGAAAATGGGTTCGGTCGATTTCTGTTAAATTGGATTGACCAGAAAATGCCCATTTTTCAAACGATCTCAGAATTCGACGAAACTAGTTTCGTTGGGACCGTAGCGTCAAAACATAGCTAGATTTATTTTTCTGGAATTTTTCGAATAAGTTTGTGGCCCTGGCAAATTAAAATGTGCGTTCAAAGTTAAAATTAAATGTTTTATACTTTAATTTGAAAAATAACTGACTGTAACAGTCGAATTGGCCAACGAAACATATCACATTGTGTCCGGAATGGGGGTATTTAGCTAGGGACGACAGTCGTTGTGCTTGAAAAGGAGTTCGTTGGAGAAAACACTATTTAAAAATATAATATATATATCGGTCAATCAGAATTTTTCTTTCATAAATAAAAAAAATAAAAAAACCCCCCGTAACCCTCGATTTCAACGGCGAAACCCATTCGCCGCTTCCCTCCCCTTTTCCGACCGACTCCGCCACTTCCAGTCGCCGCCGCCGCCACCACTCGACGCGCCTCCCTCCCCTCGTCAGATCCGACCCACCCACGACCGCCACCATCGCCTCCTCCGCCTGAATCGATCGCCCAAAGTCCACCACTTCCCATCGCCGCCGCCGCTCCGATCTGCCACTGAGCGCCACCAAACCACCACCGACAGGACCGCCACTCGAAGCTCTTCCACGTCCAACTCCCTGATCGTCCCCACGTGCCACGGATTTCGCGAAAACCTCAAACCTAGTTTCGAACCAAATAGAAAGGTGAGTCATTTTTTATGTCTGCACTTTGAAAAATCATATCTTTTTGGTGTGTTGGCGAAATTCGATGAAACAGGAAACATCGGGACCGCAAGGAAGCTCTCTACCACATAGAAGAAGCCGCGGATTTTTCTGAGTCATCTACGATTTTTAGCACCCTGAAAACCAATGTGAGAAATCTAAATTAAATAAATTTGAATGGAAAATGTCGTGTATAAATTATATTAGCGAAATATAAATTACACACGTGTTGTATACCTCATGTACATGCGTGGTGTAAGCTATATAAGCGAAGTATGAATTTGAGACGACCCGATTTCCCGTTCTCACGGAAACAAGGTTATCTTTTGGAATATAACACAGAAACAGATAATAGCAGAACAGAATTAAATAAATACACCAGAATGTACAACAAAATATACTGGATAAAAGTAATCATCAGAGTTACACAGTATACAGGATCTTACTTAGTACAAATACAGTTCAGCTATACATAAATGTCTACAGCGGAAATAAACAAAATATGTACAATAGGAGCTGAACAGCATAAAAAGAAATAAATGATAGAATCCATCTTCAGCTCCAGCTATCCAGAAAGAACCAGCTAAACCTGAATACAAGGCTGCCCGTGCAGAAAAAGGGGCACCCGAGTTTGAGAGTGAAACAAACTACGAGTCAGTCATGGGACTGGTATGAGAAATCCACTCAACACATATATAGTTGGTCAATCACAGGACCACGCCACTTTCGTGGAACGGGTTTACTCCATTGGATTGCCAGTGCTTTAAAAACAAATCTTTCTTTTAAACATCGCTATGCTTTTTATAAAAATGAAGCCGTTATAAGACTCAGTTCCCATCACACAATGCAACGCAAACCGGAGGATAGAGTTTTTACCTTATAACGGCCAAGATATGCTTGATACGAATAAAACAAAAGCATTTGGTATTATGACTAGTGTTTATATGTTTCAAAAACAATTTCAATCATAACTATCAATCATAGACGGCATGGGTACCATATATCATGTCGCCATATATATATACAATCAAAACCGCACGATGTCGTATTTGGAAATTGGATTTCCGTCATGAACCAAGGCAAAAGATAGTCCTTACCGAATTCGAGACTGTCTAGCCCGAGTCTCAGGTACAGCCGCAACCATACCCTGGATCGTCAGGGCCGGTCCACACGAAGTGGATTATAATGCCTGAACAATGCGTTCCTCCACCCTTTGGGGTGTAAACGAGCCAACGAATGACTCCATCGGACCCGGATCGTCCGATCAAACCGAGGCGCCTCGCAACAGCAACAACCACATAGGTGAAAAGTATATAAATGTCAGGGCTGGTAGGTCACTGACACCACCCTAGCTAGAAAGAAAACGCACGTCCCCCCTGATGTCCTCTCCCGTTTTAGGTTCATACCGGGGTGTGAGGCTCGCGAGTTTACGTTATACACAAAGCCACGCCACACAGGCGGTGCTTTGATCATCACAACAAGACTTTGCTTTTCAACAGAAGCCCTGATCACTGCATCTTAGCATGCCACACAGGCAATTCACACCGTGCAACCGATGGCTATCAATCACACAGGGCAAATTCCAATGTCGGACACACAGTCCATTTACAAGTCCGTTCTGGGTCTGAACGAAACCGGAGGCACTAAATACCTCGCAAACCCTTCGATCAACACGTACGTCTGAACGATCACCACTCATTATCCATATTTCGGGATGCCTCCCAATCAGGACCTCGGTTACCATCCAAACGAGGTGAAGATCTCCGGTCTTCGACCATCGTCTTCATCTTCGAATTTCAATCGTCGGTCGATTATTCGAAATGAGAATGAACTCGGCCTTTTCAAATAATTCACGTATATTTAGAATTTCAAATCGATTTATTTCAATAGTTAAATTTTTCGACAACACCAATTGTGTTCTTTATATAGTTTTCACACCAAACACATTCAACCATCAAACATCACATAAATCAAGCAAATTCAGTTTATTTCCATTCCATATCGCTTACGATATTTTATAACTATTTATCGCTATTTTTATTTATTTTAAAATAGCTAATATATTCAAAACGACGTTTCGGGCCATAACGTGGCCGTGGCGCTGTTTTTCTTGAGATTTGATTTACACATATCTGAAAATCTAACCGTTGGATCTTCACAAAATTTACATCATTAGAAAGGTCTTTTCAAAACGAATCCAGCGGTTCCAGTTTCGGGAAAATCCGACGGTCGGATCTCCCGGTACAATCGTTTGAAGTTTCGATTTCAAAATACGAACTGCAGCGTCGTTATTCGATTTAATATAATTATATTTATATATATAAATAAATATAATCGTTTCTGGCGCTGTTTTTCTTCAGATTTGAATTAAACATTCCAGACAATCCAACCGTTGGATTTCTACAAGGTTGGTGCCGTTGGAAAGATTATTCCAAGGCGAACCCGACGGTTGAGGTTTCGGGAAAATCCAATGGTCGGATTTCCCGTACTAGTCGTTTGAAATCACGGTTTCAAAATACGAACTGCACGGCCTCGTTTCGTTTTAATTTTATTTATATTTATATAGTTATATAAATATAGTTCATTCAATGATTTCTATATCGTTTTCACTTCAAAAATTTTTCTAACTCCTTAAATTTTGGAAAAATTTCGCCATAACCTCCCCTGTACCGGGAGCGTCGGGAAATCGCAAATAGCGTCCCGGTCCTTCTAATCTCAAAAAGAAAAAAGAAGAAGCCAAGCGGCTAGCCAATAGGCTCAAAATCATCACCCAAACAAATCAGTAAATGTGTACCTATTTGTCGGGCACAAAATTTTATTCCTCTTCTCTAGCCCCTTTGCTATAACCTGTTCAAAGAATATTGCATGTACATATATATACAATTCATATCATTTTTCATTTTCTATTCGATTTCATATTCGATTTCTATTTGGTTTAAAAACACCATTCATTCTAATGTTACATAAATAGGTGCAAATCATTTCATTAGTTAATTAATGAATATTTCAACTCGTATACGTTTATTTTGAACAAGTGGCTATTTTTAACTCTTCATATTTTAACGATTTATGCATACAATAAAAATGTGATTTTTATTGTAAAACAACTCATTTCAAAACACTATTTTTTTTCTATATAGTTCATGTAGGTGATAAAATAGAATTTTTATCATAAAACAATTTATTTCAAAATATGAATACCATTCAACACATGAATTTCTAAACAACGAATGAATATCAATTCAACACATGAATGTTTTCAATAGTTTTTATATAGATAAAAATGTGATTTTTATTATCTAACAGTTTATTTCAAAATATGAATACCATTCAACACATGAATTTCTAAACAACGAATGAATATCAATTCAACACATGAATGTTTTCAATAGTTTTTAGATATAGATAAAAATGTGATTTTTATTATCTAACAGTTTATTTCAAAATATGAATACCATTCAACACATGAATTTCTAAACAACGAATGAATATCAATTCAACACATGAATGTTTTCAATAGTTTTTAGATATAGATAAAAATGTGATTTTTATTATCTAACAGTTTATTTCAAAATATGAACACCATTCAACACATGAATTTCTAAACAACGAATGAATATCAATTCAACACATGAATGTTTTCAATAGTTTTTAGATATAGATAAAAATGTGATTTTTATTATCTAACAGTTTATTTCAAAATATGAACACCATTCAACACATGAATTTCTAAACAACGAATGAATATCAATTCAACACATGAATGTTTTCAATAGTTTAAGCATATGAAAATAATTCAAACACACAAATATTATTCAAAATTTCGGCAGCATAACGGCAGGGTAGTTACACCGGCACCGTCCCTAGTACGGCTCCTCGCTCTACCTTAAAACCTTGCGGTTTTTGACAATGGGAAACATGCATCTAGTTCGCACGCAGGCGGCATGTATATATATTTATTTCAATTCCACAAACTAATCCTATGTGGTTTCAACCAAATATTTCACAACCACCAATGGGTATTTTTCAACCACAATCAATCCAATATCCATCACAAACAATCCCAAACAATCATTCAATTTTCACAACAATTTCAACCAATAAATATCGTCCATGGTTTGTGGACGAGGGGCGTATATATATATATATATATATAGATATTTATATATAGCAATTCATATATAGTTATTCACTTTCATTTCACACATATATAATATATTTTAAATCAGAAATCTCACCAATAGCTATCCAACTTCAAGACTCTTCTTAATAGAAATCTTCGCCTATTTGTCGCTTTCGCCCGTATCCTCTGCATATGTAAAAATAGAATTTTTACTATGCTATTTAATATATAAAAAATATGATTTTTATTTTTTTGACTTCAACATATAAAAATATGATTTTTACCTTTGCTTTCAACATATAAAAATATGTTTTTTTTTTTTTTTTTTAAAGTTCAAAATACAATCAGTTTTTCTCTTTTATAAAAATGCAGTTTTTATCTTTATAAAAAATGCAGTTTTAGTTTCTTCTTAAAAAAAACAGTTTTAAAATTCTTTTTAAAAGAATTCAGTTTTAAAGTTCTAGCAAATCAGTTTTTATTTTAAAAACAAATCAGTTTATATTTCTTTAAAAGATTTCAGTTTATATTTCTTTAAAAGATCAATTCAATTTTTAATCCTTTTAAAAACTGTTTTTAAACCTTTTAAAAATCAAATCAGGTTTTATACTTTTAAAATTCAATTTTAAAATACCTTTTAAAATTCAGTTTCAAATACTTTATAAAATCAGCTTTATAAAATCTTTAAATCAGTTTTTTTTTTTTTATTGCTTTTAAAACAGTTTTAACACATCAGTCTTTTTTTTTTTTTCCTTTTATAAAATTGCAATTTTTTTTTCTTTATAGAAAATGCAGTTTTTATTTCTTTTAAAATTTCAGTTTAAATCCTTTTAAAAAAAATCAGTTCAGTTTTTTTTTTTTATATAAAACCAGTTTTAAAATCAGAACTTAAAACAAAAATAAAATAAATAAATAAAATAAAAAAAACTTACAGTGCTTCGAAGAAGGGGGGGGGATGAAGATGTCGAGACGAGGGGGGGCTTCGGGTCTTCAGGGGTTTCGTGCGATCTGGGGGAGGAGCTCAGGCGGAGGCGTCGACGTCTGGGGGCGGCGGCGATTGGTTCAGGGGGGAGGAGGGAGAAGATCGGAGGGCGGTGGCTTTTCGTCGGCGCTCGAGGGATCGGGGGGGGCTCCGGCGATTAGATTAGGTTTTGTTTTTTTTTTTTTCTTTTTTTTTTTTCTTCTGAAATTATATGAACGGGGGGGGGCCAAGCAGAAGAGAAAAGGGGGGGGAGAATTAAAAATTATATTTATTATTTTTTTTTTTTTTTTATTATTTTATTATTTAAATTTGCAAAAGGGTTGACTTTTACATACGACCTCGAAACGAGGCCCACCGCCTGTCGTCCATAGCGTTTTACCCCCATTCCGAACACAATGGGATATGTATCGCAAGCTGGTTTGATCGTCACAGCCAGTTTCCTTTTGAATTTTCTTTTAAATCATTATATTGAATTTTAAACGTACATTTCAAATTACCGGGGTCACATACTAACTAGAAAAATTCCAGAAAAATATTTTCTAGCTTCGTATTGACGATACGGTCCTAACAAAACTAGTTTCGTCGAATTCTGAGACCGTTTGAAAAATGGCCAATTTCCAGTCGATTAAAATCAACTGAAACTGGTCAAACGCGTTTTCCTTTGCCACGCTCACATATTGATTCGAAAAATTATGAAATTTGAAACCTAGCAATAACCTGACACTGCGGATCTAACAAAAGTGGTTTCGTCTAAATCCGAGGTCGTATGCAAAATGTCCATTTTTAAGGGCCTGAATTTCATAGCGACTATTCAGAATTTTCAACTGGACATCTCTTTTGATTCCCGCTATCAAATTTCGATTGGTCGGATTCGTTAGAAAGATATTACCAATTAGATTCAAATGTTTTTGGTTTCACTAAAATCTGGATTGTTTTGCACCCGGTATATTCAATTGAAGTTTGAAATCGAATTATCGAACTACCGCGCCATTTTCAATTCTATTATATAATTATATTTAATTATATTGGTTTTCAAATGTCGATTCAACTCAGTTTTCATCGCCATTACTTAAAATATTTATTTTAAATATTTAAAATCCATTATTTTAGCCAATTTAAAATTTTTAAATTGGTTCAGATTTTCTGGGTCGTTACAATCTCCCCCACTTAAAACTTTTCGTCCCCGAAAAGGAATAAAGTCGAAAGTGGTTTGATAAATCTACGATCACACATCACAACAACCAATTTGTTTTTAATATTCAGAGTATAGAATAAACAATACACATCCATGGGAAGAAAATAGCAACAGAATAGAATAGAGAATTATATGGTAATGCAAGGTAGGGTAAATGTACCTTGCACCGGAGTCAATCAGAGATATCTACTCGGCATCTAGGATAAGCTTTCTGAATGCTCTCCTCAGTTTCCCAAGTACAATCTCGCGGATCTCCACTCCATTGCACTTTGACTAAGTGAACCTTCTTGTTTCTCAGCTCTTTGGTTTCTTTGCCGATAATCTTTAGCGGCTCTCGCCTCACAGCTAATTCTGGAGTAATTTCAATATCCTGCTGAGCTGCTTCTTCCACGATCAAGTCTGGATCATGAACGTGCTTTCGAAGTTGAGATATATGAAATACATCATGCACACCAGGCAACCAGTCAGGCAGTTTGACCCTATAAGCAAGAGTTCCAATCCGTTCCAGAATAGGAAACGGACCAATGAATTTGGGTGCTAACTTTCCAGTTTTACCGAACCGGATAACTCCTCTCATCGGCGATACTTTCAAATATACATAATCGCCAACTTCAAAGGATATATCTCTTCTTCTTTTATCGGCGTAGCTCTTTTGTCGGCTTTGAGCGGCGAGCAATCGTTTCTTAATAAAATCGACTTTGTCGGCCGCTTCTCGAATCATATCAGGACCCAACACAAGTCTATTTCCAGGCTCGACCCAACAAGCAGGAGATCGGCACGGTCTACCATATAATGCTTCGAATGGCGACATTGTCAGACTCGCCTGGTAGCTGTTGTTATAAGAGAATTCAGCCAAATGCAGATGGTCTTCCCATGATCCACCGAAATCTAGAATACAAGCCCGCAATAGATCTTCTAGAATGCGATTCACCCTCTCAGTCTGTCCGTCTGTCTGAGGATGATAAGCGGTGCTCAAGTTTAACTTCGTTCCAAGCTCGACTTGAAATGCTTCCCAGAATTTACTAGTGAATATTGTATCTCTATCACTTACTATACTGAGCGGCACTCCATGCAGTCTAACTATTTCCCTGAAGTAAATCTGTGCCAGACTCTGAGCAGTTCTATTTGATTTGACAGGTATGAAATGGGCGGTCTTCGTGAAACGATCCACGATCACCCAAATACTGTCATTTCCCTTTCTGGTTCGGGGCAAACCATCAATGAAATCCATAGAAATATGTTCCCACTTCCAGCCAGGAACTTCTAGCGGTTGCAATAATCCAGCCAATTTCTGTTGGTCGCTTTTGACTAGCTGGCAAGTAGGGCATCGGCTGACATATAAAGAAATGTCCCTTTTCATCGACTTCCACCAGAAAGTGCGTTTAATGTCATTATACATTTTGTTTACTCCCGGATGGATACTGAGTTTTGACTTGTGGCATTCATCCAATACTTCCTTTCGAAGTTCAGGAATGTTGGGGACACAGATTCGACCTTTGAGCCTTAAAATCCCATCGTTGTCTATTTGAAAACTCGAGGGTTCGCCTTGTTGAATTATCCTTCTGATCTTCTGAATGAAGTGATCATCCTCCTGAAGAGCAGATATCTTATCTAGCAATGAAGTCGTGATAATAAAACTGGCGATCATTACATTCTTTCTGCTTAATGCATCAGCCACGACATTGGCTTTTCCTGGAGTATATATAATTTCAAAGTCATATGCTGCTAGAAACTCCAGCCAACGTTGTTGCCTCAGGTTTAAATCCTTCTGAGTGAACAAATACTTTAATGACTGGTGGTCTGTAAACAGTTCAAATCTCTCGCCCAGAAGATAGTGTCTCCAGATTTTCAAAGAGAATATGATAGCCAATAACTCAAGATCATGAGTTACGTAGTTTTTCTCGTGTGGCTTCAGTTGACGGCTAGCATAAGCAATCACTTGACCTCTTTGCATTAACACTGCTCCAAGGCCTTCTCTAGACGCATCAGTCCAGACTTTTAAATCCTGGTTGCCATCAATGATGGTTAACACTGGAGCTGTCGTTAATCTTAACTTTAGCTCTTCGAAAGCCTCCTCACTCTCTTCAGTCCATTTGAATTTAGAATGCTTCTTTGTAAGCTTCGTTAAGTGGCCAGATATCTTAGAAAAGTCTTTAACGAACTTCCGATAATAACTAGCCAATCCGAGAAAACTGCGGACTTCAGTGGGAGTACTGGGCTGTTTCCAATTTTGAATAGCTGTGATTTTGCTTGGATCCACAGCGATCCCATCTTTCGATACGACATGGCCCAGAAATTTTACTTCATCTTGCCAGAATATACATTTGGAAAACTTGGCTTTCAATACATTCCTTCTGAGAATTTCTAACACTTGTTCCAAATGTTTCTCATGTTCGGCCTTTGATTTAGAGAAGATTAGAATATCGTCAATAAAAACCAGAACAAATTTATTCAATACTCCTCTGAATACTCGGTTCATCAGATCGACGAAGTAGGCTGGAGCGTTACATAAGCCGAACGGCATTACTAACCACTCATAGAATAAGTCGGGACCTCTGAACGCTGTCATTGGAACACACTCTTCGGCAATTCGAAGTTGATGGAAACCTGTAGCTAGGTCCATTCGTGAGAATACTTGTGCTCCATTTAATCGATCTAACAAATCATCAATCCGCGGCAATGGATACTTGTTCTTTATTGTCTGTTTGTTCAGATCACGATAGTCCACACATAGACGTAGAGTACCGTCAGATTTTGGGACAAATACCACTGCTGCACCCCAATCAGAGAAACTAGGCCTGATCAGACCTTTCCATACTAGCTGTCGTGTTTGATTGTCTAATTCCTGCTTCTCTTTCAAGGACATTCTTCGAATAGCGTGAACTACCGGCCTTGCATTGGGAATTAAAGCAATCTTGAAATCTATTTCTCTTTGCGGAGGTAAGCGAACAACTTCTTCGAACACATCCGCATAGTTCTTGACGACAGGAATATCTTTAATGAGGTCAGGAATATTCTCAGTGATTTCAGGAATATTTTCTATTTGGGCTGGAGAAACATTCAGAGCTGCCCAGAAGTCTTTTCTATTAGCATTCTGACCTTCACACGGTATGGTTATATAACTCCCGGACTTAATCTTAGCTCTAACAACTCTCTCGGCGCATCTAACCTCTGCTTCATATTTGGTTAGCCAATCCAATCCCAGAATAAGATCGAATTCATCAAAATTCATGACTACAGAGATAATAGGGAATTTATAGCAAGAAAAAGAGACGGGTACTGCACAAACCCAACTGAGATTGATGGATCCTCCAACTGGATTTCGGACAGTCATTGGCTCTTTAAGCTTCCTCAAGTTTAAATCAAGTTTCTTAGCGGCACTCTTTGAAATAAAGCTTCGCGACGCACCTGTGTCAAACAGTACTTTAACTGGAATGTTTTTGACAGTAAGCGTTCCTTCTAAAACATCAGCCCTTTCTTGGCTAGCTGAGGGCTCAGAAGTTTCTGCCAATTCATTCACCTGAACTTCTTTGGCCATTTTTAACAGCCGGCAATCTTGCTTTACATGACCAAACTGATGGCATTGATTACATCTTTTACTTCCATGGAGCTTCTTGCCGGATTTAAACCGATCCTCCTTATGTTTCTTCGAGGATTTACACTTCCTGGTCAGATGCCCCTGTTTATTGCAGTTAGAGCATGTGGCAGTCGTTGCCCGCTCTTTTTCAGATTTAGCCCTTTTTCTCTTGGCACTGGGCTTCTTACCGACATCTGACTTTGTACTGGCCTCTGGACGATCAGTTTCAGACTCTGCTTTGTCACTGCAACAGACTTCATCTTCGTCGCGTAACATTCCTTTCTTATGGAGATCTTCATACTGATAAGCCATATAAATCATTTCTGAGAAAGGAAGCTTCACATGCCCCAATACTTTATTCTGGTATTTCCTTTGAAGTCCGTGAATAAATCTCATATTCTTCCTCTTCGGATTTTGAATTAGATGAGGAGCAAAGTGAGCAAGTTCATTGAATTTCTTATGATATTCTGGGATGGTCATATCGCCTTGAATCAAATAAGAAAATTCATCACTTAATCTCTCGGTTACTTCGGGAGGAGTAAATCTCTCTAGGAAAATCACTTTGAATTTGTCCCAGGTGATATCACCTTCTGGATTATCTTTGATGATTGTTTCCCACCAGATTAAAGCTTCTTCTTTGAGCGCCCAAGATGCTACTAACCGTTTCTGGTCATCTCTCAGCTGGATATGCTCAAAGATTCTTTCGACAGAACTCAACCAAGCTTGAGTTTGAATAATAGATTCATTGCCCGAGAATTGCGCTCCGTTCAGATTTCGATATTTCTTTAATAGAGCCTCTAGATCGGGTTCTGTATTTCTTCTGTTCCTGGCACTCATTTTTCTAGTACTTCTGCAATTAGCAGATCAAGTGTCAGGTCACAGAAAAGAAAATTTTCAAACATAGAAACATATACTTCAAATGTAAATGTGTCTATCGAGGTGTAATCTATTCTGCTTTACTCATACTAGGATATTGCTGATCCTATCTGTATAGAGTTACCCGTCCTAGAACACTACTGGTTCTATTTCTGACGAGTTCGTTCAAATGTTATATTCCAGAACTAAGCTTAACCAAAGCTCTGATACCACGTTGAGACGACCCGATTTCCCGTTCTCACGGAAACAAGGTTATCTTTTGGAATATAACACAGAAACAGATAATAGCAGAACAGAATTAAATAAATACACCAGAATGTACAACAAAATATACTGGATAAAAGTAATCATCAGAGTTACACAGTATACAGGATCTTACTTAGTACAAATACAGTTCAGCTATACATAAATGTCTACAGCGGAAATAAACAAAATATGTACAATAGGAGCTGAACAGCATAAAAAGAAATAAATGATAGAATCCATCTTCAGCTCCAGCTATCCAGAAAGAACCAGCTAAACCTGAATACAAGGCTGCCCGTGCAGAAAAAGGGGCACCCGAGTTTGAGAGTGAAACAAACTACGAGTCAGTCATGGGACTGGTATGAGAAATCCACTCAACACATATATAGTTGGTCAATCACAGGACCACGCCACTTTCGTGGAACGGGTTTACTCCATTGGATTGCCAGTGCTTTAAAAACAAATCTTTCTTTTAAACATCGCTATGCTTTTTATAAAAATGAAGCCGTTATAAGACTCAGTTCCCATCACACAATGCAACGCAAACCGGAGGATAGAGTTTTTACCTTATAACGGCCAAGATATGCTTGATACGAATAAAACAAAAGCATTTGGTATTATGACTAGTGTTTATATGTTTCAAAAACAATTTCAATCATAACTATCAATCATAGACGGCATGGGTACCATATATCATGTCGCCATATATATATACAATCAAAACCGCACGATGTCGTATTTGGAAATTGGATTTCCGTCATGAACCAAGGCAAAAGATAGTCCTTACCGAATTCGAGACTGTCTAGCCCGAGTCTCAGGTACAGCCGCAACCATACCCTGGATCGTCAGGGCCGGTCCACACGAAGTGGATTATAATGCCTGAACAATGCGTTCCTCCACCCTTTGGGGTGTAAACGAGCCAACGAATGACTCCATCGGACCCGGATCGTCCGATCAAACCGAGGCGCCTCGCAACAGCAACAACCACATAGGTGAAAAGTATATAAATGTCAGGGCTGGTAGGTCACTGACACCACCCTAGCTAGAAAGAAAACGCACGTCCCCCCTGATGTCCTCTCCCGTTTTAGGTTCATACCGGGGTGTGAGGCTCGCGAGTTTACGTTATACACAAAGCCACGCCACACAGGCGGTGCTTTGATCATCACAACAAGACTTTGCTTTTCAACAGAAGCCCTGATCACTGCATCTTAGCATGCCACACAGGCAATTCACACCGTGCAACCGATGGCTATCAATCACACAGGGCAAATTCCAATGTCGGACACACAGTCCATTTACAAGTCCGTTCTGGGTCTGAACGAAACCGGAGGCACTAAATACCTCGCAAACCCTTCGATCAACACGTACGTCTGAACGATCACCACTCATTATCCATATTTCGGGATGCCTCCCAATCAGGACCTCGGTTACCATCCAAACGAGGTGAAGATCTCCGGTCTTCGACCATCGTCTTCATCTTCGAATTTCAATCGTCGGTCGATTATTCGAAATGAGAATGAACTCGGCCTTTTCAAATAATTCACGTATATTTAGAATTTCAAATCGATTTATTTCAATAGTTAAATTTTTCGACAACACCAATTGTGTTCTTTATATAGTTTTCACACCAAACACATTCAACCATCAAACATCACATAAATCAAGCAAATTCAGTTTATTTCCATTCCATATCGCTTACGATATTTTATAACTATTTATCGCTATTTTTATTTATTTTAAAATAGCTAATATATTCAAAACGACGTTTCGGGCCATAACGTGGCCGTGGCGCTGTTTTTCTTGAGATTTGATTTACACATATCTGAAAATCTAACCGTTGGATCTTCACAAAATTTACATCATTAGAAAGGTCTTTTCAAAACGAATCCAGCGGTTCCAGTTTCGGGAAAATCCGACGGTCGGATCTCCCGGTACAATCGTTTGAAGTTTCGATTTCAAAATACGAACTGCAGCGTCGTTATTCGATTTAATATAATTATATTTATATATATAAATAAATATAATCGTTTCTGGCGCTGTTTTTCTTCAGATTTGAATTAAACATTCCAGACAATCCAACCGTTGGATTTCTACAAGGTTGGTGCCGTTGGAAAGATTATTCCAAGGCGAACCCGACGGTTGAGGTTTCGGGAAAATCCAATGGTCGGATTTCCCGTACTAGTCGTTTGAAATCACGGTTTCAAAATACGAACTGCACGGCCTCGTTTCGTTTTAATTTTATTTATATTTATATAGTTATATAAATATAGTTCATTCAATGATTTCTATATCGTTTTCACTTCAAAAAATTTTCTAACTCCTTAAATTTTGGAAAAATTTCGCCATAACCTCCCCTGTACCGGGAGCGTCGGGAAATCGCAAATAGCGTCCCGGTCCTTCTAATCTCAAAAAGAAAAAAGAAGAAGCCAAGCGGCTAGCCAATAGGCTCAAAATCATCACCCAAACAAATCAGTAAATGTGTACCTATTTGTCGGGCACAAAATTTTATTCCTCTTCTCTAGCCCCTTTGCTATAACCTGTTCAAAGAATATTGCATGTACATATATATACAATTCATATCATTTTTCATTTTCTATTCGATTTCATATTCGATTTCTATTTGGTTTAAAAACACCATTCATTCTAATGTTACATAAATAGGTGCAAATCATTTCATTAGTTAATTAATGAATATTTCAACTCGTATACGTTTATTTTGAACAAGTGGCTATTTTTAACTCTTCATATTTTAACGATTTATGCATACAATAAAAATGTGATTTTTATTGTAAAACAACTCATTTCAAAACACTATTTTTTTTCTATATAGTTCATGTAGGTGATAAAATAGAATTTTTATCATAAAACAATTTATTTCAAAATATGAATACCATTCAACACATGAATTTCTAAACAACGAATGAATATCAATTCAACACATGAATGTTTTCAATAGTTTTTATATAGATAAAAATGTGATTTTTATTATCTAACAGTTTATTTCAAAATATGAATACCATTCAACACATGAATTTCTAAACAACGAATGAATATCAATTCAACACATGAATGTTTTCAATAGTTTTTAGATATAGATAAAAATGTGATTTTTATTATCTAACAGTTTATTTCAAAATATGAATACCATTCAACACATGAATTTCTAAACAACGAATGAATATCAATTCAACACATGAATGTTTTCAATAGTTTTTAGATATAGATAAAAATGTGATTTTTATTATCTAACAGTTTATTTCAAAATATGAACACCATTCAACACATGAATTTCTAAACAACGAATGAATATCAATTCAACACATGAATGTTTTCAATAGTTTTTAGATATAGATAAAAATGTGATTTTTATTATCTAACAGTTTATTTCAAAATATGAACACCATTCAACACATGAATTTCTAAACAACGAATGAATATCAATTCAACACATGAATGTTTTCAATAGTTTAAGCATATGAAAATAATTCAAACACACAAATATTATTCAAAATTTCGGCAGCATAACGGCAGGGTAGTTACACCGGCACCGTCCCTAGTACGGCTCCTCGCTCTACCTTAAAACCTTGCGGTTTTTGACAATGGGAAACATGCATCTAGTTCGCACGCAGGCGGCATGTATATATATTTATTTCAATTCCACAAACTAATCCTATGTGGTTTCAACCAAATATTTCACAACCACCAATGGGTATTTTTCAACCACAATCAATCCAATATCCATCACAAACAATCCCAAACAATCATTCAATTTTCACAACAATTTCAACCAATAAATATCGTCCATGGTTTGTGGACGAGGGGCGTATATATATATATATATATATATATAGATATTTATATATAGCAATTCATATATAGTTATTCACTTTCATTTCACACATATATAATATATTTTAAATCAGAAATCTCACCAATAGCTATCCAACTTCAAGACTCTTCTTAATAGAAATCTTCGCCTATTTGTCGCTTTCGCCCGTATCCTCTGCATATGTAAAAATAGAATTTTTACTATGCTATTTAATATATAAAAAATATGATTTTTATTTTTTTGACTTCAACATATAAAAATATGATTTTTACCTTTGCTTTCAACATATAAAAATATGTTTTTTTTTTTTTTTTTAAAGTTCAAAATACAATCAGTTTTTCTCTTTTATAAAAATGCAGTTTTTATCTTTATAAAAAATGCAGTTTTAGTTTCTTCTTAAAAAAAACAGTTTTAAAATTCTTTTTAAAAGAATTCAGTTTTAAAGTTCTAGCAAATCAGTTTTTATTTTAAAAACAAATCAGTTTATATTTCTTTAAAAGATTTCAGTTTATATTTCTTTAAAAGATCAATTCAATTTTTAATCCTTTTAAAAACTGTTTTTAAACCTTTTAAAAATCAAATCAGGTTTTATACTTTTAAAATTCAATTTTAAAATACCTTTTAAAATTCAGTTTCAAATACTTTATAAAATCAGCTTTATAAAATCTTTAAATCAGTTTTTTTTTTTTATTGCTTTTAAAACAGTTTTAACACATCAGTCTTTTTTTTTTTTCCTTTTATAAAATTGCAATTTTTTTTTCTTTATAGAAAATGCAGTTTTTATTTCTTTTAAAATTTCAGTTTAAATCCTTTTAAAAAAAATCAGTTCAGTTTTTTTTTTTATATAAAACCAGTTTTAAAATCAGAACTTAAAACAAAAATAAAATAAATAAATAAAATAAAAAAAACTTACAGTGCTTCGAAGAAGGGGGGGATGAAGATGTCGAGACGAGGGGGGGCTTCGGGTCTTCAGGGGTTTCGTGCGATCTGGGGGAGGAGCTCAGGCGGAGGCGTCGACGTCTGGGGGCGGCGGCGATTGGTTCAGGGGGGAGGAGGGAGAAGATCGGAGGGCGGTGGCTTTTCGTCGGCGCTCGAGGGATCGGGGGGGGCTCCGGCGATTAGATTAGGTTTTGTTTTTTTTTTTTCTTTTTTTTTTTTCTTCTGAAATTATATGAACGGGGGGGGGCCAAGCAGAAGAGAAAAGGGGGGGGAGAATTAAAAATTATATTTATTATTTTTTTTTTTTTTTTATTTTATTATTTAAATTTGCAAAAGGGTTGACTTTTACATACGACCTCGAAACGAGGCCCACCGCCTGTCGTCCATAGCGTTTTACCCCCATTCCGAACACAATGGGATATGTATCGCAAGCTGGTTTGATCGTCACAGCCAGTTTCCTTTTGAATTTTCTTTTAAATCATTATATTGAATTTTAAACGTACATTTCAAATTACCGGGGTCACATACTAACTAGAAAAATTCCAGAAAAATATTTTCTAGCTTCGTATTGACGATACGGTCCTAACAAAACTAGTTTCGTCGAATTCTGAGACCGTTCGAAAAATGGCCAATTTCCAGTCGATTAAAATCAACTGAAACTGGTCAAACGCGTTTTCCTTTGCCACGCTCACATATTGATTCGAAAAATTATGAAATTTGAAACCTAGCAATAACCTGACACTGCGGATCTAACAAAAGTGGTTTCGTCTAAATCCGAGGTCGTATGCAAAATGTCCATTTTTAAGGGCCTGAATTTCATAGCGACTATTCAGAATTTTCAACTGGACATCTCTTTTGATTCCCGCTATCAAATTTCGATTGGTCGGATTCGTTAGAAAGATATTACCAATTAGATTCAAATGTTTTTGGTTTCACTAAAATCTGGATTGTTTTGCACCCGGTATATTCAATTGAAGTTTGAAATCGAATTATCGAACTACCGCGCCATTTTCAATTCTATTATATAATTATATTTAATTATATTGGTTTTCAAATGTCGATTCAACTCAGTTTTCATCGCCATTACTTAAAATATTTATTTTAAATATTTAAAATCCATTATTTTAGCCAATTTAAAATTTTTAAATTGGTTCAGATTTTCTGGGTCGTTACAGAATTATACATGCATAGAATAATTGATATATGTGTTGAAATGCAAGTGAAATATAGCAATTATATATATATATATATATATATACTCCCCTCGTCCACAAACCATGGACGATATTTATTGTTGTGGATTGGTGTGAAATATTGGATGAAAAATACGAATGGTTGAATAATTGTTTGTGGTTGATATTGTTTGGTTGTGGTTGAAAAATACCCATTGGTGATTGAAATGAATTGGAAATATTTGTGGAAATAAAAATAAACATGCCGCCTGCGTGCGAATTAGATGCATGAATTCCCATTGTCAAAAACCGCGAGGTTTTAAGGTAGAGCGAGGAGCCGTACTAGGGACGGTGCCGGTTTTAACTACCCTGCCGTTATGCTGCCGAAATTTTGAATAATATTCATGTGTTAGAATAATTTTCATATGTTGAAATTATTTTCATGCGTTGAAATTAAAGTCATATGTTGAAACTATATCCATGTGTGGAAATGTTCATGTGTTGAAAAGTGATGTGTGAAAATTAAATTCATTTGTGAATGAATGAAGTGTATAAACAATAAAAATCACATTTTTATAATATATATGAAGTAAGTAAAATATACGCCTTATATATAAATAGTTTCAACAATAAAAATTCCATCTTTCTAATATGAACAACATAAATAAAATATCCATGTGTGGAAATGTTCATGTGTTGAGAAGTGTGTGTAGTGGAAAAGTTCATGTGTTGAATAAAAAGATCGAACAATAAAAATTACATTTTTATTGAAACTATGAAGTGTTGAAAACATCCATTTGTCGAATAAATATTTTAAATGATAAAAATATCATTTTTATCATATATGTGATATGCTAAAGATATCCGGACGTTGAAATAAATATTTGTGAATGAAATATTACTTTTAACATGCATATGAACTAAATAAAATAGTCATGTGTTTAAATATATTTTAGTTCGCCAAAATTATCATCTTTGAAATGTGAAGTGTTAAAAATAGCCACTTGTTCAAATAAAATATGCATGAGTTGAAATATACATTAATTAGCTAATGATATGATTTTAGCCTATGCATGCAACATTAGAATGAATGGTGTTTTTAAACCAAAGTAAATCAAATATGAAGTTGAATGGAAAATGATAAGTGATAAAAATTGTATATATGTACATGCATATTTATTGAACAGGTTATAGCAAAGGGGCTAGAGAAGAGGAATAAAATTTTGTGCCCAACAAATAGGTACACATTTACTGTTTTGTTTGGGTGATGATTTTATGAGCCTGTTGGCTAGCCGCTTGGCTTTTTATTTTTATTTTTGACATGAGACGCCCGTGTGGCTATTTGGGAATTTTCCCAGCCCCTCCCGTACAAAGGAGGTTATGGCGAAATTTTCAAAAATTTAAAGGCGTTAGTGAAATAATTGAAGTGAAAACGATATAGGAATTTTTGAATGAACTATATTTATATAAATATATAAATAAAATTAAAACGAAACGTGGCCGTGCAGTTCGTGTTTTGAAACCGTGATTTCAAACGACTAGTGCGGGAAATCCGACCATTGGATTTTCCCGAAACCGCAACCGTTGGGTTCGCCTTGGAAATATCTTTCCAACGACACCAAGTTTGTGAAGATCCGATGGTTGGATTGTCTGGAATGTTTAATTCAAATCTGAAGAAAAATAGCACCAGAAACGATTATATTTATATATATATAAATATAATTAAATTAAATCGAATAACGACGCTGCAGTTCGTAAATTGGAATCGTAACTTCAAATGACTAGTGTGGAAGATCCGACCGTCGGATTTTCCCAAAACTGAAACCGTTGGATTCGATTTGAAATGATATTTCTAATGATATAAAATTTGTGAAGATCCAACGGTTAGATTTTCAGATATGTGTAAAACAAAATTAGTGAAAAGCAGCGCCAGTGCATCGACACGACCTGAAATGTCGTTTAATTAAATATAGCCGTTTTAAAATAAATAAAAATGGCGATATATCGTTATAAAATACTATAGACGATATAGAGTGGAAATAAACCAATTTCGTTGTGTTTGCTTGATATGTGATGGTTGAATGTATTTGACATGAAAACTATAACTAAAGAACTGAAATGTGAATGTTGAATAGTCCAACCATGTGATTAATTGATTTGAAAATCTAAATATACGTGGGTTATTTGAAAAGGCCGAGTTCATCTCATTTCAAATAATCGATCGACGTCGAGAAGTCCAAGAGTCGAAGACGGTTGAAGACCGACGATCTTCACATTGGATGGATGGGCGCTACTGATGCTCGTGATTGGAGTAGCTACCATGAAGGAACTGAAGTAGTAGCCGTCCAAACATACTGTTGATTGTACGGATATGCGAGGAATTGGTGCCTCCGGTTTCGTTCAGACCCAGAACGAACTTGTAAATGGACTGTGTGTCTGACATTGGATTTTGTTCTGTGCTGATTGATCTCTGTTAAATATATATCTGTTTTGCGACGGAGAATTTATTCTCTTGCTTAACGCCCTTCTCTGAGACGTACGAGCTCAGAGGTTATGTATTGATAGAAATCAGTCGCATGGAGTGGATTGCCTGTGTGGCACGCCTAAGTGGCATATGATCAAGGCTTCTGTTGCAAAGCAAAGTCTTGTGGTTGATGATCAAAGCATGGTCTGTGTGACGTAGCTTTGTGTATAACGTAAATTCGCGAGCCTCACACCTCGGTATGAGTCAAAAACAGGAGAGTGACTACAGGGAGAGCACGACGTTTCTTTCTAGCTAAGGTGGTGTCAGTGACCTACCAGCCCTGACATTATATATACTTTTCACCTGTGTGGTGGTTGGAATGCGAGGCGCCTCGATATAGGTCTGTAAGGACCGGGAAACGTGTGTTCAGGAATAATTAATCCTCAAAAGTAAGGGAGGACCGGCCCTGAAGATCCAAGGTTCATAGTGGGGTCCTGGGACATTTGCTAGAGTGTCTCGAATCGGAGAGGAGCTTGCCCCTTGCCTCGACTCATGAAGGAATCCAATTCCCAATACGAAATATGCGGACGTGATTGTATTACTAGTATGGCGACATAGTAGATGGTAGCTATGCCGCCTAGGATTGCTATTTATGATTGAGTTTGCTTTTGAAACATATATACACTAGTAATAATATCAAACACTTTTGTTTTATTCGTATGAAGCATTTTTGGCCATTATAAGGTAAAACTCTATCCTCCGGCTTGCGTTGCATTGTGTGATGGGACCTGAGTCTTATAATATCTTCATTTTATGAAAAGCATTGCGATGATTTAATCATTTACTTTATTTCATGCACTAGCACTCATTGGAGTAAACCCGTTCCGCGAAAGTGGCGCGGTCCTTTGATTTGCCTTATTATTGTTGTTAATAAGTTAAGTAGATTTCTCATACCAGTACCATGACTGACTTGTAGTTTGTTTCACCTTGCAAACTCGGGTGCCCTCATTTTCACACGGGCAGCCTAGTTACAGGTTTCTGACGCACTTTTGGCTCATGGCGAGGCTTGACTACACCGTGCTGATTTGGATTTTCTCCGCCATTATTGTATCTATATTATGATTCCGCCATTGGCGATGTAGACTGATATTTATTTTGTGTACTCTTTATATTATGATTCCGCCATTGGCGATGGTGACTGATTATGTATCATTATGCACTAAGTTGTATCCTGTACTGTGCTTCTCTGATGTGATGATATTTATATGATTCCGCTGTCATATGTGTGTAAATTATTCTATTTTCTGTTTATGCTATTATCTGTGATCTGCTAGTGATGATTAATGTGTTATATTCCAATGATTATCCTTAACACCGTGTTACAGGGTTTTGGGATCGTCACAGTATTGAGCCTAGACATTTTACTTATGTGGATGATGGTTAGCGAGGTACCTTAAATTTGGTTGACAAAAAAGCCTTTGATAGTCGACGTGCTGACCTGATTTTATACCCCATAGGGTAGGGAAACGTATTGTTTAAGAATTACTAATCCACAAATGTTAGGTGTGGACCGGCCCTGCCGCTCCAGGTGCACTTGCGAGTGAATCATGGGGCATGGGCTAGAGTGTCTCGAATTCGGTTGAGGATGATCCCTTGCCTCAGTTCATAGATGGAAACCCAATTTCCAATACGTGACTTTGCGGTTTCAGTTGTAAACCTATATGGAGACATAGTAGGATGGAGTAATATGCCATCTATGATTGATACATTTATATTTGAAGTTGTTTTTGACACTATGCACTTATAGTAATATCAAAGACATTTGTTTTAAAGCGTATCAAGCATGGTAGTCTATTATAAGGTAAAACTCTATCCTTTAGTTTGTGTTGCATTGTGTGATGGGACCTGAGTCTTATAATAGCTTCATTTTTTCAAAAAGCATTGCGTTGTTTTATATTTTAAATTGTATTTATGGGGGTGAACCCGTTCTGTGACATACGGCATGGTCCCCTGATTTACCCTATTTTAAAGTAAAGATTTAATAACTATTTTAAGTTCTCATACCAGTCCCATGACTGACCTGGAGTTTATTGTTTTTGCCAAAATTCTGGGTGCCCATATTTTCCACACGGCAGCTAGTAGTTTTGGGTTTTGCAGATTTCTATTTAACAGGATCCTAGTTTACAGCTGGAACTATATTCGGAAAGCTTTGTATCCGTGTATTTCTTTCAGTTGTGTTAGTTGATGTATTTCCATTGCTATGTAATTTATTCTCTAATATTATATTTATTTCCGTTGTGTAATATTTATTTGTACTGTGATATTCTTGAATTCTGATGTAATTTGTTGTAATAGCAAATAAAAGTTCTGTCATTCTGTGTTTCGATGCGTCGTGTTCATAAAGCAATGCACCTTCTCGTTCGATCTAGGCCGGCCGGGAATTTTGGGTCGTCACAACTGCCCAGTGGCTTAACTACTTAGCCACATAAATCATTTCAAATGATGTTATACAAATGGCAGTAAACTCATTCTCCTCTACAGCAAAATCCGCAATCAAAGGTGAAAAAAAAAGTGCAGGATAAAAAGAATTAATGATCTCAATACATCTGATTCATAGGCAAATGCATTACCAGAAATGCCAGAAGGGGTGATCAATTAGGAATAATAAACAATGAGCAGTACAAAAGAAAAGGCAGCAACATGGGAGCTAGGGAGAGGATGAATGTACTTAGAGTGAATAACTAAGTACGTATCCATTAGTATTGTAATGACCCGCATTGGCAGGGGTATTATGATTAATTTATTTTATTATATCAATGGTGATATGGTGAATTTAATAGCCGAGGAATTAAATAATGGTGAATATTTAATTAAAATAATAAATTAAAAATATATTTAATTCTGAAATAATCAGAATTGGCTGAAATGACGATATGGTGTGAACTGTATCATCTGGGATATTTAATTCAGCTTGGAATTGAATTTGAATAACGAATATATTCAATCGTCGACAGTTGAACATATAGTTTATAATATAATTATAAACGAGCTCGAAATGGCGCTGCAGTTCGCGATTTGGCGATTTGAACTTCAACTGAATGTACAGGATTCGTTTTAAGCTGGATTTCTGTGAAACAAGAAACGTGTAGAGCTGGTGGAGTATATCTTTCTAGTGGAAGAGAAAAATCAGGATTTCGTCGTGTAGATTTTGATTTATGTCCAAATCAAATTTTCAGAAAAGTCGCTGTGGATTTCCTTTATAATTTGCGACGCTTTATATACGTTATAAAAGGATTTTCGATATAAACTGAATATCGATAAATCTAAAATCTGAAATATCAAACTGTAAAATCTGATATGATATTCTGGAGTTGTACGATATCATATGTGGGGATATACGATAATATAAGTTTATTTATATTTAATTTAATTATATTTAAATATATTTATATATTTAAATGGGTTATCCAAAGCTTTAAAAATAGCCGGTTTTGCAAACGAAGTCGGAATTCAACGAAACCAGTTTTGTTGGATCCGCAATATCAAATAGTTGTTAGATTTCCAGTTTCGTGATTTTTAGAGTCACTGTGTGGCCGTACGGATTTTTAGAGTGAAAAACAATCGATATTCTGACGGTTAAAAATATGCTGTGTGAGCATATGAAGTCGGAATTCGACGAAACCAGTTTCGTTGGGACCGAAATGTCGAACTGTAGCTGCATGTCCAATTTCGTGATTTTTAGATATCGTGTGTGATCACACGGATTTTTCGAAGACAGAAACGAATATAAAATCAATAAAATCAAATATAAAATTCAATAAAAAAATATCCTAACATTTTTGTGGACCAAATGAGGGCCACGCCATCCTCTCTTCTCTGCCACAAACATCACCAACCACCAAATCGACTATATATAACCGCAAATGTTTTTACAGTAAGAAATTTCCCAAAAGAAAATCCAAATGAATTCAAAGAAATTTCTATAAAATACAGAGAGGGTATCATTGGATTTGTTGGGTGATATACTTCATTTCTGGACCGATTTCATTTGGTGCGACGTCCAACTGTGGTGGCTCGTTCATTTGCAGCAACATCTAGGGTTCGGGATTTCTTGCTATATAGGGAATCGTTGGTGATTTAAGTATGGTTGTGAGTATCAGCGTGAAGTTTTACATCGTGTAGAGGGGTTCTGGTGAATTCCGTCACCAAAGTCGTCGCGGATATCATAGTAGGTCACGGCTTCGAGACCTGGGGACGGAAATACCAGGAGGAGATCGATCTCTTCGATGTTGGGTCGGTTACGGAGAGGAGATGAAGATATGAACGATGGTATATTCCATTTGAAGTTTCATTGAATAAGAAAGGGGGGGTAGGCGAGCTAGAAGGCGCTGTAATGGCCATTGGTGTTGCGTCGGGATGTTGAAGGAAGAGGACAGTTCAAAGGGGGCGGGCTGCATTTGAATGGGCCGGGTTTTTAATGATGTGAGGCCCATTTAGATTTTAAGTTTAGTTTAAATTAGTTTAAATTATTCGATAACTTCTAAACTGAATATCTTGGTCATATTTTATCGGAATCTGATGAAACAAGATCCGATGGGATCGTATGGACGGGAGAAACACAATGAAGCTGACTGGAAGTGAACCCGAGCTCGTTACAATTTATGGCGAAATAAATTGTCCGACTGAATCAAATAACGCAAACCGTTATTTAACGATTAACGCGCCAATGTGAGTAAATCTCACTAACTTTGAACAGTTTATAATTTCATGTTATATTTTTAGAACTGTTAGATATTGGCTGATACTGTATGTTGATTGTTTGATTGAACTGCTAGTCAGTTAGTTAAATTTTCTATATTGATTCTGTTTAACAGAATATATCATATAGAACTGAAAGTGATGTTATCTATATTGTTTAACATCTGTGATGCAGGGAAACAGGTTGGAGGAATCCAACTGGATTCCTCAACATTTATTTTACTGGTTTCATATATTGTGATATATGATGTGTTATATAATCTGTTATGGATTATGGGTGTTGGAATGATGTTGATCATTTTTATTCGATATGTTAGATATCATAAAAGACCCTGAGATGAAAAAAAAGAAATATTTCAATGTATATTGAAATAAAGGAATTTTATAAAATCACAGGATTTTATAAAAGGAATTATTTATAAAACGAACACGGTTTTATAAAAGGGATATTTATTTAGAGGATAAATAGAAGTTATAAAAAGGAAATATTTGTAACGGTAAATAGAAGTTATAAATAGGATATATTTGTAACGATAAATAGAAGTTATAAATAGGATATATTTGTAACGGTAAGTAAACGTTATAAAAGGAAATAGTTGTAACGGAAAAATGTAGTAAAAAGAAGTTAATCGATGTTAGTTAATCGATTAGAGAATAAAGTTAAAAAGAAGTTAATCGATGTTAGTTAATCAATTAGAGAATAAAGTTAAAAAGAAGTTAATCGATGTTAGTTAATCAATTAGAGAATAAAGTTAAAAAGAAGTTAATCGATGTTAGTTAATCGATTAGAGAATAAAGTTAAAAAGAAGTTAATCGATGTTAGTTAATCGATTAGAGAATAAAGTTAAAAAGAAGTTAATCGATGTTAGTTAATCAATTAGAGAATAAAGTTAAAAAGAAGTTAATCGATGTTAGTTAATCGATTAGAGAATAAAGTTAAAAAGAAGTTAATCGATGTTAGTTAATCAATTAGAGAATAAAGTTAAAAAGAAGTTAATCGATGTTAGTTAATCAATTAGAGAATAAAGTTAAAAAGAAGTTAATCGATGTTAGTTAATCGATTAGAGAATAAAGTTAAAAAGAAGTTAATCGATGTTAGTTAATCGATTAGAGAATAAAGTTGAAAGGAGATAATCGATGTCAGTTTAATCGATTAGAATAGAAGCAAATGAGTTAAATCGAATATAGTTATTCGAATAGAAGCAAATGAGTTAAATCGAATATAGTTATTCGAATAGAAGCAAATGAGTTAATCGAATATAGTTATTCGAATAGAAAGTAAAAGGAATTATCGAATATAGTTTATTCGAAAGGAGTTAAGTGAAATGAGTAAATAAATAGCGTTAGTCAAATAGTGTTAGTCCAATAGGGTTAATTGATAGGGGTTAGTCCAATAGAGTTAATTGATAAGAGTCAATCGAATATAGTTATTCGAACGAGAGTTAAGTAACGAAGTTAGAAAAAGGAAATAAAGTGAACTTTGCCTATTTCAAAGTTAGAAATGTTGTTCAGTTAAGGTCTGAGAGGTAGTTCTACCCCAACTTGATTGGCTCCGTTTTTAACTAAGGAATAGTTAATGTTCGGCAGTAAAAGGAAATGGTTTGAGTTGGCATCGCGATGGTTTGTTTAAACATCTGTCTAAGTCCAATGAAGAAGCTTTGGAAATGTTTTCCAAATAAGAAACCAGAAATGTTTTCTAATAAAGAAGACAAGAAATGGAAATGTTTTCCATTGTTAATAACGTATATTTTCTAAATTTAGAAAATAAGAAATAAGGAATATAGGGAAACAGGAGATAAGTAGATTTATGAAATAAAGGGATAAATGTTAAATGATGTTTGATCGATATAATTTCCATTTGGAAATAATATCATTGTTTGCACACCTATTTTTATTCGATAGTTAAATCACAGACTATCGAAGTTTTGACCATTTTAACGTTGTTAATATGGAGAGACCGGTTGGATTATTATCCAAAGAACCACTCTATATTGGCATAAGCGTTGCGAATCATATATGCCAAGGGAAATTGAAGACGGAGTTATGCAAGGGCTATCCTGTTTACAGAATAGTGCCTTCGGTTCATCCTGTTCCTGGGTGACTTGTATGGACGGATGTCTGACAGAGTATTTCCAGACGATCACGTATATTGATTTCTCCAACTGTACCAAGAGTGGAAGCGGAGAAGGAAACTTCTTTTAGCTAACGCGTAATGTATGGTTGAGGACGTCAAATCGGTGATTTGATGGATTTGACGATGTGGCATTCAAAGTGAATCTGATGTGATGATAAAAGCGTAGCTTCTAGCCTCATCATCCGGTAAATGACAGAAATCGGGCAGGCAGCATGGCTAAGTCGGTCGCACCGAAGTAGGGTGTATAATCACCTGATCTAGAGTTTCATTCATTTCTAAAAATCTATTGTTGATGCTGTCCCATTCGGGAAACGGTTGCTGATCCCAACTGTTGGTGATATACATTCGATACACTCAAGCGAAATGAGTGGTCGGTCATGTGTGGCCGGGTTGCAAGATGTTCTTGTTGAACCCAGTGTATTCCTCTCTAGAGGTACACGAGCGAAAGGTGGATCCATACCTTGTCATAGTTGGAAATCCATTACCCAATACGTGCTTGCGGTTTTGATTGTATACTATATATGTAGAACGTGAGATGAAAGCGTTTCTGCTAGATGATTATATATATACTGTGGTTGATAGACATTATTATAATATCAAAAGGTTTTTGATATAAAGATATTTTGGATTCTCATAAGGGAAAAACCCGTTCCGTTATGCGGCGTGGTCTTATGAGATATCTTTTACTTGTTCGAACTGTTTTTAAAACTGTTTTACTCACACCAGTCCCATGACTGACCCGGAGTTTACTTTGTTGTTTTCCCTAAACTCTTGGGTGCCTAAATTTGTACGGGCAGTCAAGTAGTCGGGATTTTACAGATACATTGAAGAGCTGGAGCAGGAGGCTTCAGGATCATATAGCTATAGTTATTTCCGCTGTGTTGTAAGTGCTGTACTTGATAATGATATGTATATTCAAGTACTGATTTGTATTTCAAAGTTATGTTATGAAATATATTTATTCGTTCCGCTGTGAGATTCGTGTTACTCTGATGTTGTGTTCTTCTTCTTCTTCTATTCTAAGTTTCTATCTTATCTTTCCTCATCCTCTAATTTCTTTCACCAATTACCAGGATTTTTTCGACGTTTTGGTTATCGACGTCGTGCTTACGTCGATAACCAAAGTCGCTCGAAATCCGGGTCGTTACAGTTGGTATCAGAGCTTAAGTTAAGAATTACTTGCCTCTGTGGCGTGACTCGGTAGAGATAGGGTTAGTAATACCCTAGACTGAGATTGAGTGTATATATACGAGTGAACGTATTTGTATATTGATATAAAAATTTGTTTTATATTGTGGAGATTCATTGGTTGAGTCGTTTATGAGTTCTGGTCGATCAGTTTGATCCACTGTATCGGTAGGAGTTACTAAACTCTTGAATACGATGAACCGTCATGGTATGTTTTGAAAAGAGGGTAAATTAAAATAAGTTACCAAAGGTATATCTTGATATAGAGAAGATATATATATCAAAATTATAATATATTGAATATATTAGTTGATATTATAATCGAGTAAGATTATAAATTACATGGTTATGTAAATAACCAGTCAGAATTCATATAAGTGAAATACGTGAAACCAGATGAGTTAAATCTGAAATTTAAACCAGAAATTGAAGTTAAAACTCTGGAGAATAGGATAAATGTTTGTAAATGGATTTGGATTAAAAATAAGGAAAATTTAAGATCCTGGGAGATTTTAAATTGTTTTGCAAGCAGTGTGAATTATATTTCAAAGTGGAAATGTTTAAAAATGGTTTTATAGTATTGAACTCGCTTCGATCGCTGGAAAATAGATTCTGATGATGACAGCTGCATCATCAGTATTCATTTTCGAGTTGTAAGTGACAAATTACTACCAAAGATACTGTTTTGAAATTGTTTTGAGAAAGACAAGTGTGTTGAATTTCAAAATGGGATTTATAAAATAGAATTTGAACTTTTAAATAGATTTGAAATAAAACGAGAAGTTCCTTTATAAACGAAGTTTATAAATAGTTCTTTTATAAACGAAGTTTATAAAATGAAGTGAAGAGAATTATCATTGGATAATTCAGAAATAAAAATACAAGTGTGAAATTGAAAGGGAAATCTGTTTTCCAAAGGTAGAAATATCGATTTCAAAAGGAATTGAAATCGGGACTTATTAAAAGGTATTTGAAGAAAGGAAGTTCAAACATAGAATTTGAATAAGAAAATTCAAAGAGGATTTGAATATAGGAATTCAAAGGGAGTTTGAATATATGAAATTCAATGGAAGTGATATAGAATTTGAATATAGAAATTCAAATGGAATTCAAATATAGAATTTGAATATAGAATTCAAATAGAGTTGAAATGGGAATTGGAATATATAATTCAAATGGAGTTTGAAAAGAGATTTGAAATGAAATTCAAATATGGAATTTGAATAAGAGATTTGAAATGAAATTCAAATATGGAATTTGAATAAGAGATTTGAAATGAAATTCAAATATGGAATTTGAATAAGAGATTTGAAATGAAATTCAAATATGGAATTTGAATAAGAGATTTGAAATGAAATTCAAATATGGAATTTGAATAAGAGATTTGAAATGAAATTCAAATATAGAATTTGAATAAGAGAATCGAAATGAAATTTGAATATAGGAAATTCAAATAGAATTGAAATGGAATTCAATTAGTTGATTAACGAGTTAAACTTATATTTGAACATGTATATTCAAATAAAAAGATGAAATAGGTGAACCAGTTAATTAGCCATTTGTAAATGGATCTTGAATTGTAGTTGAACTTTAGATAAGTAAAGGGGACTGGTAAATTTATATTCGAAATCGAATATGAAACCTGAGTTTGAAAAGGTAGAATTTGATTAGTTTTTAAGTAAGTTAAAATATATTTGAACATGTTATACTCAAATAAAAAGGTGAAATGGGCAAACCGGTAATTTGAAAATCACTTAACGAACTAAGTTAAGATGATTGGATTAAGTTGAAATGAATTAGAAATGTATAAATATACATGAGATATGTATGGATAAGGTATGAAGGTATATAAATAGAATGCTCGACGAAAGGTATGTATTTAATTCATATATATGAGATTTTATGCGCCGTATCGGCTAGCCGCTTGGCTTTTTGTTTTTCTTTTGGATTGATGAGGGCCATGGGAGGCTATTTGAAATATCCCGATGCTCCTAGTATAAAGGAGGTTATGGCGAATTTTTCCGGGAATTTAAGGAGTTGGAATATTTTTAAGATAATTTGATAGTTAGAAATCAACGTATCAAAATATATAAAAGTCGATAAGGAAACGAACTTAGAAATAGTATAATCAAAAAGGAAGTCTAGAATAAAATCTAGTAAGAATAGAAAGAGGAAGCGTATACATGTTTAAAAGTGAATAAGTAGTTGTATGGTATCGATTATTCGAGTAAGTAGTCATATCTGTTTTGACGTTATAAATGTTATTCAGTCAAGGTCTGAGAGGTAGTTATACCCCAACTTGATTGATTTCATTATTAACAAATAAACAGTAAGATCTCAGGCTCGAAGATCGATGTTGAATAAGAGTTAGTTGAATATAGTATTTGAGTTGTTGTAACGATGTTTTACACAACATCCTTTTTAACCCAAATAAGTGTAACATGGAAATAGAATGAAGAATATTTCCTAAGTACAGAAATAAACAAGATCGGAAAAGAAATAAGTAATTGGAATATTTTCCAATTATAAATAGCATATATTTTCTAAAGTTTAGAAAATAAGGGAAGGCAATATTTGGAAATGTTTTCCAAATAACATAAAAGGCCAATATGGTTATTGAAAATATTTGGTTAACAAATATTGATAAAGAATAGAGAAGTGATTTAACTAATGGAATATTGATTATGGGCTCAGTTGAATTTCAAAAAGGAAAATTTGATTTTTGAAAAGAGTAAACTGTTTAAAAAAAATTCCCAAGGAAAGACTGTTTAAATTAAAAATAAATTTAACAGAAATTTGTGAAAGCAAATTTGAATTAAAGTAAAGCCAATAAAGTGGTAACTAAGATTGAATTAGAATGATATCAAGACCAATTGGATTGTGGGATTCCAATTTTGAAGTGTAATGTGATAATCAAGTTAAGAGTGGGAATCAAGAACGAAACTTGAGTTTGAAATGGTATTGGGCTCAGATATAAGCGAATGGTTGTGTTGTGGATAAAAGAAGATGGGGATTTGATGGGGATGACCCTGGTATCCGCTGAATTGATAACAGGTGGAAAGGATATAATGATATGCCGACAAAAAGGTACAAGTTTATATTCCTATATAATATGAGATTTTGATGAGCCGAATTGGCAAGTCGTTTGGCTGTTTGATTTTCTTTTGGGATGGAGATGGCCCAGAGAGGCAAGTTGGAGTTTGACCGATTGACCAGTACAAAGGAGGTGCTGGCGAAATTTTTCGAAGAGTTAAGGAGTTAGAAAATTTTCAGAATTTTTGAAAATTTTCGTTGATAAGAATTAATTAATATTTAATTGAAATTAAATTGGTTCAGTAGAAACTGAAGTTAAGAAGTGAACAAATATGTTCTAACCAGTCGATAGGGTCGTTCTCTACCTTTTAGCAATTTCGAGGACGAAATTATTTTAAGTGGGGAAGATTGTAATGACCCGCATTGGCAGGGGTATTATGATTAATTTATTTTATTATATCAATGGTGATATGGTGAATTTAATAGCCGAGGAATTAAATAATGGTGAATATTTAATTAAAATAATAAATTAAAAATATATTTAATTCTGAAATAATCAGAATTGGCTGAAATGACGATATGGTGTGAACTGTATCATCTGGGATATTTAATTCAGCTTGGAATTGAATTTGAATAACGAATATATTCAATCGTCGACAGTTGAACATATAGTTTATAATATAATTATAAACGAGCTCGAAATGGCGCTGCAGTTCGCGATTTGGCGATTTGAACTTCAACTGAATGTACAGGATTCGTTTTAAGCTGGATTTCTGTGAAACAAGAAACGTGTAGAGCTGGTGGAGTATATCTTTCTAGTGGAAGAGAAAAATCAGGATTTCGTCGTGTAGATTTTGATTTATGTCCAAATCAAATTTTCAGAAAAGTCGCTGTGGATTTCCTTTATAATTTGCGACGCTTTATATACGTTATAAAAGGATTTTCGATATAAACTGAATATCGATAAATCTAAAATCTGAAATATCAAACTGTAAAATCTGATATGATATTCTGGAGTTGTACGATATCATATGTGGGGATATACGATAATATAAGTTTATTTATATTTAATTTAATTATATTTAAATATATTTATATATTTAAATGGGTTATCCAAAGCTTTAAAAATAGCCGGTTTTGCAAACGAAGTCGGAATTCAACGAAACCAGTTTTGTTGGATCCGCAATATCAAATAGTTGTTAGATTTCCAGTTTCGTGATTTTTAGAGTCACTGTGTGGCCGTACGGATTTTTAGAGTGAAAAACAATCGATATTCTGACGGTTAAAAATATGCTGTGTGAGCATATGAAGTCGGAATTCGACGAAACCAGTTTCGTTGGGACCGAAATGTCGAACTGTAGCTGCATGTCCAATTTCGTGATTTTTAGATATCGTGTGTGATCACACGGATTTTTCGAAGACAGAAACGAATATAAAATCAATAAAATCAAATATAAAATTCAATAAAAAAATATCCTAACATTTTTGTGGACCAAATGAGGGCCACGCCATCCTCTCTTCTCTGCCACAAACATCACCAACCACCAAATCGACTATATATAACCGCAAATGTTTTTACAGTAAGAAATTTCCCAAAAGAAAATCCAAATGAATTCAAAGAAATTTCTATAAAATACAGAGAGGGTATCATTGGATTTGTTGGGTGATATACTTCATTTCTGGACCGATTTCATTTGGTGCGACGTCCAACTGTGGTGGCTCGTTCATTTGCAGCAACATCTAGGGTTCGGGATTTCTTGCTATATAGGGAATCGTTGGTGATTTAAGTATGGTTGTGAGTATCAGCGTGAAGTTTTACATCGTGTAGAGGGGTTCTGATGAATTCCGTCACCAAAGTCGTCGCGGATATCATAGTAGGTCACGGCTTCGAGACCTGGGGACGGAAATACCAGGAGGAGATCGATCTCTTCGATGTTGGGTCGGTTACGGAGAGGAGATGAAGATATGAACGATGGTATATTCCATTTGAAGTTTCATTGAATAAGAAAGGGGGGGTAGGCGAGCTAGAAGGCGCTGTAATGGCCATTGGTGTTGCGTCGGGATGTTGAAGGAAGAGGACAGTTCAAAGGGGGCGGGCTGCATTTGAATGGGCCGGGTTTTTAATGATGTGAGGCCCATTTAGATTTTAAGTTTAGTTTAAATTAGTTTAAATTATTCGATAACTTCTAAACTGAATATCTTGGTCATATTTTATCGGAATCTGATGAAACAAGATCCGATGGGATCGTATGGACGGGAGAAACACAATGAAGCTGACTGGAAGTGAACCCGAGCTCGTTACAATTTATGGCGAAATAAATTGTCCGACTGAATCAAATAACGCAAACCGTTATTTAACGATTAACGCGCCAATGTGAGTAAATCTCACTAACTTTGAACAGTTTATAATTTCATGTTATATTTTTAGAACTGTTAGATATTGGCTGATACTGTATGTTGATTGTTTGATTGAACTGCTAGTCAGTTAGTTAAATTTTCTATATTGATTCTGTTTAACAGAATATATCATATAGAACTGAAAGTGATGTTATCTATATTGTTTAACATCTGTGATGCAGGGAAACAGGTTGGAGGAATCCAACTGGATTCCTCAACATTTATTTTACTGGTTTCATATATTGTGATATATGATGTGTTATATAATCTGTTATGGATTATGGGTGTTGGAATGATGTTGATCATTTTTATTCGATATGTTAGATATCATAAAAGACCCTGAGATGAAAAAAAAGAAATATTTCAATGTATATTGAAATAAAGGAATTTTATAAAATCACAGGATTTTATAAAAGGAATTATTTATAAAACGAACACGGTTTTATAAAAGGGATATTTATTTAGAGGATAAATAGAAGTTATAAAAAGGAAATATTTGTAACGGTAAATAGAAGTTATAAATAGGATATATTTGTAACGATAAATAGAAGTTATAAATAGGATATATTTGTAACGGTAAGTAAACGTTATAAAAGGAAATAGTTGTAACGGAAAAATGTAGTAAAAAGAAGTTAATCGATGTTAGTTAATCGATTAGAGAATAAAGTTAAAAAGAAGTTAATCGATGTTAGTTAATCAATTAGAGAATAAAGTTAAAAAGAAGTTAATCGATGTTAGTTAATCAATTAGAGAATAAAGTTAAAAAGAAGTTAATCGATGTTAGTTAATCGATTAGAGAATAAAGTTAAAAAGAAGTTAATCGATGTTAGTTAATCGATTAGAGAATAAAGTTAAAAAGAAGTTAATCGATGTTAGTTAATCAATTAGAGAATAAAGTTAAAAAGAAGTTAATCGATGTTAGTTAATCGATTAGAGAATAAAGTTAAAAAGAAGTTAATCGATGTTAGTTAATCAATTAGAGAATAAAGTTAAAAAGAAGTTAATCGATGTTAGTTAATCAATTAGAGAATAAAGTTAAAAAGAAGTTAATCGATGTTAGTTAATCGATTAGAGAATAAAGTTAAAAAGAAGTTAATCGATGTTAGTTAATCGATTAGAGAATAAAGTTGAAAGGAGATAATCGATGTCAGTTTAATCGATTAGAATAGAAGCAAATGAGTTAAATCGAATATAGTTATTCGAATAGAAGCAAATGAGTTAAATCGAATATAGTTATTCGAATAGAAGCAAATGAGTTAATCGAATATAGTTATTCGAATAGAAAGTAAAAGGAATTATCGAATATAGTTTATTCGAAAGGAGTTAAGTGAAATGAGTAAATAAATAGCGTTAGTCAAATAGTGTTAGTCCAATAGGGTTAATTGATAGGGGTTAGTCCAATAGAGTTAATTGATAAGAGTCAATCGAATATAGTTATTCGAACGAGAGTTAAGTAACGAAGTTAGAAAAAGGAAATAAAGTGAACTTTGCCTATTTCAAAGTTAGAAATGTTGTTCAGTTAAGGTCTGAGAGGTAGTTCTACCCCAACTTGATTGGCTCCGTTTTTAACTAAGGAATAGTTAATGTTCGGCAGTAAAAGGAAATGGTTTGAGTTGGCATCGCGATGGTTTGTTTAAACATCTGTCTAAGTCCAATGAAGAAGCTTTGGAAATGTTTTCCAAATAAGAAACCAGAAATGTTTTCTAATAAAGAAGACAAGAAATGGAAATGTTTTCCATTGTTAATAACGTATATTTTCTAAATTTAGAAAATAAGAAATAAGGAATATAGGGAAACAGGAGATAAGTAGATTTATGAAATAAAGGGATAAATGTTAAATGATGTTTGATCGATATAATTTCCATTTGGAAATAATATCATTGTTTGCACACCTATTTTTATTCGATAGTTAAATCACAGACTATCGAAGTTTTGACCATTTTAACGTTGTTAATATGGAGAGACCGGTTGGATTATTATCCAAAGAACCACTCTATATTGGCATAAGCGTTGCGAATCATATATGCCAAGGGAAATTGAAGACGGAGTTATGCAAGGGCTATCCTGTTTACAGAATAGTGCCTTCGGTTCATCCTGTTCCTGGGTGACTTGTATGGACGGATGTCTGACAGAGTATTTCCATACGATCACGTATATTGATTTCTCCAACTGTACCAAGAGTGGAAGCGGAGAAGGAAACTTCTTTTAGCTAACGCGTAATGTATGGTTGAGGACGTCAAATCGGTGATTTGATGGATTTGACGATGTGGCATTCAAAGTGAATCTGATGTGATGATAAAAGCGTAGCTTCTAGCCTCATCATCCGGTAAATGACAGAAATCGGGCAGGCAGCATGGCTAAGTCGGTCGCACCGAAGTAGGGTGTATAATCACCTGATCTAGAGTTTCATTCATTTCTAAAAATCTATTGTTGATGCTGTCCCATTCGGGAAATGGTTGCTGATCCCAACTGTTGGTGATATACATTCGATACACTCAAGCGAAATGAGTGGTCGGTCATGTGTGGCCGGGTTGCAAGATGTTCTTGTTGAACCCAGTGTATTCCTCTCTAGAGGTACACGAGCGAAAGGTGGATCCATACCTTGTCATAGTTGGAAATCCATTACCCAATACGTGCTTGCGGTTTTGATTGTATACTATATATGTAGAACGTGAGATGAAAGCGTTTCTGCTAGATGATTATATATATACTGTGGTTGATAGACATTATTATAATATCAAAAGGTTTTTGATATAAAGATATTTTGGCTTCTCATAAGGGAAAAACCCGTTCCGTTATGCGGCGTGGTCTTATGAGATATCTTTTACTTGTTCGAACTGTTTTTAAAACTGTTTTACTCACACCAGTCCCATGACTGACCCGGAGTTTACTTTGTTGTTTTCCCTAAACTCTTGGGTGCCTAAATTTGTACGGGCAGTCAAGTAGTCGGGATTTTACAGATACATTGAAGAGCTGGAGCAGGAGGCTTCAGGATCATATAGCTATAGTTATTTCCGCTGTGTTGTAAGTGCTGTACTTGATAATGATATGTATATTCAAGTACTGATTTGTATTTCAAAGTTATGTTATGAAATATATTTATTCGTTCCGCTGTGAGATTCGTGTTACTCTGATGTTGTGTTCTTCTTCTTCTTCTATTCTAAGTTTCTATCTTATCTTTCCTCATCCTCTAATTTCTTTCACCAATTACCAGGATTTTTTCGACGTTTTGGTTATCGACGTCGTGCTTACGTCGATAACCAAAGTCGCTCGAAATCCGGGTCGTTACAAGTATATCCTCTATTCTTGCTATAACGAAGATTATTTCTAAGAATGTTATGAGGCTTAACTCCCCTAAAAGGAAGTTGGATTTATCGAACTTATTGTGCACTCATAAACCTAAAATATTGGATTTATTGGAACATAAAATGGAGGAATTTGAAGTTGCTGATTATAATCTTAAAAGACTACCAAACATGAATTATATTCATAACAATAGTCAAGGTGGTAATGGCAGAATTTTAGTGCTGTGATTTAACTAGTTATCAATTAGATTTCCAGTTCATTCATCAAATTTACCAAGTTGATATTTTGTATTTAAAATAAAGCATTTTGATCCAAATATTTAAAATAGGAAATATTTGGTTTCTTTCCATTAAATAATTCGTATGGATAGTTAAAGGTCTAATTGAAATATGATTTAAGATATAACATGTAGTTGTTGTTGTTTCTCCCAAAAATGGTTTAGTAATATGCTACTGTTTAATTAAGTTCTAGCACATTCTTTTAGCATTCGATTTTTTCCTTTCTACAACTTTGTTTTGTTGTAGAGTCCTTGAAAACGAAAAATTATGATAAATTCCCTTTTTGTTACAATATTCTTCAAATAAGTTATAATCGAATTCTCTAGCCGTGATCACTTCTTGTATTTTTTAATCATAAGATTTTTAATTTTTTTTATTTTCTTCGCGAATATTTTTAAAATGTATCACTTTTATTTGTAAGGAAAATAGTCCATGTATATCTTCAGAAATCATCAACAATTACAAACACATATCTATTGTGATTTATAGATTGAACTTGTGCTGGACCAGAAAGGTGTAAATCTAAAATTTCTAGAGGTTGTAATGTTGAAATTTCATTTTTGTGATTTTATTAATTTTCCTAATTGGCAGGCGTCACATAGGTTTTCAACTTTGAAATTCATTTTAGGCAATCCTTTTACTATGTCATTTTAGACATCTTATTTACATTTTTAAAAATTATATGGAAAAATATTTTATGTCATAATCAAATATGATTTTCTTTGGCTATTAAACATAAATTTAAGCTATATTAATTTTTATATTTAAAATATAAATATCTCATTCTCGAAAACCTTCAAAAATAATATCTTTCCAATTACGGATCACTTTTGATTGTCTTCAAAGGTTTCGGTTCCTCCATTTGAGTAGACAATATTTGTCAGCATATCTTTATTTCCAGTCATGTATTTCGAACAACCACAGTCAAGAACCCATTTTTCTCTCTTATGTGTTGCTACCTGCAAAAAATATTAAAAGTGTATTGGTACCCGCTTCCTCTGTTATGATCCTTAAAGTTAGATTTTAAGAAATTAGACCTAAGAAGGTATAATATATCCTTTAAAAACAAAATAATTTTTTTATGAATAGATGTAATAGAAGTGTTTCTATAATTATTTTTTACATCTAATTATTTTTTACATATATATCAATTATTTTTAGAACCAATAACTTAATAGTCATTTTAGTTTTGACATCAATTCCTAAGATGTTTTTAGGAATACTTTTTGTAACACCTTTTGTAACATTTTTCTTTTTAAAATTTGAATAAAAAGAAGCATAATTTTGGGAATTTGCTTTCTTTTTAATTTTAAAACTCTTAAATTCTAAACCATTTTTATTATCGCTATCATATGAATTATTTATCATACTAGGTAGATTTTCTCGTCTCCATTGAAGTTAGAAATATTCTTGGAAATATTTTCTATTTATCTTCAAGACTATCTTTGCTCAATTCATGATCATTAATGGAAGAATTTAGTTTGTGATTTTGTGAAATTAGTGAATTATTTTTATCTTTTTATAATTCAAGTTCAGTAGTGACTCAATTAACTTTGGATGTTAAATTTCTTATTTCAATTTGTGTTTTATATAGTTTTTCTTCAAGAATCTTTCTCTCATCTTTTAGCATTTCAACTTTCAATTCACTACAATTTTATTTTTCTTTTATTTCTTTATAATTCTAATTTTTTCCTCTTATATTTACTATAAAATTGTAAATTAAATTCTAATACACCTTCAAAAGTTAAGTTACTTATTCATCGTTGGGATCCATGAAATGGACATTTACTTAGTTAGATTTGCATTCACTATCCATGAAGAAGAACATGAATCAGTATCTGAATCATCCATGTTACTGAGAAATCTTCTTTTTTCTGGATATTCTCTTTCTTATCGTTCTTCTTGATTTCTAGGCAATCTTTCTCTAGATTTCCGATTTTATCACATTTGTATCATTTAAGCACAATCTTCGAATTTTTTGCTGACTTCTTGACTTATGTTGCTATAGAAATTTTTAGGATTCCTTTTGTATTTTAGAATCTTTTTAAAGTTCTTTGCTATATAGGTCATATCATCTCCTCTTTATCTGACTTTCTTCTTTTTCGGCTTGAAAGGCTACAGCTTTGCGATCTCAAGCTTGATATTTCTTTACCTGTAGATCCACTTCATATAACATTAGATTGTCTATTAACTCTTCAGGCTTAATGGTCGTAAGTTCATTAGCCTCTTCAATGGATAACACTTTTCATTCGCAGTCGTCTGTTAAAGAGTTAAGAATCTTTGAAATTATATCAAAATTTGTGTATTGTACTCCAAAGGCTAATAAGGAATGATATATATATATATATCTTGAAACCTAGAATAAATATCATTGATAGTTTTATCAGGTTTCATTCTAAAGTTGAATTGACTTTTCAACAAAGAAATCTCTCTTTGCATAACTCTATTGGTACCTTTATGTATGACTTCTAATGTGCGCCATATATCATGTGTTGTATTACACATACTTTATTGAATTAGTTCTTGTCAAGTACACAAAATAACACATCCATAGCTTTAGCATTACCAATTGTATCTAACTTTTGTGTATTTGACCATTATGAATAATCGATGGTAGGAATAGTGTATTCTTCTTGTATAATATTTCAAATATCAAAACCATTAGCTTGCTTATAGATTCTAGTCCTAGTAGATCAATAATTGTAGTTAGAACATTTAAATAGAGGTGGTCTAGCAGATGATCGTCCTTCGGAAAAAATTTGTCCAATGTTATCCATATTGCTGGATATTATCAAATAAATGTGTTACAGTTGTGAAATAACCTTGCTCTAATATCAATTGAAAGTGCCTATGGATCGTGTTATATGAGTAGTATATGTTGGATCTAGATTAACCCTAGAGGGGGGGTGAATAGGGTTTACCACATTTTTTTCTGATGAATTAAAAATCTAACGGGATATATAATAATAAACAGATCACAGAATATAGCAGAAACAAAAATGCAGAAAGTAAATGACACAAGATATACCCAGCTTCGGCAAAACCCTGCCTACTACTACATTACTAAGATTTCTACTAGGTGATAGAACAGATCTTGCATACAAGACCATGTACACTTGCGACTCTCGTTCCTATTCTAACCCTAGACTGATCTAGACGCCTAGATCAGATTTCCCCTGATTATGACCCCGTAACCAGTAACCCAGATACAGACTCTGTCAACTGTCAGTCAACACCCTGACTGATACCCCTAGATTTTTACATACCTCTAGAAACTGATTCAGAACGATTTACAACTCAAATTAAAATTACAAAAAATAAATAAAAACAAACTAAAACAAAAGAAACCCTAGGAGTTAAATGAAAAGGGTCATCCCCTTTTTAATTAACACTCAAGCTCATAATAACTTAGCCAGCCCACTGCTACTTCATTTGCCCAATCTCTTTTTGTTCTCTGGAGAAAAAAATATGGCGGCCGAACTAGGGTTTCTGAATGATGATTCCCCAAATCGATTTGCGATTAAAAGATGTTCTGGAAATTCGCTTGAAGCTCGAATTAGTTGATTCTCCTTCTTCGATTACACTGACTTGGGGTGCGATCAAAAGCACTTGAAAAATGTGAGTTATTTTCTCCTGAATTTTTTTAATTGGTTGTGTTGGATTTCGATCGAATTGTTTGTGGTTTTTTATACAAGTTGCTCATGATGAATTAGTGTCACTATATAGGGCAATCCGAAAACCTAGACTCTCTGATTTCAAAAACGTGTGACTCGATCTGAAATTGCGGTTTCCCCTTAATTTAATATTCTCGGCTTTAATGTCTCTTGTATGATTGTCCTTCCTTGTTCCTATATTTTATTTGTGTGATTGAATGTCTAATAAAGATCATGATTTATTGCAGAGAGAAAAAAACTTGAGAATATTTGGAAAGAACTTGAACCAAGTTGAATTCTGTTTTTGTCAAAAAAACTGGAAATAAATTCTGTTTGTTTTCGCAAATAAATAGCTGAAAATCTAGGAAGATTTCTTGCCATGAATTACATTCGAATTTCAACATTTAAGATTTGCCAAATATGATCCATTTGAGTAATCTCATTTCTGGAATTTTCATGAATGATTTTTTGCCTAAACCAGTTTTGTTTTATCCTAAAATAGTGAACAAAATTCTAAAAAAATATCTTGACCCATAGTATGAAATGCAGACTTTATTTCTGCCATGAATTCCATTGATTTCTTTCAATTCTAGAAAGCAATTTTGATTTCTTAGCATAGCATATTCTGTTTCTTCTTTTGTAGTCTGAACCATGAATGCTTATTTATTTGCTTTATGAATATTGCCATGTTTGTGACTTGCATGATTTGTGCCTGAGTCGAGTTATGTTTGAGAGTTGCACTTTTGTCTTTGAACTGGCTCGACCATTTTTGTTACTGCTTCAATGTGTTGTTGTTTTGACTTTGCATTTCCTGTTATGAATGCTCTTGAGTCATTCATGTATATGTTGTACCACTCATGTACATAAGCCTTGCTGTTTTGTATTCACTGTCTTGGTCCTGAAACTTGTTGCACATCTGTTACATGCTTGCTGTATTGAAAACCCTGAACCATGTCGAGATGCACTGAACTCTAAGCTACTACATGCTGAACTATATGTTCACTTCACCCATGCTATGTCAATAGATGTATATGTTGGTGTGATGTAGAAATTTTGATGCACCATCACTCATTGCCTATTTTGACTTGTTTGCACTTAAAGCAATATTCGTGCTCGACCATGCACAATATATACATGCATTTGTTTCTTGGCTGAGTATGTTTGTTGAACCCTACTTTGTTGTTGCACCATCGTACTGTTGAATATGTAGCACTGTGCTGAACCATACTAAAACATTCACCATTTGATTTACTTGTAGCAGCTCCACTGTCCCTTTATGTTGACTGTGTTGGTGACCATCCTTAGATCACTTGAACCATAACTAACACTATCCATCTAAGCTTTATTTATGTTGCTGGCTTGCTTTTTAATTGTTGCACTTGCACTTGCATTCTCCACTGTGTATATATGCTCCTTCATTTGAAGTATGCTGCTGCCTCATCCATACTTGTATACTGCAATGCTTGTTCACTTGATCTGAATGTGATCATGTTTGTTTGTCCATTGTTTTGTGCACTTTGACCTTTTTTTTATTTGTTGGCTAATTGAATATTACATGACTCGACCACTTACATGTTGCTTTGGTTTGAACCATATTTGAGCTGTGTTGACTTTGTTGCTCGACCCTTGAACTTGCTGTTGACTTTTCATTGAGTTGTTTTCACATGTGCACTGAGTCGAGACGGTCCACGTGGCTACTCTCCTCAGTTGCACACTGATTGGCGAGGCAGTGCACACGTGTATATCTATACACGTGTGTATATGCAGCATATCAGAAAATTTCCTGTCCCTGTACATATACAAACTGTCTGCCTAGACATAAATGAATCAGATCAAGTCATGAAAAATGATGAGAAACACACCAGAAAACTGAGGCAAATAAAATTTTCAAAATAAAAATTATATTTGCTAGAATTTAGAATATTATTTCTATTGTAGTGTGTTGTGTGTGTGTTTCATTGTGACAGGTAAGAAGATGATGACTGGACTGCCAGAGAGCTATGAAGACTGAAGACAGTGAATGAATGTGTGTCAGTGAAATGTATAAGTGTCAATGGGTCTGTATAACTATGAAACAGTGAAAGAAAGTATATATGAAATGAGTGACAGAGTGATAGTGTATATGAAATCTGATATGACATGAAATGTAATACAGAGATGTATAAATAGTGGAGTATAAAATTTGTACTGTTTGAAATTGAAATAAAATATTCTATTCAAATGAAATACTGTGAATATTTAAATTCCTGTATAGTTGTATTTTATTTAAATAGAAATATTATATTCATGTATGTTGTGTAGTATATGAAACAATACAATTACAAACACATATATAATAATATATATTTTGTTGTTATCATCAAACAAAAATCATATAATTGTGTATACAACACCATTATATATACAACAATCTCCCCCTTTTGATGATGACAAACAAATATGAGATTTTGAGCATAAATGTGTTTGAAAAAATGAAATATATATTACTCCCCCTATTTTTATCTCCCCCTACAAGTGTGCATGAGTGATAGAATAAATTTTCAAAATTAAAAATATTTATAAAATATTCACTCATAAATCAAAATCTCAACCCATTCTCCCCCTTTTGTTATCATCAAAAGGATTCAGAATTTAAAATATAGATGAAAAATGACTAAATAATATAATTTCAGCATAAGAGGAAGAATGGTCATCATAAATCTCAATCAGTCAAACAAAAATCATAACATTCTGAGAATAGGTGGCATATTTCACATTTTAGTGAATGACGAATTTACGACGAATTTCATACATAATGGAGAGAGTTTTGAAAACAAATCATTTCCAATTATTTTCAAAAGATTTTTTTATAGAAATAAAGAACAAAAACAATGATGGATATGGACTATAATTAATAATTCAATTTAAGTGACAGAATCGAATAATCTTAAATCCCAATATCTATCAATCAACAAATCATAATACGTCATAAAATATCAATACATTTCACATATTAGAAAGATGGATTGATAGGCTGGTTTTTATACACCAAGGAGAATTTCAGGTTAATTTTAATTTATAGCACATTTTTATTTATTTATTTATTTAAGAGCACACTTACCACGCATAACCAGAGCTTGGATTTTTAAATGAGGTCAGTAGCAGCTTAAATTATAAGTTGTCCCATAACCATGCATAACCAGAGCTTGGATTTATAAATGAGGTTAGAAACACACTTATGTATTAATTATATATTTTATCATTTTCAGCTTTAAATAGAAAAAATCCTCGGTATATACAACAATATGAATGACTGAAATGTGGTAGGTACAGAAATGGACTGTGAAATAAATTTCTAAATTAATTATATAATGAAATATGCTCGACTGTATTGGGATCATTAAAAAATTTCAATTATCACTAATTCTGAATAATAACATAGTCACAATTCCATCACAAATATTTTCACTGTTTATTCACAAGGATTTTAAAAAAATATTGTAACACCCCGAATTTTCTATTAACACTAAAGTTGCTAAAATAATAATAAGTGTGTAGAAGAGGGGATGTATCTAATATGAATATAAAAATATTAATAAGTATGTAAGAGAGGGGATGTATCTAATATGAATATAAAAATATTAATAAGTATGTAAGAGAGGGGATGTATCTATTATGAATATAAAGATATTAATAAGTATGTAAGAGAGGGGATGTATCTAATATGCATATAAAAATAATAATAAGTGTGTAAAAGAGGGGATGTATCTAATATGCATATAAAAATATTAATAAGTGTGTGAGAGAGGGGATGTATCTAATATGTATATAAAAACAATAATAAGTAAAGGGGGATGTATCTAATATGTACATTGTAGAAAATATATATATTTATGACATGAATAGAAGTTTATTAATATGCTGAGTGTTTGCTGAGTCACTTCTGACTCATTGCTGAGTCAACAAGATAAACCCCATCTTGTCTGAACGGCTGCGGTTATTTCTAGGTTAAATCTAATGGCCTAAATGAATTCTAAAATCTATAAATAAGTGGGTAGACCCTAGACCTAAATCACTTGTAAAATTAGAGAAGCTACCGTCATGCTGCTGCCATGGAGTTCAGCATAGCCGTCACAAACTAAGAAGAGGAAGCCTAATCATCTACAACTAAATCTACACAACTCAAATCAAAAGATCTCTCTTTCTCTAATTCTTTCTTTTGTTGGTGAGTATGATGATTCTCACAAGACTATTACAAACTAATTTGACTCAGTTATGAATGGATCACAAGAAAGTGATGTGATTTGTAATTGTAAATTCTATATATTGTGGATCTCTTATTATGTTATTATGTTGTCGTATGATGTAAATTATATATGCTATGTCATGCTATGTTGTAAATTCTCTTATGTTATGTCGTGCTATGTTGAGAATCATGTCAAGCTATGTTATACTATCATACTATGCCATGTTATAAATCATGCTATATTATGTTGAAAAATCATGATGTTGTTGGATCATGCTTAAAGTTATGTTTTTTTTTCTTAATTTAAATGGATCTTGTTTATGGGAATTTGCCTATTAGGTTAGGTGTACCCATAAACTTGAAACTATAATTAAATAAAACTTGATTATGGGAATTTGCCTATTGAGTTAGGTGTACCCATATAAAACCATGTTGTTAAAAAATTAGATGATGTTGATTCACACATGTTCATATGTAAGTTTATGAAAATTGATTGAGATTATATTAGGTGAATTTTGAACAAGTTGACACCTTTAGGTCCATGACATGTATAATCTATGCAAGCTGGACATATGCAAGTTTCACCCCTTATTATGATTCATTTGGTCACATATACATGTTGTTATTATGATAATCTCTTTTATGCTATGAGTTAGGCTATTCGAGTCTAACATATATTTTGCGAATAAACGTTCAAACGTGGGGTAGGGGTAATATTAGGAATTAATAAATTGGGTGCAATTTTGTAAGATTTTGCATACCATGAATGGATGTCCATAATTGAGCCAATTATGGACATTGTTAAAAATTGGAAGTAATTAATAATTCAAGTAGGGAATTATTAAAATTGGGGGAAAGTGGATTATTATTAATAATCAATGCTTAGGACACGAGGTTGGACCCGTTTGTGATGTAAACCTGCCCGGACCCGCCCGGCAAATCCAGTAGTCACAAATGTCGGCCCAATGTGAGAGGTCCTAGGCCCAAACTAAAGCATAACAGTTGTAAAGACACGAGGTTAGACTCTTTTATGGTGTAAGACTGCCCGGACCCGCCCGGCAAATCCAGCTGCCATAAATGCCAGTCTAATGTGAGAGGTCTTTATGAGGTTATGGCCTTAATGAACTAAGAAATACTTAACCAGATAATCATGTAAGGTGGGACATGGGGGTTAAGTAGGTGCCTTGGGTGGCATGAGGAGTCTGGTGGTTGCCTTTAGAGGCATTTGAAATACGATTAGACTTAACCAAACACACATGTAAATGAACATGACTAAGTGGGTTAAGTGGGATGGACTAATGGGGACAAGCTTAGGTGGAATGCTTGTGGTAAATAGTGGGGGCCCATTTCAACCAGTATCCCAAAACGTATCTTTGTGGGCTCGACCCAAGTCGAGGACAAGACACGCATACTGGGTTTGACTATAAGAGGCCAAAACAGGGAGCGGTGGCAACGCAAGTCCAATGGGTTTCATATGCGTGTGTGGACCCGGGCTGGTAGGTAAGACGTTGTTGCATCGTGTAGGTATAAGCCATGCATGTCCGTTGTATCAGGTTGCCACTTTAGGGGAGTGATACACCCCACTGTGGGGCCAGCACGGGTATCTACGAGTTAGGGAGCCGATCGAATAATGGGAAGTAGGGTACACCTAGTGGAGATAGGGGCAGGCGGCACCTATGTAGTCAGCTAGGGGTACGTAAAGCCATTGGGAAAGTTTCTAAGTGAAGCTAAGTGGGATGAATCTTTAGGGTGACTGGTGTGGTGCAGTATAGTGTTTATCCTTTAGTATTTAGGAGCGCCTATAACGCTGCCTTTAGCGATTGTCTATGTCCTTAATCTGCTCTTCATAGACATTTTCTTGTTTTCCAGCTTATGCCTTAGTCCAGTTATTTTGGTAATAGTATTGTAGAATTATCATATTCACCAGACTTTATGTCTGACCCCCTCTTTTCCATCCTTTTTCTCCCTTCAGGTCCGCAGGTTGGGCCAAGTTCTAGTGGAGTCTAGTTGGATCGCTTATCTTCTGGAAAGCTTGGACTGCTGAAGTAAAGTCCAGCTTGTTATCTTTCTTTTTAATGGCTATTCATGTAATGGGATTATGTACTTGTTTTATCAAGATAGATATTGTACTTGACATTGAATATGGTGTTATGATGTAATCAAACATGTTTTGACTTCTGCTACAATGAAATAAAGTTTTTTGAATTTCCAAGTACTATTTTATATCTGTCTTGTTGTAATTTTACTGTTCTATATTCACTTAAAACCTCCATGGAAGTTAATGCATTCCCTTTGTGAGTGACATTAATGGACGTGGGGTGTTACACGTGGTATCAGAGCATAAGGTTACCAGAACAGATAAAATTTTATTTTTAGAAATTTTTTTTTTCTAAAGTATTTTTGGAAGAAGTGCTTTCAAAAAAAAACATGTTATTTAAAGAGAGTTTTTATGAAAAACATAATCCCAAATAGCCACATCCTTATCTTTATCTTTCGAATTCTCCATTTTGAATCTTTCCTTTTTCGTTTCAGCATGGCTGAAGATCTTAATCTCCCAGAAGGTGTGACGATTCCAGGGTGGTTTAGGAGATACTTGGAGGCTAGGGCCACCACTGCAGGCCCAGCGGATACTCCTCCACCCCTAGTTGCACCCATTCCTCCTCCTCCTCCTCCTCGTGTTGACACTTTTGCAAAGACGTGCAAGGAATTCAAGGCTATGGGAGGAAAAACTTTTCAAGGGACTGAGACGTTTGTGGAGGCCAGAGATTGGCTTAAGGAGACTGAGGAATTGTTGGATATCTTTGAAGTGGAAGATGGGAGGAAAGTCCGTTTAGCTGCTTGGTTAATGAAGGGAGAGGCCTCGTTTTGGTGGGAGGTCACTAACGGGGAACGTCCAGTTGATTCATGGGCGGATTTCAGACGAAGGTTTGAGGCAAAGTTTCTTTCAAGGGCAGAGGAGAACTTAAATATGGAAAAATTCCTGGCACTAAAGCAAGGGAGCTCATCAGTAAAGGAATATGTCAATAAATTTAATCAGTTAGCAAGGTTTGGCTTGGAGTTGGTGAACACGCCAGAGAAGAAAGCTTTGAGGTTCGTTAGAGGCTTGAATGAACCGTTGCAAGGGTTGGCTATGACCCACATCCCTATGGGAGCCACCTTTGAAAAGCTAGTAGAAATGGCACTTATGCATGAGGATAAGGCAGTTGAAAAGAAAGGGGATCAGAAGAAACCCCAACAGCAAAATAAGAAGGGTGGCAAAAACAATAATGGCAAAGGGAAGAAAAGATGCTTTAACTGTGGGACACCAGGCCATCTTAGCAAGGATTGCCGAAAGAAAAAGAAGACTGGCTGCTTTCACTGTGGCGAAGCAGGACACCTAGTTAAGGACCGCCCAAGGAAGGGGCAGAGGGCAAGGTCTACCTCAGGAGGACAGGTGCAAGCTCTTATGGCACCAGCGCAGGCAAGAGGACAAGTTCAGGCTCTTGAGGTCCCACCGCTGCAAGAACGAGGTAGAACAATTTCTGTTGAAAGCTTAGTTTTTCTGTTTGATCATCATGTCCGTACCTTATTCGATTCTGGCGCATCTCATTCGTTTATCTCTGCATCATTAGTTGAATCACTGCACTTGAACACCAGTTTAGTAGAGGATCCCTTGGTCGTTTCAAATCCAATTGGGGGTTCGGCTCATTTGACCATGATATGTTTGGATTTGAAAATCTCTATACTTAGCGTTGAATTTAGATGTGATGCTTATGTATTGGGCTTCACGGGCTATGGGCTAATTTTAGGAATGGATTGGTTGTCTAGAAATAGGGCCATTCTTGATTGTGAAAGGAGAGTAGTTAGGCTTGTGACTCGCCTTGGTAATGCTCTCGACATCTTTTGTAATCCCATAAATTCCGTTATGCTAAGTTATCTTTAATCGCTTGACGCGTCTGTAGAGAACCTGCGATCGGTAGAAGTGGTCCGGGAATATCCGGATGTGTTTGAGGAGGTGAAGGGCTTACCTCCAAAGCGGGAGATAGACTTTCGAATTTATCTTGTGGATAATGCTAAACCCGTATCTTTGCCAGTGCGCCACATGGCTCCTCGTGAAAGGAGGGAACTCAATAAGCAAGTAAAGGAGTTGCTTGAGAAGGGGTTCATAAGACGTAGTATATCGGAGTGGGGTGCTCCAGTAGTTTTTGCCACAAAGGCGGATGGGTCTCTTAGACTTTGTATGGACTATAGAGAACTAAACAAGCTTACTAAAAAGAACCGACACCCACTGCCGAGGATTGACGATCTCTTTGATCAGTTAGTTGGTGCCTCAGTGTTTTCGCAGTTGGACTTAGCCACTGGCTTTCATCAACTGAGAGTGGCTGAGGATAGTATAGATAAGACTGCTTTTAGGACTCCTGACGGATTCTATGAATGGCTAGTGATGCCCTTTGGTTTGACAAACGCCCCTGCATATTTTGTTGATTTGATGAGTAGGGTGTTTAGGGAATACCTTAACAAATTCGTGGTAGTCTTTGTGGATAACATCTTAGTCTTTTCTAAGAATAAAGAAGAGCACTCCCTACATCTTAGGGAAGTGTTGGAAACCCTTCGAGCGCATAACCTTAATGCAAAATTTTCTAAGTGTCACTTCTGGAGGAAGGAAGTACGGTTCTTAGGGCACGTGGTTTCCAAAGAAGGGATAGCAGTGGATCCCGCAAAGGTGGTGGCCATCCAAGATTGGAAGGTCCCTAAAAATGCAACCGAAGTAAGAAGTTTCTTGGGGTTGGCTGGCTATTATAGGAAGTTTATCAAAGACTTCGCAAAAATATCAGCTCCATTAACACGGTTAACGAAGAAGAACCTGGTTTTTACGTGGGACAAAGATTGCGATGATGCGTTCCAACGTTTAAAGAGAGCCTTAACTTCAGCCCCAGTCTTAGTGCTGCCAGACGGGAATAAACCGTTTACCATCTATACTGATGCTTGTGGGACGGGACTTGGCGCGGTCCTCATGCAAGAGGGAAGAGTAATAGCCTATGGTGGAAGGCAGTTGAGGGTTCATGAAAAGAATTACCCCACGCATGACTTAGAGCTAGCCGCAATTGTTTTCGCGCTTAAGTCTTGGCGTCACTATCTTCTTGGTGAGAAATTCGAACTGTTCACTGACCACAAATCATTAAAATACTTATTCTCTCAGAAGGATTTGAATTTAAGGCAGCAACGGTGGATGGAATTCTTAGCCTCCTACGATTTTGAAATAGCATATACCCCGGGCAAGGGTAACGTGGTGGCAGACGCCTTAAGTAGGAAAAGGTTGTCCTTGAGTCCGTTGTTTGTTGAACGACAAAGCTTAGAATTCATCTCTATGTTTGACTTTAGACCCTCCGTTGACTTAGTACCCGGTCTGTTAGCATCCTTGGAGGTTAGACCTACACTTCTAGGACGGGTTGGTGAGGCACAGCGAGACAACCCACAGTTGGTTGAGATAGTAGAAAACCTCAAAGGGGGGGAGTTGTCAAGCCATCTTCGTAGGTATACCCTAGACGATAAGGGTTGGTTACGAAGGGATAATAGACTTTGTGTACCACAAGACGAAGACTTAAGGAAGGCCATTCTTGATGATGCTCATCGCTCAAAAATGACCATTCATCCCGGCGGGGATAAGATGTACAAAGATATGAAGCGGGTTTTCTTTTGGGCCGGTATGAAAAAGGATGTGGCCGAGTACGTCGCTAGATGCTTGGTGTGCCAACGAGTTAAAGCAGAACAAAAGAAACCCGGTGGGTTGCTTCACCCATTAGAAGTTCCACTATGGAAATGGGAAAGCATCTCAATGGATTTTGTGGATGGATTACCAAGATCAAGGAAGGGTAACACGGGGATTTGGGTTATAGTAGATAGACTTACTAAAAGCGCCCATTTTATTCCCGTGAAAAGTAAGAGGACTGCTCCGTGGTTGGCTTCTGTATACATTAAGGAGATAGTTCGTTTGCACGGTATTCCTTCTAGTATAGTAAGCGACCGTGACCCCATCTTTACTAGCGAATTTTGGAAGAGTTTACAAGAGGTGGTAGGGACTCAGCTATGTTTGAGCACCGCATATCATCCTCAGACAGACGGCCAGACCGAGAGGGTGAATCGCATTCTAGAGGATCTTTTAAGGCTTTGTATCCTAGACTTTGGGGGTACATGGGAAGAGCACCTTCCGTTAGTAGAATTCGCATATAATAATAGCTTTCAGTCTAGTATTGGCATGGCACCTTTCGAAGCTCTTTATGGAAGGCCTTGCCGTTCGCCTACATGTTGGTGGGAATCTACCGATAAAATCCTACTTGGGCCCGATATGGTTAGGGAAACCTCGGAGAAGATTGAGTTGATTCGAAGGAGGATGAAAGCAGCACAAGATAGGCAAAAATCGTATGCTGATAAGAGGAGGACAGATCTTGAGTTTGACACTGGGGACATGGTTTTTATCAAAGTATCTCCGTTACAGAATGTTGTTCGCTTTGGGTCCGTGGGGAAATTAGCACCAAGGTTTGTAGGGCCGTTTCCTGTAAAAGACAGGATTGGGAAGATGGCATATAGGGTGGAGTTGCCTGAGAAACTTAGTGGAGTACACGACGTATTCCATGTATCGCATTTGAGGAAGTGTTTGCACAAGACCGCGGAGGTGGTAGAGCCGAGCTTGCTTAAAGAGGTGGAAATAGAGCGTGATGCAATAATTAGACGAGCTCCTACATGCATTCTTGGGTCGGAGATCAAAAAGTTGAGGAATCGAGAGGTCAGACTGGTTAAAGTGCAATGGGGAGATGATGAGAGCAACGCAACTTGGGAGACAGAAGAGAAGATGCGTTCGTTGTACCCTTTTCTTTTTGAGGGTATGTCTTTTAATTTCTCCTTTATCGCTTAGCTTATCTTATCTTATCTTTAGTATGTCCTCTCATTAGTATCTTTGACCTTTAGTTAGGATAATCCTATGGTTGAAACATGTGTTTGAGACATGTTATGTATGATGGATGCAAAATGGATGCAAGTGTTTGCTAGTGGTTGCTCGTGGATGCATATATACACACACTTTAGGCACTAGATCGGCTCAGTCACTTCATATTGCATATTGCATATATATGGATGTATTTAGTATAATGGATGTATAATGGTTGTACCATCATATGGATGCTGCATTCGGTTGAATGGGTGTGCACGCATATAGAAGTAGTATGTAAGCAATTAGGATCTTTTGCATACATAATGGATTCATGACACTTACATAATTTGCATTAAGGAGGTCAACTGAATCAGTAGACCGCCTGATTTCGCATTAGGTAAGGACATGTACACACACTTGCATATGATCATAAAGCATTAGAAGTCTTTTAAGGAAAATGGATGCCTGTGTATGATGGATGAGTAGATGGACGTTTGGATGATAGGATATACATTCTTCCAGACTTGAAGATTTCGGGGACGAAATCCTAAAAGGAGGGGAGAATGTAACACCCCGAATTTTCTATTAACACTAAAGTTGCTAAAATAATAATAAGTGTGTAGAAGAGGGGATGTATCTAATATGAATATAAAAATATTAATAAGTATGTAAGAGAGGGGATGTATCTAATATGAATATAAAATTATTAATAAGTATGTAAGAGAGGGGATGTATCTATTATGAATATAAAGATATTAATAAGTATGTAAGAGAGGGGATGTATCTAATATGCATATAAAAATAATAATAAGTGTGTAAAAGTGGGGATGTATCTAATATGCATATAAAAATATTAATAAGTGTGTGAGAGAGGGGATGTATCTAATATGTATATAAAAACAATAATAAGTAAAGGGGGATGTATCTAATATGTACATTGTAGAAAATATATATTTATGACATGAATAGAAGTTTATTAATATGCTGAGTGTTTGCTGAGTCACTTCTGACTCATTGCTGAGTCAACAAGATAAACCCCATCTTGTCTGAACGGCTGCGGTTATTTCTAGGTTAAATCTAATGGCCTAAATGAATTCTAAAATCTATAAATAAGTGGGTAGACCCTAGACCTAAATCACTTGTAAAATTAGAGAAGCTACCGTCATGCTGCTGCCATGGAGTTCAGCATAGCCGTCACAAACTAAGAAGAGGAAGCCTAATCATCTACAACTAAATCTACACAACTCAAATCAAAAGATCTCTCTTTCTCTAATTCTTTCTTTTGTTGGTGAGTATGATGATTCTCACAAGACTATTACAAACTAATTTGACTCAGTTATGAATGGATCACAAGAAAGTGATGTGATTTGTAATTGTAAATTCTATATATTGTGGATCTCTTATTATGTTATTATGTTGTCGTATGATGTAAATTATATATGTTATGTCATGCTATGTTGTAAATTCTCTTATGCTATGTCGTGCTATGTTGAGAATCATGTCAAGCTATGTTATACTATCATACTATGCCATGTTATAAATCATGCTATATTATGTTGAAAAATCATGATGTTGTTGGATCATGCTTAAAGTTATGTTTTTTTTTCTTAATTTAAATGGATCTTGTTTATGGGAATTTGCCTATTAGGTTAGGTGTACCCATAAACTTGAAACTATAATTAAATAAAACTTGATTATGGGAATCTGCCTATTGAGTTAGGTGTACCCATATAAAACCATGTTGTTAAAAAATTAGATGATGTTGATTCACACATGTTCATATGTAAGTTTATGAAAATTGATTGAGATTATATTAGGTGAATTTTGAACAAGTTGACACCTTTAGGTCCATGACATGTATAATCTATGCAAGTTGGACATATGCAAGTTTCACCCCTTATTATGATTCATTTGGTCACATATACATGTTGTTATTATGATAATCTCTTTTATGCTATGAGTTAGGCTATTCGAGTCTAACATATATTTTGCGAATAAACGTTCAAACGTGGGGTAGGGGTAATATTAGGAATTAATAAATTGGGTGCAATTTTGTAAGATTTTGCATACCATGAATGGATGTCCATAATTGAGTCAATTATGGACATTGTTAAAAATTGGAAGTAATTAATAATTCAAGTAGGGAATTATTAAAATTGGGGGAAAGTGGATTATTATTAATAATCAATGCTTAGGACACGAGGTTGGACCCGTTTGTGATGTAAACCTGCCCGGACCCGCCCGGCAAATCCAGTAGTCACAAATGTCGGCCCAATGTGAGAGGTCCTAGGCCCAAACTAAAGCATAACAGTTGTAAAGACACGAGGTTAGACTCTTTTATGGTGTAAGACTGCCCGGACCCGCCCGGCAAATCCAGCTGCCATAAATGCCAGTCTAATGTGAGAGGTCTTTATGAGGTTATGGCCTTAATGAACTAAGAAATACTTAACCAGATAATCATGTAAGGTGGGACATGGGGGTTAAGTCGGTGCCTTGGGTGGCATGAGGAGTCTGGTGGTTGCCTTTAGAGGCATTTGAAATACGATTAGACTTAACCAAACACACATGTAAATGAACATGACTAAGTGGGTTAAGTGGGATGGACTAATGGGGACAAGCTTAGGTGGAATGCTTGTGGTAAATAGTGGGGGCCCATTTCAACCAGTATCCCAAAACGTATCTTTGTGGGCTCGACCCAAGTCGAGGACGGGACACGCATACTGGGTTTGACTATAAGAGGCCAAAACAGGGAGCGGTGGCAACGCAAGTCCAACGGGTTTCATATGCGTGTGTGGACCCGGGCTGGTAGGTAAGACGTTGTTGCATCATGTAGGTATAAGCCGTGCATGTCCGTTGTATCAGGTTGCCACTTTAGGGGAGTGATACACCCCACTATGGGGCCAGCACGGGTATCTACGAGTTAGGGAGCCGATCGAATAATGGGAAGTAGGGTACACCTAGTGGAGATAGGGGCAGGCGGCACCTATGTAGTCAGCTAGGGGTACGTAAAGCCATTGGGAAAGTTTCTAAGTGAAGCTAAGTGGGATGAATCTTTAGGGTGACTGGTGTGGTGCAGTATAGTGTTTATCCTTTAGTATTTAGGAGCGCCTATAACGCTGCCTTTAGCGATTGTCTATGTCCTTAATCTGCTCTTCATAGACATTTTCTTGTTTTCCAGCTTATGCCTTAGTCCAGTTATTTTGGTAATAGTATTGTAGAATTATCATATTCACCAGACTTTATGTCTGACCCCCTCTTTTCCATCCTTTTTCTCCCTTCAGGTCCGCAGGTTGGGCCAAGTTCTAGTGGAGTCTAGTTGGATCGCTTATCTTCTGGAAAGCTTGGACTGCTGAAGTAAAGTCCAGCTTGTTATCTTTCTTTTTAATGGCTATTCATGTAATGGGATTATGTACTTGTTTTATCAAGATAGATATTGTACTTGACATTGAATATGGTGTTATGATGTAATCAAACATGTTTTGACTTCTGCTACAATGAAATAAAGGTTTTTGAATTTCCAAGTACTATTTTATATCTGTCTTGTTGTAATTTTACTGTTCTATATTCACTTAAAACCTCCATGGAAGTTAATGCATTCCCTTTGTGAGTGACATTAATGGACGTGGGGTGTTACAAATATTAAACTCTCCACATATATAAAAAAAACAGATGGATGAAGAATGATGATAGATAAAGGAGATGGTCGTGAAATAGTTGCCAATTCAAAGATATTATAATAAATGTTCAACCATCATGAATATCTAAATAAGATCTCCTCTTGTTGGGAAATATACTGCAGTCACAATTCATCACAATTTCAAACTCAGATAATAATTTTGATGAATTATAAATACAGTTCAATTTGGATATTGATTTCAATTTCTAAATGAATAATCAATAAATAATTTTAAAAATGAAAATCAATTACAAGAGGAATATGAAGATTTATATTCAAAGCAAGAGGGAATAGAAAAAATATGTACAAAAAAAATTCAACACATCTGATACCAATTGGTGTCTCTATTTATGATGATTTTAACACGACACTGGAGATGAACAAGGACATTATATGTGACGGCCGGGAATTTCGCTCGATCTGAATCAGTCGTTAAACCGATCTAGACCGTTCGAAACCCCTGACTGTTGAGAACAGGACAAATCAGAACACAAACAGAAGAACATTTCATTGTTATTGTTACAACAATGCATCAGATTACAAGAATATACAGAGTATAAATGAATAAATATTACACAGAAATATCAGAGATTTAAATTACATTTAAATACATAGCAGCGGAAAAATAATATAAAACACAACTGAAGGTGATATACGGATACAGAGCTTTCCGGATATCATTCCAGCTGTAAACCAGGATCCTGTGAATATAAATCTGCAAAACCAAAACTACTAGCTGCCCGTGCGGAAAATAGGGGCACCCAGAGTTTAGGTTAAAACAATAAACTCCAGGTCAGTCATGTGACTGGTGTGAGAACTAAAACAGTTATTTAAAAACTTTACTTTAAAGGAGAGTAATTCAAGGGACCACGCCGTAAAACACGGAACGGGTTTCCTCCCAAGAATACCAGTGCATAGAATAAACAACGCAATGCTTTTTCGAAAAATGAAGCTATTATAAGACCCAGGTCCTATCATACAATGCAACGCAAGCCGGGGGATAGGGTTTTCCCTTATAATAGCCAAACATGCTTGGTACGTTTAAAACAAATCATTTGATACTATAATAAGTGTATAGTGTCAAAACAGTTTCAATCATAAGTATAAATCATAGACGGCATGGGTACCATATATCATGTCGCCATACTAGTTCTACAATTAAAACCGCAATACACGTATTGGAAATTGGATTTCTGTCATGAGTCGAGGCAAGGGGCAAGCTCCTCTCCGCGTTCGAGACACTCTAGCAAATGCCTCAGGATTACGCACACGGGGTAACCCCTGGATGCGGCTGGGCCGGTCCTCACTTACGTTAGAGGATTAATTATGCCTGAACACGCGTTTCCCGGTCCTTACAGACCTATAATCGAGGCGCCTCGTTCCAACAACCACAAAGGTGAAAAGTATATATATGTCAGGGCTGGTAAGTCACTGACACCACCAAAGCTAGAAAGAAACGTCGTGCTCTCCCAGCGGTCCGTATCCCGTTTTTAACTCATACCGAGGTGTGAGGCTCGCGAATACACGCTATACACAAAGCTACGCCACAGAGGCCGTGCTTTGATCATCAACCACAAGACTTTGCTTTTCAACAGAAGCCTTGATCATTGCATCTCCGTATGCCACACAGGCAATTCATGCCATGCGACTGATGTCCATCGATATACAACCTATGAGCTCGTACGTCTCAGAGAAGGGCGTTAAGCAAAAGAATAAATTCTCCGCCGCCAAACAGATGTATATTTAATAGAAATCAATCAACACAGAATAAAATCCAATGTCAGACACACAATCCATTTACAAGTCCGTTCTGGGTCTGAACGAAACCGGAGGCACTTTCCTCGCATATCCATCCATCTCCAAGTACGTCTGGACGACCACCAACTATTTCCATCCTCTTGGGTGTACAGCCCAATCAGGATCGTCAGTAATTATCCAAACGATGTGAAAACTTCCGGTCTTCGACCACCGTCTTCATCTTCGACTTATTGTCGAATCGGTTATTCAGAATGGGTGTAAACCCGGACTTTCCGAACAACCCGCGTATATTAAAAACAAATGTTTACACAAACACAACATACGCCTCATTCCAATTCATTAGTCACTAACCGCAGATTAGCAAGAGAACAATTTCCCAAACATTAACCCCGAAGGCCGAAACCAACATCAGATCAATACCCAGGAGATCACTCTTCTTAGCCAACCTACAACTAGTTTCTAAATTTCACATTCTTAGGGAAATGTTCCCATTAATTTTATCCAAGATAAATTCTTTAAAATTTATCCTGAAATCTTCCTTTGGATGTCATTTAAAACCAAATTATGGTTTTTCCAACTAGTCGAGATTAGCGAACCGTAACGAAGTAGTTATTTATTTTATTTCCCAATCCCAACCTATTCATCCCATGAAGCAAAACTGGTAATACTCCATATCTAACACCATAGTGTTATCGGTAAAATCAATTACCATTTCACGTTCAAATCTAATTAAAGATTTAACTATCGCTTTGGAGCAAAACTGGGGATACTCCATTCTCGCTCATTTTCTAAATTTGGTAATTTAGATTATCAATTTGAATTTCAATCTAATTGCAGATTCATTAAAACTCCTTTTACTGGGTTAAAGAACTAGGTGTTATTTAAAACACAGTTCACGGCAAACCCAAATCACATTCTATTTGTTATCGGGTTAAAGAACTAATGTTATTTAAAACATAGTTCACGATAAACCCATTTCAAATTCAATCAAATATATTAGAAATTCCGATTATTTAAAACCCCTTTTTAAATCTAATTTATTTATTTAAAAATAATTGGGTTTTAAATTTAGTTCAAAACTAGTTCATTTCGATAAAAACCATTTTTATCTTTTCAAATATGGAGTTTTTCACCCCAATTTTTCCCAAATCATTTCTTATGATTTTACACAAATTATTGATATTTTTAATAATTTTATCAAGGCCCGTACAGTCGATTTCCAACAATGGCCATCGAACTGCACTTACAGCGACTTTTTTTCGAATTTGATTTGGACGTATCTCCAAATCCAACCGTTAGATTTTGAATTTCTAATATTCGTTAGAAAGCTCTTTTCGATACGAACCCAACGGTTCCGGTTTTAGGAGAATCCGACGGTTGGATCTCCCGTAATGTTCGTTTGAAATAAATGGTCGAAATTCACGAACTGCCGCGACGCGGCGCGTTCTATTCAGGCCATTATATTATATATATAATATATATAATATATATTTCGCCGATTTCTATTTAAAACGAATTATATATTTTGTTTTAAATTCGTTTCAAGAACCATTTCAACTTTTATTTCAATCCAAAGCAAAATTGAATTCTTCTTTAAAAATTCGTTTTAAAAATTCATTTCTATTCAATTCAAATTTCAATTAAATTTGAATTTATTTCAATTCGCTTTCAATTCAATTTGAATTCGTTTTCAATTCAATTCAATTCAAATTGGTTTTATATTCGATTCAAATTCATTTTCTATTCAAATCAAATTCGTTTCATTTTCTATTTGAATCAAGTTCATTATATATTCAATTTATTTCGAAATCGTTATATATTCAATTCATTTCGAAATCGTTATATATTCAATTCATTTCGAAATCGTTATATATTCAATTCATTTCGAAATCGTTATATATACAATTCATTTCGAAATCGTTATATATTCAATTCATTTCGAAATCGTTATATATATCGTTCGCGTCAAAATGGTGCATCACTATTCAACACGGCTTTATATATCCTATTTCAAATATTTCTTTTTGTCAACACACGACTAATCTCAACGAATGAGTACCGTCCGTGTGTGACTATTTTTGTTAAAATATTTCGTTCAACACATGACTAATATCAACGGATGAATATAGTCAACACATGAACCGTTATTTTATATTGATAAAGATATAAATTTTATTATAAAAATATTTCGTTCAACACATGACTAATATCAACGGATGAATATAGTCAACACATGAACCTTTATTTTATATTATTCTTTATTTTTCAAATTGGAATGAGGCCCAATCAATTACCATATAAAGTTAACTATATGGATTTTCATACAACACATGTATAAGATAGCATTGAAAAATAATCAACCATCAACCAAAGTGCACTACACTGTATAAGCATCAAATATAAATATCTTCCGCTTATAACAGCCTGTCAATCAATCGATCGACATATTTGATAAATCAGGATGAGTGAACTTCAAATTTCATCCCAACACCCGTGTGGGGTTTCAAACAATCACACACAGATTTTATTCGTGCAGCTGGGCGATGTGTAAAATTTATCGACCCAATCAATATCAGTCAAATAGGTGTACATAAACAAACCGTCCGGTTTGTAAATGAATATTTTATTTATTCACATTCACGTTAAAAATTATATTTTTAACGATAAAACAATTTATCTTAATATATGAATATCTATTCAGTTCATTTATTCAATAAATGATTATTTTTATTTTTCTAACATATTTTAGAAAATTTCGGCGGCATAACGGCACGATACTAGAAACGGGACGAGGCCTAGCCTTATCCCCGGTCTAGTGAAGGCCCACGCCATTCACACATCAATCAAATTCACTTTCGTTATGCAAACCACAAAATTTGGAGTAAGGGTCTATCCTAGCCTTACTCCTTCGCCTTATAACGGCGCGCGTCTAATCCTAATCAATTTATCGATTCGATTTTTTTTCACACCACAAACCACATTCAAACCAATATCGCAATCAATCACCAAACAGTCAAACAAACAAGTCCATGGTCTGTGGACGATTGTGTCGGGTGCTACTAAGCACCGTCTGCATCCTAGTATATATATAACTAGAAAAATTAAATTGAAAGGTGAGAAGTTCTCACCTATAGCTATCCAAACATCTTGACTCTACTTTGATAGAAATCTTCATTGTTTTCGCATCTTCGTCAGCTTCGTCGTCCGTAGCCACTACATATATAAAAATTGAATTTTTACTTCGCTATTCAATATATAAAAATCCATTTTTCTATCGAAGTCAAATAGATAAAAATTATATTTTTATCACGCTATTTTCCACATAAAGATTTCGCCTTTTTCATTTGAAGATTTCACCTTGATAAAAATATAGTTTTCTCCTTATAAAAATCACCACTTTATCTCAACGTATATAAAATAAAAATCAGATTTTTATTTCGTTACATACACAAAGATGATATCTTTATATTCTCTACCCTATAAAGATTATATTTTTAAGCCGCTAAGATCTAATTTTTTTTTTTGTATTTCAAAAAGTAATCTTTTCGATATAAAAATCCTAAATTTTTCGTTATAAAAATCCTAAATTTTCTATCATATAAACTAAAAATCATAGTAGCTATAAACCGATTTTAAAACAATTCACATTGAAAATAAATATAAATGAATTGAAAATAAACTTACTGTAAAAATTTTAGAGGGGGAGAATGGAAGTTTGACGTTGGAGAAGGAGCTGCTCGCTGGTGGTCTTCGCTGGAGGTGGGGCGCTGCTTTCGCCGGTGCGATGCGTTTCAGATGGGGGTTGGAGTTGTATTGTGTTTGGGAGGTTTGGAAGGAAATCGAGAGAGGAGAGACAACGTGTGCGGGGGGAAAGATGATGGTCGGGGCTTCGATGACCGACGCGACGGCGGCTGGGGATCCGGTGATGGCCAGGCGACAGGGGCGGCAGCGGTCTGGGTCTCAGAGGGGGGGATAAATGGGTTTGGGTTTTCTTCGAATGAGTGACAGAGAAAGGGGCGAGAGGGGGAAGAAGGACGGGAGCGAAGAAGCGGTGGTGGCGGTGGACACCTGCGGTGGTGGTGGCTGGTGCAAACGCCGCCCCTTTCTTGTGCATCGGTTTTCCCAATTGGGGGAAAATTAGAAATGAAACGGGGGGTTTTATGAATATATATTTATTTTTTTATTTTATTAATATATTTTATTTGTCAAACCCTAAATGTTGACTTTTCCTTCTAAGTCCAAACGAGACTCAACGACTGTCGTCCCAAGTGTATTACCCCCATTCCGAACGCAACGGGATATGTTTCGCAAGTTGATTTGATCGTTTGAATCAGTTTCCTTTGAATTTACATTTAAATCACTATATTGAATTTTAAACGTACATTTCAAATTACCGGGGTCATATACTAACTAGAAAAATTCCAGAAAAATATTTTCTAGCTTCGTATTGACGATACGGTCCTAACAAAACTAGTTTCGTCGAATTCTGAGACCGTTAGAAAAATGGCCAATTTCCAGTCGATTAAAATCAACTGAAAATGGTCAAACGCATTTTCCTTTCCCACGCTCACATTTTGATTCGAAAAATTATGAAATTTGGAATCTAGCAATAATTCGACACTGCGGATCCAACAAAACTGGTTTCGTCGAAATCCGAGGTCATTTGCAAAATGTCCATTTTTAAGGGCCTGAATTCCATAGCGACTATTCAGAATTTTCAACTGGACATATCTTTTGATTCCCGATATGAAATCTTGATTATTCGGATTCGTTGGAAAGATATTATCAATTAGATCCCATTATTTTTGGTTTCACTAAAATCCGGATTGTTTTGCACCCGGTACCTTCAATTGAAGTTTGAAATCGAATTATCGAACTACCGCGCCATTTTCAATTCTATTTATAATTATATATAAATATTTATATTCCAACGACGACGTATATAATATATACGTCGAATTATATATTGAAAATAAATTTTACGTCGATATTATTTAAAATAATTCATTTTAAATATAGAAAATTCGCGGTAATTGCCAAAATAAAAATTTTAAACTGGCCCAGATTTTCCGGGTTATTACAATCTCCCCCACTTAAAACTTTTCGTCCCCGAAAAGGAACAAAGTCGAAAGCGGTTTGATTATTCAACTCTACATTCATTCTGGCTTCCATTCTCCAACTCTTTAGTTTCTGAGAATTTTCAAAATTTCAAAAAATTTGGCTAACACCCTAAATTTTCGAAAAATTTCGCCATAACCTCCCCTGCACCGGGAGCATCGGGGAATTTCAAATAGCTTCCCCGGTCCTTCAGATCTCAAAAAGAAAAAGAAAAAGCCAAGCGGCTAGCCAATAGGCTCACAAAATCATCATCACCCAAACAAAACAGTAAATTATGTAGTAAACATGTACCTATTTGTCGGGCAAACAAATTTTATTCTCTGCTCTAGCCTCCTTGCTATGACCTGTTCAATGTAAGTATATGTATATGCAAGCAAATGCGACCAATTTTCAATATAAGTCAATATGTGATTCAATTAGGCATAATGGTTAAAAATTAGCAAACAATTAAACAAACAACACAATCATCAATCAATTAGTGGATTAGAGTTTCAAATTCATAATTTGATACATATACTGAAAATCTTGTTTTTAATGCCAATTCACAACAATGTGTTCTAACTATATTAGTTTTGGTTCTCACACCAGTCTAATGGAAATATATAGATAATCACACCTTCGTTACTCGAACATGAATACTAATGACAACTAGTCAATCATCAGCATCATCTTCGGGCTACTAGAGTATGATTCTATATCTATCCAGTATATTAAAACTTCGAATATACGTTCATGACGCGTATATGCGAAATCTTTATATACTCGATTGTCCATATTCAAAATAAATAAATAAACAAATACGAATGATTGATTTAAATTTTCAAAACAAAATTGTTTTCATTTAAAAAATATACTCTTCACACTCGTTCTAGGATACTACTGATCCTATCTCTAACGAGTCATTCTAATTGGATATTACTAATCCAATATCTGATGAATTCTTTCGTATGGTTCTAATGTGTCTTGTTCTCGAGCTCTGTAAACCAAAGCTCTGATACCAAATGTGACGGCCGGGAATTTCGCTCGATCTGAATCAGTCGTTAAACCGATCTAGACCGTTCGAAACCCCTGACTGTTGAGAACAGGACAAATCAGAACACAAACAGAAGAACATTTCATTGTTATTGTTACAACAATGCATCAGATTACAAGAATATACAGAGTATAAATGAATAAATATTACACAGAAATATCAGAGATTTAAATTACATTTAAATACATAGCAGCGGAAAAATAATATAAAACACAACTGAAGGTGATATACGGATACAGAGCTTTCCGGATATCATTCCAGCTGTAAACCAGGATCCTGTGAATATAAATCTGCAAAACCAAAACTACTAGCTGCCCGTGCGGAAAATAGGGGCACCCAGAGTTTAGGTTAAAACAATAAACTCCAGGTCAGTCATGTGACTGGTGTGAGAACTAAAACAGTTATTTAAAAACTTTACTTTAAAGGAGAGTAATTCAAGGGACCACGCCGTAAAACACGGAACGGGTTTCCTCCCAAGAATACCAGTGCATAGAATAAACAACGCAATGCTTTTTCGAAAAATGAAGCTATTATAAGACCCAGGTCCTATCATACAATGCAACGCAAGCCGGGGGATAGGGTTTTCCCTTATAATAGCCAAACATGCTTGGTACGTTTAAAACAAATCATTTGATACTATAATAAGTGTATAGTGTCAAAACAGTTTCAATCATAAGTATAAATCATAGACGGCATGGGTACCATATATCATGTCGCCATACTAGTTCTACAATTAAAACCGCAATACACGTATTGGAAATTGGATTTCTGTCATGAGTCGAGGCAAGGGGCAAGCTCCTCTCCGCGTTCGAGACACTCTAGCAAATGCCTCAGGATTACGCACACTGGGTAACCCCTGGATGCGGCTGGGCCGGTCCTCACTTACGTTAGAGGATTAATTATGCCTGAACACGCGTTTCCCGGTCCTTACAGACCTATAATCGAGGCGCCTCGTTCCAACAACCACAAAGGTGAAAAGTATATATATGTCAGGGCTGGTAAGTCACTGACACCACCAAAGCTAGAAAGAAACGTCGTGCTCTCCCAGCGGTCCGTATCCCGTTTTTAACTCATACCGAGGTGTGAGGCTCGCGAATACACGCTATACACAAAGCTACGCCACAGAGGCCGTGCTTTGATCATCAACCACAAGACTTTGCTTTTCAACAGAAGCCTTGATCATTGCATCTCCGTATGCCACACAGGCAATTCATGCCATGCGACTGATGTCCATCGATATACAACCTCTGAGCTCGTACGTCTCAGAGAAGGGCGTTAAGCAAAAGAATAAATTCTCCGCCGCCAAACAGATGTATATTTAATAGAAATCAATCAACACAGAATAAAATCCAATGTCAGACACACAATCCATTTACAAGTCCGTTCTGGGTCTGAACGAAACCGGAGGCACTTTCCTCGCATATCCATCCATCTCCAAGTACGTCTGGACGACCACCAACTATTTCCATCCTCTTGGGTGTACAGCCCAATCAGGATCGTCAGTAATTATCCAAACGATGTGAAAACTTCCGGTCTTCGACCACCGTCTTCATCTTCGACTTATCGTCGAATCGGTTATTCAGAATGGGTGTAAACCCGGACTTTCCGAACAACCCGCGTATATTAAAAACAAATGTTTACACAAACACAACATACGCCTCATTCCAATTCATTAGTCACTAACCGCAGATTAGCAAGAGAACAATTTCCCAAACATTAACCCCGAAGGCCGAAACCAACATCAGATCAATACCCAGGAGATCACTCTTCTTAGCCAACCTACAACTAGTTTCTAAATTTCACATTCTTAGGGAAATGTTCCCATTAATTTTATCCAAGATAAATTCTTTAAAATTTATCCTGAAATCTTCCTTTGGATGTCATTTAAAACCAAATTATGGTTTTTCCAACTAGTCGAGATTAGCGAACCGTAACGAAGTAGTTATTTATTTTATTTCCCAATCCCAACCTATTCATCCCATGAAGCAAAACTGGTAATACTCCATATCTAACACCATAGTGTTATCGGTAAAATCAATTACCATTTCACGTTCAAATCTAATTAAAGATTTAACTATCGCTTTGGAGCAAAACTGGGGATACTCCATTCTCGCTCATTTTCTAAATTTGGTAATTTAGATTATCAATTTGAATTTCAATCTAATTGCAGATTCATTAAAACTCCTTTTACTGGGTTAAAGAACTAGGTGTTATTTAAAACACAGTTCACGGCAAACCCAAATCACATTCTATTTGTTATCGGGTTAAAGAACTAATGTTATTTAAAACATAGTTCACGATAAACCCATTTCAAATTCAATCAAATATATTAGAAATTCCGATTATTTAAAACCCCTTTTTAAATCTAATTTATTTATTTAAAAATAATTGGGTTTTAAATTTAGTTCAAAACTAGTTCATTTCGATAAAAACCATTTTTATCTTTTCAAATATGGAGTTTTTCACCCCAATTTTTCCTAAATCATTTCTTATGATTTTACACAAATTATTGATATTTTTAATAATTTTATCAAGGCCCGTACAGTCGATTTCCAACAATGGCCATCGAACTGCACTTACAGCGACTTTTTTTCGAATTTGATTTGGACGTATCTCCAAATCCAACCGTTAGATTTTGAATTTCTAATATTCGTTAGAAAGCTCTTTTCGATACGAACCCAACGGTTCCGGTTTTAGGAGAATCCGACGGTTGGATCTCCCGTAATGTTCGTTTGAAATAAATGGTCGAAATTCACGAACTGCCGCGACGCGGCGCGTTCTATTCAGGCCATTATATTATATATATAATATATATAATATATATTTCGCCGATTTCTATTTAAAACGAATTATATATTTTGTTTTAAATTCGTTTCAAGAACCATTTCAACTTTTATTTCAATCCAAAGCAAAATTGAATTCTTCTTTAAAAATTCGTTTTAAAAATTCATTTCTATTCAATTCAAATTTCAATTAAATTTGAATTTGTTTCAATTCGCTTTCAATTCAATTTGAATTCGTTTTCAATTCAATTCAATTCAAATTGGTTTTATATTCGATTCAAATTCATTTTCTATTCAAATCAAATTCGTTTCATTTTCTATTTGAATCAAGTTCATTATATATTCAATTTATTTCGAAATCGTTATATATTCAATTCATTTCGAAATCGTTATATATTCAATTCATTTCGAAATCGTTATATATTCAATTCATTTCGAAATCGTTATATATACAATTCATTTCGAAATCGTTATATATTCAATTCATTTCGAAATCGTTATATATATCGTTCGCGTCAAAATGGTGCATCACTATTCAACACGGCTTTATATATCCTATTTCAAATATTTCTTTTTGTCAACACACGACTAATCTCAACGAATGAGTACCGTCCGTGTGTGACTATTTTTGTTAAAATATTTCGTTCAACACATGACTAATATCAACGGATGAATATAGTCAACACATGAACCGTTATTTTATATTGATAAAGATATAAATTTTATTATAAAAATATTTCGTTCAACACATGACTAATATCAACGGATGAATATAGTCAACACATGAACCTTTATTTTATATTATTCTTTATTTTTCAAATTGGAATGAGGCCCAATCAATTACCATATAAAGTTAACTATATGGATTTTCATACAACACATGTATAAGATAGCATTGAAAAATAATCAACCATCAACCAAAGTGCACTACACTGTATAAGCATCAAATATAAATATCTTCCGCTTATAACAGCCTGTCAATCAATCGATCGACATATTTGATAAATCAGGATGAGTGAACTTCAAATTTCATCCCAACACCCGTGTGGGGTTTCAAACAATCACACACAGATTTTATTCGTGCAGCTGGGCGATGTGTAAAATTTATCGACCCAATCAATATCAGTCAAATAGGTGTACATAAACAAACCGTCCGGTTTGTAAATGAATATTTTATTTATTCACATTCACGTTAAAAATTATATTTTTAACGATAAAACAATTTATCTTAATATATGAATATCTATTCAGTTCATTTATTCAATAAATGATTATTTTTATTTTTCTAACATATTTTAGAAAATTTCGGCGGCATAACGGCACGATACTAGAAACGGGACGAGGCCTAGCCTTATCCCCGGTCTAGTGAAGGCCCACGCCATTCACACATCAATCAAATTCACTTTCGTTATGCAAACCACAAAATTTGGAGTAAGGGTCTATCCTAGCCTTACTCCTTCGCCTTATAACGGCGCGCGTCTAATCCTAATCAATTTATCGATTCGATTTTTTTTCACACCACAAACCACATTCAAACCAATATCGCAATCAATCACCAAACAGTCAAACAAACAAGTCCATGGTCTGTGGACGATTGTGTCGGGTGCTACTAAGCACCGTCTGCATCCTAGTATATATATAACTAGAAAAATTAAATTGAAAGGTGAGAAGTTCTCACCTATAGCTATCCAAACATCTTGACTCTACTTTGATAGAAATCTTCATTGTTTTCGCATCTTCGTCAGCTTCGTCGTGCGTAGCCACTACATATATAAAAATTGAATTTTTACTTCGCTATTCAATATATAAAAATCCATTTTTCTATCGAAGTCAAATAGATAAAAATTATATTTTTATCACGCTATTTTCCACATAAAGATTTCGCCTTTTTCATTTGAAGATTTCACCTTGATAAAAATATAGTTTTCTCCTTATAAAAATCACCACTTTATCTCAACGTATATAAAATAAAAATCAGATTTTTATTTCGTTACATACACAAAGATGATATCTTTATATTCTCTACCCTATAAAGATTATATTTTTAAGCCGCTAAGATCTAATTTTTTTTTTTGTATTTCAAAAAGTAATCTTTTCGATATAAAAATCCTAAATTTTTCGTTATAAAAATCCTAAATTTTCTATCATATAAACTAAAAATCATAGTAGCTATAAACCGATTTTAAAACAATTCACATTGAAAATAAATATAAATGAATTGAAAATAAACTTACTGTAAAAATTTTAGAGGGGGAGAATGGAAGTTTGACGTTGGAGAAGGAGCTGCTCGCTGGTGGTCTTCGCTGGAGGTGGGGCGCTGCTTTCGCCGGTGCGATGCGTTTCAGATGGGGGTTGGAGTTGTATTGTGTTTGGGAGGTTTGGAAGGAAATCGAGAGAGGAGAGACAACGTGTGCGGGGGGAAAGATGATGGTCGGGGCTTCGATGACCGACGCGACAGCGGCTGGGGATCCGGTGATGGCCAGGCGACAGGGGCGGCAGCGGTCTGGGTCTCAGAGGGGGGGGATAAATGGGTTTGGGTTTTCTTCGAATGAGTGACAGAGAAAGGGGCGAGAGGGGGAAGAAGGACGGGAGCGAAGAAGCGGTGGTGGCGGTGGACACCTGCGGTGGTGGTGGCTGGTGCAAACGCCGCCCCTTTCTTGTGCATCGGTTTTCCCAATTGGGGGAAAATTAGAAATGAAACGGGGGGTTTTATGAATATATATTTATTTTTTTATTTTATTAATATATTTTATTTGTCAAACCCTAAATGTTGACTTTTCCTTCTAAGTCCAAACGAGACTCAACGACTGTCGTCCCAAGTGTATTACCCCCATTCCGAACGCAACGGGATATGTTTCGCAAGTTGATTTGATCGTTTGAATCAGTTTCCTTTGAATTTACATTTAAATCACTATATTGAATTTTAAACGTACATTTCAAATTACCGGGGTCATATACTAACTAGAAAAATTCCAGAAAAATATTTTCTAGCTTCGTATTGACGATACGGTCCTAACAAAACTAGTTTCGTCGAATTCTGAGACCGTTAGAAAAATGGCCAATTTCCAGTCGATTAAAATCAACTGAAAATGGTCAAACGCATTTTCCTTTCCCACGCTCACATTTTGATTCGAAAAATTATGAAATTTGGAATCTAGCAATAATTCGACACTGCGGATCCAACAAAACTGGTTTCGTCGAAATCCGAGGTCATTTGCAAAATGTCCATTTTTAAGGGCCTGAATTCCATAGCGACTATTCAGAATTTTCAACTGGACATATCTTTTGATTCCCGATATGAAATCTTGATTATTCGGATTCGTTGGAAAGATATTATCAATTAGATCCCATTATTTTTGGTTTCACTAAAATCCGGATTGTTTTGCACCCGGTACCTTCAATTGAAGTTTGAAATCGAATTATCGAACTACCGCGCCATTTTCAATTCTATTTATAATTATATATAAATATTTATATTCCAACGACGACGTATATAATATATACGTCGAATTATATATTGAAAATAAATTTTACGTCGATATTATTTAAAATAATTCATTTTAAATATAGAAAATTCGCGGTAATTGCCAAAATAAAAATTTTAAACTGGCCCAGATTTTCCGGGTTATTACAATCTCCCCCACTTAAAACTTTTCGTCCCCGAAAAGGAACAAAGTCGAAAGCGGTTTGATTATTCAACTCTACATTCATTCTGGCTTCCATTCTCCAACTCTTTAGTTTCTGAGAATTTTCAAAATTTCAAAAAATTTGGCTAACACCCTAAATTTTCGAAAAATTTCGCCATAACCTCCCCTGCACCGGGAGCATCGGGGAATTTCAAATAGCTTCCCCGGTCCTTCAGATCTCAAAAAGAAAAAAAAAAAGCCAAGCGGCTAGCCAATAGGCTCACAAAATCATCATCACCCAAACAAAACAGTAAATTATGTAGTAAACATGTACCTATTTGTCGGGCAAACAAATTTTATTCTCTGCTCTAGCCTCCTTGCTATGACCTGTTCAATGTAAGTATATGTATATGCAAGCAAATGCGACCAATTTTCAATATAAGTCAATATGTGATTCAATTAGGCATAATGGTTAAAAATTAGCAAACAATTAAACAAACAACACAATCATCAATCAATTAGTGGATTAGAGTTTCAAATTCATAATTTGATACATATACTGAAAATCTTGTTTTTAATGCCAATTCACAACAATGTGTTCTAACTATATTAGTTTTGGTTCTCACACCAGTCTAATGGAAATATATAGATAATCACACCTTCGTTACTCGAACATGAATACTAATGACAACTAGTCAATCATCAGCATCATCTTCGGGCTACTAGAGTATGATTCTATATCTATCCAGTATATTAAAACTTCGAATATACGTTCATGACGCGTATATGCGAAATCTTTATATACTCGATTGTCCATATTCAAAATAAATAAATAAACAAATACGAATGATTGATTTAAATTTTCAAAACAAAATTGTTTTCATTTAAAAAATATACTCTTCACACTCGTTCTAGGATACTACTGATCCTATCTCTAACGAGTCATTCTAATTGGATATTACTAATCCAATATCTGATGAATTCTTTCGTATGGTTCTAATGTGTCTTGTTCTCGAGCTCTGTAAACCAAAGCTCTGATACCAAATGTGACGGCCGGGAATTTCGCTCGATCTGAATCAGTCGTTAAACCGATCTAGACCGTTCGAAACCCCTGACTGTTGAGAACAGGACAAATCAGAACACAAACAGAAGAACATTTCATTGTTATTGTTACAACAATGCATCAGATTACAAGAATATACAGAGTATAAATGAATAAATATTACACAGAAATATCAGAGATTTAAATTACATTTAAATACATAGCAGCGGAAAAATAATATAAAACACAACTGAAGGTGATATACGGATACAGAGCTTTCCGGATATCATTCCAGCTGTAAACCAGGATCCTGTGAATATAAATCTGCAAAACCAAAACTACTAGCTGCCCGTGCGGAAAATAGGGGCACCCAGAGTTTAGGTTAAAACAATAAACTCCAGGTCAGTCATGTGACTGGTGTGAGAACTAAAACAGTTATTTAAAAACTTTACTTTAAAGGAGAGTAATTCAAGGGACCACGCCGTAAAACACGGAACGGGTTTCCTCCCAAGAATACCAGTGCATAGAATAAACAACGCAATGCTTTTTCGAAAAATGAAGCTATTATAAGACCCAGGTCCTATCATACAATGCAACGCAAGCCGGGGGATAGGGTTTTCCCTTATAATAGCCAAACATGCTTGGTACGTTTAAAACAAATCATTTGATACTATAATAAGTGTATAGTGTCAAAACAGTTTCAATCATAAGTATAAATCATAGACGGCATGGGTACCATATATCATGTCGCCATACTAGTTCTACAATTAAAACCGCAATACACGTATTGGAAATTGGATTTCTGTCATGAGTCGAGGCAAGGGGCAAGCTCCTCTCCGCGTTCGAGACACTCTAGCAAATGCCTCAGGATTACGCACACTGGGTAACCCCTGGATGCGGCTGGGCTGGTCCTCACTTACGTTAGAGGATTAATTATGCCTGAACACGCGTTTCCCGGTCCTTACAGACCTATAATCGAGGCGCCTCGTTCCAACAACCACAAAGGTGAAAAGTATATATATGTCAGGGCTGGTAAGTCACTGACACCACCAAAGCTAGAAAGAAACGTCGTGCTCTCCCAGCGGTCCGTATCCCGTTTTTAACTCATACCGAGGTGTGAGGCTCGCGAATACACGCTATACACAAAGCTACGCCACAGAGGCCGTGCTTTGATCATCAACCACAAGACTTTGCTTTTCAACAGAAGCCTTGATCATTGCATCTCCGTATGCCACACAGGCAATTCATGCCATGCGACTGATGTCCATCGATATACAACCTCTGAGCTCGTACGTCTCAGAGAAGGGCGTTAAGCAAAAGAATAAATTCTCCGCCGCCAAACAGATGTATATTTAATAGAAATCAATCAACACAGAATAAAATCCAATGTCAGACACACAATCCATTTACAAGTCCGTTCTGGGTCTGAACGAAACCGGAGGCACTTTCCTCGCATATCCATCCATCTCCAAGTACGTCTGGACGACCACCAACTATTTCCATCCTCTTGGGTGTACAGCCCAATCAGGATCGTCAGTAATTATCCAAACGATGTGAAAACTTCCGGTCTTCGACCACCGTCTTCATCTTCGACTTATCGTCGAATCGGTTATTCAGAATGGGTGTAAACCCGGACTTTCCGAACAACCCGCGTATATTAAAAACAAATGTTTACACAAACACAACATACGCCTCATTCCAATTCATTAGTCACTAACCGCAGATTAGCAAGAGAACAATTTCCCAAACATTAACCCCGAAGGCCGAAACCAACATCAGATCAATACCCAGGAGATCACTCTTCTTAGCCAACCTACAACTAGTTTCTAAATTTCACATTCTTAGGGAAATGTTCCCATTAATTTTATCCAAGATAAATTCTTTAAAATTTATCCTGAAATCTTCCTTTGGATGTCATTTAAAACCAAATTATGGTTTTTCCAACTAGTCGAGATTAGCGAACCGTAACGAAGTAGTTATTTATTTTATTTCCCAATCCCAACCTATTCATCCCATGAAGCAAAACTGGTAATACTCCATATCTAACACCATAGTGTTATCGGTAAAATCAATTACCATTTCACGTTCAAATCTAATTAAAGATTTAACTATCGCTTTGGAGCAAAACTGGGGATACTCCATTCTCGCTCATTTTCTAAATTTGGTAATTTAGATTATCAATTTGAATTTCAATCTAATTGCAGATTCATTAAAACTCCTTTTACTGGGTTAAAGAACTAGGTGTTATTTAAAACACAGTTCACGGCAAACCCAAATCACATTCTATTTGTTATCGGGTTAAAGAACTAATGTTATTTAAAACATAGTTCACGATAAACCCATTTCAAATTCAATCAAATATATTAGAAATTCCGATTATTTAAAACCCCTTTTTAAATCTAATTTATTTATTTAAAAATAATTGGGTTTTAAATTTAGTTCAAAACTAGTTCATTTCGATAAAAACCATTTTTATCTTTTCAAATATGGAGTTTTTCACCCCAATTTTTCCCAAATCATTTCTTATGATTTTACACAAATTATTGATATTTTTAATAATTTTATCAAGGCCCATACAGTCGATTTCCAACAATGGCCATCGAACTGCACTTACAGCGACTTTTTTTCGAATTTGATTTGGACGTATCTCCAAATCCAACCGTTAGATTTTGAATTTCTAATATTCGTTAGAAAGCTCTTTTCGATACGAACCCAACGGTTCCGGTTTTAGGAGAATCCGACGGTTGGATCTCCCGTAATGTTCGTTTGAAATAAATGGTCGAAATTCACGAACTGCCGCGACGCGGCGCGTTCTATTCAGGCCATTATATTATATATATAATATATATAATATATATTTCGCCGATTTCTATTTAAAACGAATTATATATTTTGTTTTAAATTCGTTTCAAGAACCATTTCAACTTTTATTTCAATCCAAAGCAAAATTGAATTCTTCTTTAAAAATTCGTTTTAAAAATTCATTTCTATTCAATTCAAATTTCAATTAAATTTTAATTTATTTCAATTCGCTTTCAATTCAATTTGAATTCGTTTTCAATTCAATTCAATTCAAATTGGTTTTATATTCGATTCAAATTCATTTTCTATTCAAATCAAATTCGTTTCATTTTCTATTTGAATCAAGTTCATTATATATTCAATTTATTTCGAAATCGTTATATATTCAATTCATTTCGAAATCGTTATATATTCAATTCATTTCGAAATCGTTATATATTCAATTCATTTCGAAATCGTTATATATACAATTCATTTCGAAATCGTTATATATTCAATTCATTTCGAAATCGTTATATATATCGTTCGCGTCAAAATGGCGCATCACTATTCAACACGGCTTTATATATCCTATTTCAAATATTTCTTTTTGTCAACACACGACTAATCTCAACGAATGAGTACCGTCCGTGTGTGACTATTTTTGTTAAAATATTTCGTTCAACACATGACTAATATCAACGGATGAATATAGTCAACACATGAACCGTTATTTTATATTGATAAAGATATAAATTTTATTATAAAAATATTTCGTTCAACACATGACTAATATCAACGGATGAATATAGTCAACACATGAACCTTTATTTTATATTATTCTTTATTTTTCAAATTGGAATGAGGCCCAATCAATTACCATATAAAGTTAACTATATGGATTTTCATACAACACATGTATAAGATAGCATTGAAAAATAATCAACCATCAACCAAAGTGCACTACACTGTATAAGCATCAAATATAAATATCTTCCGCTTATAACAGCCTGTCAATCAATCGATCGACATATTTGATAAATCAGGATGAGTGAACTTCAAATTTCATCCCAACACCCGTGTGGGGTTTCAAACAATCACACACAGATTTTATTCGTGCAGCTGGGCGATGTGTAAAATTTATCGACCCAATCAATATCAGTCAAATAGGTGTACATAAACAAACCGTCCGGTTTGTAAATGAATATTTTATTTATTCACATTCACGTTAAAAATTATATTTTTAACGATAAAACAATTTATCTTAATATATGAATATCTATTCAGTTCATTTATTCAATAAATGATTATTTTTATTTTTCTAACATATTTTAGAAAATTTCGGCGGCATAACGGCACGATACTAGAAACGGGACGAGGCCTAGCCTTATCCCCGGTCTAGTGAAGGCCCACGCCATTCACACATCAATCAAATTCACTTTCGTTATGCAAACCACAAAATTTGGAGTAAGGGTCTATCCTAGCCTTACTCCTTCGCCTTATAACGGCGCGCGTCTAATCCTAATCAATTTATCGATTCGATTTTTTTTCACACCACAAACCACATTCAAACCAATATCGCAATCAATCACCAAACAGTCAAACAAACAAGTCCATGGTCTGTGGACGATTGTGTCGGGTGCTACTAAGCACCGTCTGCATCCTAGTATATATATAACTAGAAAAATTAAATTGAAAGGTGAGAAGTTCTCACCTATAGCTATCCAAACATCTTGACTCTACTTTGATAGAAATCTTCATTGTTTTCGCATCTTCGTCGTCCGTAGCCACTACATATATAAAAATTGAATTTTTACTTCGCTATTCAATATATAAAAATCCATTTTTCTATCGAAGTCAAATAGATAAAAATTATATTTTTATCACGCTATTTTCCACATAAAGATTTCGCCTTTTTCATTTGAAGATTTCACCTTGATAAAAATATAGTTTTCTCCTTATAAAAATCACCACTTTATCTCAACGTATATAAAATAAAAATCAGATTTTTATTTCGTTACATACACAAAGATGATATCTTTATATTCTCTACCCTATAAAGATTATATTTTTAAGCCGCTAAGATCTAATTTTTTTTTGTATTTCAAAAAGTAATCTTTTCGATATAAAAATCCTAAATTTTTCGTTATAAAAATCCTAAATTTTCTATCATATAAACTAAAAATCATAGTAGCTATAAACCGATTTTAAAACAATTCACATTGAAAATAAATATAAATGAATTGAAAATAAACTTACTGTAAAAATTTTAGAGGGGGAGAATGGAAGTTTGACGTTGGAGAAGGAGCTGCTCGCTGGTGGTCTTCGCTGGAGGTGGGGCGCTGCTTTCGCCGGTGCGATGCGTTTCAGATGGGGGTTGGAGTTGTATTGTGTTTGGGAGGTTTGGAAGGAAATCGAGAGAGGAGAGACAACGTGTGCGGGGGGAAAGATGATGGTCGGGGCTTCGATGACCGACGCGACGGCGGCTGGGGATCCGGTGATGGCCAGGCGACAGGGGCGGCAGCGGTCTGGGTCTCAGAGGGGGGGATAAATGGGTTTGGGTTTTCTTCGAATGAGTGACAGAGAAAGGGGCGAGAGGGGGAAGAAGGACGGGAGCGAAGAAGCGGTGGTGGCGGTGGACACCTGCGGTGGTGGTGGCTGGTGCAAACGCCGCCCCTTTCTTGTGCATCGGTTTTCCCAATTGGGGGAAAATTAGAAATGAAACGGGGGGTTTTATGAATATATATTTATTTTTTTATTTTATTAATATATTTTATTTGTCAAACCCTAAATGTTGACTTTTCCTTCTAAGTCCAAACGAGACTCAACGACTGTCGTCCCAAGTGTATTACCCCCATTCCGAACGCAACGGGATATGTTTCGCAAGTTGATTTGATCGTTTGAATCAGTTTCCTTTGAATTTACATTTAAATCACTATATTGAATTTTAAACGTACATTTCAAATTACCGGGGTCATATACTAACTAGAAAAATTCCAGAAAAATATTTTCTAGCTTCGTATTGACGATACGGTCCTAACAAAACTAGTTTCGTCGAATTCTGAGACCGTTAGAAAAATGGCCAATTTCCAGTCGATTAAAATCAACTAAAAATGGTCAAACGCATTTTCCTTTCCCACGCTCACATTTTGATTCGAAAAATTATGAAATTTGGAATCTAGCAATAATTCGACACTGCGGATCCAACAAAACTGGTTTCGTCGAAATCCGAGGTCATTTGCAAAATGTCCATTTTTAAGGGCCTGAATTCCATAGCGACTATTCAGAATTTTCAACTGGACATATCTTTTGATTCCCGATATGAAATCTTGATTATTCGGATTCGTTGGAAAGATATTATCAATTAGATCCCATTATTTTTGGTTTCACTAAAATCCGGATTGTTTTGCACCCGGTACCTTCAATTGAAGTTTGAAATCGAATTATCGAACTACCGCGCCATTTTCAATTCTATTTATAATTATATATAAATATTTATATTCCAACGACGACGTATATAATATATACGTCGAATTATATATTGAAAATAAATTTTACGTCGATATTATTTAAAATAATTCATTTTAAATATAGAAAATTCGCGGTAATTGCCAAAATAAAAATTTTAAACTGGCCCAGATTTTCCGGGTTATTACATTATAGACAACAGAATTTTAATCACAAAGCCCAAGAAGACACGGTTAATAAATCAAGCATAATAATTTCATCTATCAGAGCAGCAGTCACAAACAGACAATTATTTGAAAACATTTTTCAAAGACAGTATCAAAGCAGCTCATAACCCAATATCACGGCAGACTTATCAGAAAATGTTTCACAGAAGTTTCAGATGGTCACATAAGACGATTCATGATCCTAGATTTAAAAATATTGTTTATTTTAAATCATTTGAAGGAATATGAAAATATCAGAATTTAATGAATCAAACACACCAGATTATAAATTTTTGATTCTAGATATGTGTGTGATTCAGTAAATCAATAATTTCAAATGATTTTAAACAAACAAATATTTAAATCAAATAACCATGAAATAATAGAGAGATTTAAGACCATTTTTTTAAGATTTTTCAAAATTATCTCTGAAAAGCCCAAAGAATTTTTTAGAATATTTACATCAAGTTTGAAGGAAAAAATTCATGTTCCAAAAATAGTGGTTTATTCAAAGTCACTTGAACTAAATGTAATTCTTGACATACCATGAATCAATCACACATGATTAATAATTTCAAATCTGAGCGGTGTGTGAGATTCAAAATATCAGAAATTTCAAATGATCTTAAATAAAAAAATCCAAACTAGATGATCATGAATAACAGATAATTTCAAGATGTAAGCAATGATTCAAGAATATCTAAGCCAATCTAAAAATCAATGAAATTATCAAGACTGATAAGTAGTAGTGTGCTGTAATGAGTATAAGATTTTAAGCTTTTCTAAACTGAATTAGAAGAAACTCAAAACAATAGAAGTGTGTGAAATTTCATTAAACTTTCAGATCTTCAAAAATTTAGAATTCATATTAACAGTGTTCAAGATATAACAAGAATACGTCAACACTGTTAGGAATTCAGAGAACAGAAAATGAACTTCAAAACAATTGCAGAAATATTTACAAATTTGAATTCAAGATCTGGAAATTATTAAACACTAGAGTTTATACAAATGAAGCAAATTTCCAGAAAAAATATGAATTCTGCAATTTGAAATTAATGAAGCCTAAAAATTTACAAAGATATGAAAATGACAAATCAAACCAGATAAAACAAAGAAAAAATAAACAAAAGGGGCAGAAGGATAAATAAACAAAGAAAATAAAAACAGAGAATATTTACAAAGGTGATTTTAGAGATCATACCAGAATCCAATCAAAATCTCTAACTCAACAAGCTTGGCTAAGCAACTATGAATGATATAGGAATATTGAGTAGCTCGAATTCAATTCTCTTTTGCAAAGCAGTTCCTCAGCATCCTTCGGTACCTAATCATTCAGGGGATCAAGTGGTATAACAAAATTTGTAAAAACACTCACAGCTTTGTTCACACGTTTTGGTACCCAAATCTGTTTGTACACCAAACCATCAGAATTTACCTTAGTACCCTTAGGAATCCAGATTTGTTTGAATTTAGTCAAAGATGTTTTATCTTCTTTTGGGATCCAGGATTGTTTAAATAGATTATTATAAAACAAATTCTGATTTCGTTTGTGATTTAAAAATCCTTTCAAGTTTTTAGAGTTCATATTTTCAAGTCTATTCTTTTCAAAAGAGTTTGGAGGATTTTAAAAACAACTTGGGTCTCGTTTTCCAAAAATATTGATTTTCCCAAAACCAAGACCATTCCTATTACCAGAAGATACTTGATTTTTCAACAGCATATTCAAAGATTTTTCTCCAGTAGAAAAACGTTTCAAACTCAACTCAAGACTATTAATTTTTGATTTCAAAAGATCATTCTCAATAAAAGCTTCTCAGTTTTGATTTTAGATTCAGAAATTTCAGTATCGAACTTTTTTTTTTCAATCTCACAAATCTTGAAATCCTTAATTTCTTTTTCAAGCTCTTTTAAAATCAAATCTGTTTTCAACAATCTTTGTTTTTTAGCAAATTTATATTCGGAATTTATGTTAATCTTAAAATTTTCAAATTCCTTTTGTAAAAAGTTGTTTGTACTTTCAAGTTCAATCTTGTTTTCTTTTAAAATCACAATTTAATTTTCAAGCTTTTGAATATTTTTATTTTGATAAACAAGATTATTTTCTGAAACCAAACAACTTTTACAACTAGAATTTGAAGACTTCTTGTCCTTCTTAAGTTTTGATTCCAAAATATTGTTTTTGCTAATCAACTCAAGCTTTTCAGATTTCAGAATTTTATTTCTAGATTTTAGATTCTCAACAGATTCAGTTAAATCATTTAAAAGATGAACTAGATCTTTATAAGAAAAATTTCCTGTTGAGACTCCATCTGAATTTTTATCTGTACAACCTCTTTAGCACAATTCTGAAACTGAGTTGTCTTTTCGTGGTTTTGAGCTGCTTTTGTCAAATTGTCCATACATCATATTGAGGGTATTCCAGATTTCCTGCGCAGTTAAACAATCGGAGATAAGGCTATACTGAACATCATCAATATAAGAATATAAAATATGAATAGCACGAGAATTAAACCCAATATCAATTCTACCAACAATATCAAATCCACTAATAATAGTATCCCAACATTTAAAATCGATAGATTTTAAATATAACTCTATTTCTAATTTCCAATTTAAAAAATCTGTACCATTAAAAATAGATGGAATATGACTGGACTGAATCTCAGAGGACTGACAATTAGGATGACCCATTACTCTAGAGTTAACAGGAAATTCCTGCTCTAATACCACTTATAGTCTCCTTCTCGAGGATTTTAATTACACCCCAGTGGCCTACTATGGCACCTCAGAGACTAATTTCACGTCCTGCCTCTCGACATAAACAACCACCCACGGACATGTAGGGATAAGAGTCACTACGTCGCCACTTGATCATAGAGAGAGAATTCCCTATCATGTTGTAACCTTATACCTGCTCTGATACCACTTGTTGGATCTAGATTAACCCTAGAGGGGGTGAATAGGGTTTACCACAGTTTTTTCTGATGAATTAAAAATCTAACGGGATATATAATAAGAAACAGATCACAGAATATAACAGGAACAGAAATGCAGAAAGTAAATGACACAAGATATACCCAGCTTTGGCAAAACCCTGCCTACTGTTGTATTCCTAAGGTTTCTACTAGGTGATAGAACAGATCCCGCATACAAGACCATGTACACTCGTGACTCTCGCTCCTATTCTAACACTACGCTCAAAACCCTAGACTGATCTAAACCCCTAGATAAGATTTCCCCTGATTACGACCCCGTAACCAGTAACCCAGATTTTACAGACTCTGTCAACTGTCAGTCAACACCCTAACTGATTCCCCTAGATTTTTACACCTCTAGAAACTGATTTAGAATGATTGACAACTCAAATTAAAATTACAAAAAATAAATAGAAACAAACTAAAACAAAAGAAACCCTAGGAGTTAAATAAAAGGGGTCATCCCCTTTTTAATTTACACTCAAGCCCACAATAACTTAGCCGGTCCATTGCTACTTCATTTGCCCGATCTCTTTTTGTTCTCTGGAGAGAAAAAAATATGGCGGTCGAACTAGGGTTTCTGAATGATGATTCCCCCAAATCGATTTGCGATTAAAAGATGTTCTGGAAATTCTCTTAAAGCTTGAATTAGTTGATTCTCCTTCTTTGATTACACTGACTTGGGGTGCGATCAAAAGCACTTGAAAAATGTGAGTTATTTTCTCCTGAATTCTTTTAATTGGTTGTGTTGGATGTCGATCGAATTGTTTGTGGTTTTTTATACCAGTTGCCCATGACGAATTGGTGTCACTATATAGGGTAATTCGAAACCCTAGACTCTCCGATTTCAAAAACATTTGACTCGATCTGAAATTGCGGTTTCCCCTTAATTTGATATTCTCGGCTTTAATGTCTCTTGTATGATTGTCCTTTCCTGTTCCTATATTTGATTTGTGTGATTGAATGTCTGATAAAGATCACGATTTATTGCCGAGAGAAAAAAAACTTGAGAATATTTGGAAAGAATTTGAACCAAGTTGAATTATGTTTTTGTCAAAAAAAACTGGAAATAAATTCTGTTTGTTTTCGCAAATGAATAGCTAAAATTCTAGAAAGATTTCTTGCCATGAATTGCATTCGAACTTCCACATTTAAGATTTGCCAAATATTATCCATTTGAGTAATTTCATTTCTGGAATTTTCATGAATGATTTCTTGCCTAAACCAGTTTTGTTTTATCCCAAAATAGTGAACAAAATTCTGGAAAAATATCTTGACCCATAGTATGAAATGCAGACTTTATTTCTGCCATGAATTCCATTGATTTCTTTCAATTCTGGAAAGCAATTTTGATTTCTTGGCATAGCATCTTCTGTTTCTTCTTTTGTAGTCACAACCATGAATGCTTGTTTATTTGCTTTATGAATATTTCCGTGTTTGTGACTTGCATGATTTGTGCCTGAGTCGAGTTATGTTTGAGAGCTGCACTTTTGTCTTTGAACTGGCTTGACCATTTTTGTTACTGCTTCACTGTGTTGTTGTTTTGACTTTGCATTTCCTGTTATGAATGCTCTTGAGTCATTCATGTATATGTTGTACCACACATGTACATGAGCCTTGCTGTTTTGTATTCACTGTCTTGATCCTGAAACTTGTTGCACATCTGTTACATGCTTGCTGTATTGAAAACCCTAAACCATGTCGAGATGCACTGAACTCTAAGCTACTACATGTTGAACTACTTGTTCACTTCACCCATGCTATGTCCATATATGTATATGTTGGTGTGATGTAGAAATTTTGAAGCACCATCACTCATTGCCTATTTTGACTTGTTTGCACCTATAGCAATATTTGTGCTCGACCATGCACAATATATACATGCATTTGTATCTTGGCTGAGTATGTTTGTTGAACCCTACTTTGTTGTTGCACCACTGTACTGTTGAATATGTAGCACAGTGTTGAACCATACTAAAACATGCACCATTTGATTTACTTGTAGTAGCTCCACTGTCCCTTTATGTTGACTGTGTTGGTGACCATCCTTAGATCACTTGAACCATGACTAACACTGTCCATCTAAGCTTTATTTATGTTGCTGGCTTGCTTTTTAATTGTTGCACTTGCACTTGCATTCTCCACTGTGTATATATGCTCCTTCGTTTGAAGTATGCTGCTGCCTCATCCATACTTGTATGCTGCCATGCTTGTTCACTTGATCTGAATGTGGTCATGTTTATTTGTCCATTCTTTTGTGCACTTTGACCTTTTTTATTTATTTGCGGGCTTGTTGAATATTAAGGACTCGACCAGTTACATGTTGCTTTGGTTTGAACCATATTTGAGCTGTGTTGACTTTGTTGCTCGACCCTTGAACTTGTTGTTGACTTTTCATTGAGTTGTTTTCACATGTGCACTGAGTCGAGGCGGTCCACGTGGCTACTCCTCAGTTGCACACTAATTGGCGAGGAAGTGCACACGTGTATATCTATACACGTGTGTATATGCAGCTGATCAGAAAATTTTCTGTCCCTGTACATATACAAACTGTCTGCCTAGACACAGATGAATCAGATCAAGTCATGAAAAATGATGAGAAACAAACCAGAAAATTGAGGCAAATAAAATTTTCAAAATAAAAATTATATTTGCTAGAATTTAGAATATTATTTCTATTGCAGTGTGCTGTGTATGTGTTTCATTGTGACAGGTAAGAAGATGATGAATGGACTGCCAGAGAGCTATGAAGACTGAAGATAGTGAATGAATGTGTGTCAGTGAAATGTATAAGTGTCAATGTGTCTGTATAACAGAATGTATGAAACAGTGAAAGAAAGTATATATGAAATGAGTGATAGTGTATATGAAATCTGATATGACATGAAATGTAATACAGAGATGTACAAATAGTGGAGTATAAAATTTGTATTGTTTGATATTGAAATAAAATATTCTATTCAAATAAAATACTATGAATATTTAAGTTCCTGTACAGTTGTATTTTATTTAAATAGAAATATTATATTCATGTATGTTGTGTAGTATATGAAACAGTACAATTACAAACACATATATAATAATATATATTTGGTTGTTATCATCAAACAAAAATCATATAATTGTGTATACAACACCGTTATATACAACAGTATACATATTTAGAACTTTAGATAACAGCAATAAAATAAATGCTAAATATATCTATTATTTAGATGATAGCAGTAAAGAAAATGCTAAATATATTTAGTATGATACAAATAAAGTAGATCACACCAAATATTTTTATACTGGTTCGGATACCATCCTACTTTTAGTCATAGAATCTTTTCTTGGTTTTAACTATTAACACCCTCTCTTCACCCAAAGGAACGGGTTTACAACTACTACTTGATTTGAACGAGCTCCAAGCTCACCCATTTGTTTTAATGGGTCACAAGTTTATCCACCTAATTTGAACGGGCTACAAGCTTACCTATAAAATGGTAGAATGAATTTATCTTTGACTATTATGTTCTAGATAAAACACTGATTTGTCTCTTGTAGTGCACCCATCATATAATCTTCTCTTCAAGTAGAATATATTTAGGTGAATACGTGTGAAGATAAATGTTGCTTTTAGAATAATGATTTGAATACTCGAATTGCTTAAATATGAAAGAAAATAAAATAAGTTTAAAAAATTCAAGAATAGAGAAATTGTAGATAGAATTGATGATTTAATTTTTGAACTTGTTCGTATTTATAGATATGGAAGGGTTGCAACCCTATGCAAAAGGATTCGATGAAAGGAAATGGCTTCAACTTTTCGCTGAAATGATTACTCTTCGTGAAAATAGACATTTCTTCAAAAAAAATATAACTGTAAGTATAATTCAATCGACTAAAAATTACGAGTTAGTTGGGTAAACTGAAACAGAGAGAAAAAAGTACAATAAATACTATATTTAGTCGACTGAATGTATATTTTGGTCGAGTAATCTGAATTTGAAAACTAGTGCATAAGCACAGGTTCAATCGACTGAAATGGATGATCCAGTTGACTGACATGAGTTTATCTTTTATTTTAGGTCCTTATCAATAAACTGATTTTGAAATATTTTTACGGGAATGAGTGTGTGTTTTTGAACCACCTAAGGATACATTTTAACAATTCTAAATAATTGACAATGACTTTTATACATATATCAATTCATACTTGATTTCTTAGAGCCTTGTCTTCGTCTTCGTAGTTCATTGTTGATCATTCATTATCTTTGTCTTTGAGTAGCTTATTTTATCAATCATTAAAATCTTGACTCTACCACTTTTTTTTCTTGATTGGGTTCTAAAACATTTTCAGTATTGGTCTTGTCAGAACCTTTGTCAAAAGCATTGGTCTGATATGAGAATTTCTCCCAACCAGTGGTTTGTTCTGCTGTATTCCGTTATTTTTACTTTGCTCGGGCATCGATTCGTTTGTCGGTAGAACTTCACGGTGGGATCCACTCGTATTGAATTTTTTGCACCATGATGTCTTCGTCATACATAATGATGGGAATTTCTTTAGGCAGTTCAGAGTCTGCCTTGATTTCATTTACATGCTTGTGAAGCTTGGCCTTGTTTCGCTAACTATGCACTCGTCTAGTTTTTATTGTGTGCCCGTTATGCTGGTAATAGCAATGAAGGCTTCCTTATCCCATTGCCTAACGCTAAGCACCAACAGTCGTATCCAAATAGAAATAGAATTCTGAGACAAGAATTGGTCTCGTGGATCATTTTTTCAATATTATTAGATTCCCATATATGAAATACAGTCTGCCCTTTAGAGTTTTCTCACAATCCAGTGTATTAAAAAAAATATGAAAAATTCATTTTTATGAGTAAAGATTTCAAATTTGTTACTTGGATTTTATGCTGAATGAAGTAATCCCTCAAATGATGGCATAATGGCTTGTTTCCATTTTAATTATATTATTTTGTTGACCTCTTCCTTTACAACAATCATCATCTTGTTGTTGATTGAGATTTACACCACATAACCGAGATCGAAATCAGAATTCTGACCTCCCTTAAACATTTCGGCCTAAGAGCTAGCAGGTTATTCGTTGTCGATTGTTTGAATAGCACGTTTTTACCTATTTTTATCACATATATTTGATTTTGGTTGGTAAAAACTAGTTCTTTCATTGGGCCTTCTAGGTGATTTATGATTCAGCGGAGTAGGAGTAGATTTTGCAGCCAGATTATGACTAGTTGGGTAGGAATGCATGTAGTAAACATATTGTAAATCGCTGGATCAAAAAGGATCTGATTGGGTTTCTTCCTGCGATTCACCATTTGAAAGTCATCCTCATTAATATTATTAGGATTAGTTTGTTGTGGAGAATGATTACGCATTGGTAAAGAAGGAGAATTAAATGGAAAAGATGATGAGATCCCCTATCAGAATTAATAAAAAAAATGGTTTGTTATTAACTTTTATGACAGTCATGGCAGCACTATGATCTGTATGCGTTATTAGGTTTTGAAACTAAATATGACTGATTTTGCGGGTAATATACAAACATAGAAAATACCATGTTGGAAAGAAATGCCATAGAGAGATAACTTCCTTTCATTTATTCTATCTATTATTAAATTCGGTCTGTCGGAATTTGGGTTGTTACATAAGGGGCCGCAATGGGCACAATCCAGACTTCCGGAACTACGGGAGAACTACCATCCAAAGTTGCGTGCACCGACGCTTGAACAACATTACCAACAACAAAGCCTACAACTTGACCAACCAAAGCGTCATGGGCCGGAGCGATGTAGGGATTAGGGATGTCCTCGAGTTTAGCAGGACCGACATCGTTCTGAGGATTGGCATTGGCTTGTTGATTAGTTTGTGGGGTTGCCTCCAAGTCCCGAGTAACAACTTAAGGAACACTGGTACGAGCTCCAATAATATCTTTTTGGCCAGTCGGCCTTACTGAATTTCTCAAATTAGCCTTAATCTGAGCGAGAAAGAAAGTGATATCTTCTTCTTATCGCTTGAATTGAGCGTTCAAATCTATAGCTAAGTTCTTAATCATGCCATTGACGTCTTCATGAGTGACGTTGTAACAACCCGTATTTCGATAACATGATTAAGACGAGAATCAAGGCAGAATTTAATTTTAAATTCTGAATCAAGTTAAACGGGCTATGCCATTGCGTTCGTCTCGGAAAAATATGCGAAATAGAGTCCGAGTTTTCGAAAATCGGAGTCCGTATGACCCGATTAAGGCCCAACGAAGTTTTTAGAAAATTCCTAAGTAAAAACAGATTTCAAATTCAAACTTGAATTTGGAAAATTGGGCCAGTTGGGCCAGGCGAGAAAAATTCCCGCCACAGTACCCAAGTCGACAGCCCTGTCGACTGGGGAGTCGACTTGGTCTGACCAAGTCGACAGCCATGTCGACTTGGCTCAGACGAGCAGTCTTGCCTGGTGCACCTATTTTCTATCTTGGCTAGGTTTTTGGGCCTGGTTTGAAATCTGACGGTTCAGGTTGGTCCTAGGGTTAATCTAAGGGTCCTAACTAGCCTAATCTTCTATAAATAAGCCCCTAACCTACCCCTAAACCCTCATTATTCACTCATGTAACTAAACTATGGCCAAATTTCTACTCTCATGGCCTCCACTCAACTATCCTAGCCTCCACATCATTCCTATGAGAGGTTTCATGATCATGAGAGTGTTAGAGAGTCCCTATGTTAATATGAGAGCTTCTCAAGTTGGTTCCAAGGCAAAAGCTTTGATCTTTGTTCATAAAGTGGGTGTTTTTGTTGATTTGGAGTGTTCATCTTTGGGTTTTTGGGTGATGGCATGCATAGGCTTCATCACAAGCTTTAGATTAATCGATTTAGGCCTTCATATCAATGTAAGCCCTTCCCTACTCTTAGATATTAACTATGAAGTTAAATGTTCATGTTGCAAGTTTGGGTTTGATCATTGAGAATGATATATGCTATCATGTCATGCAAGTTTATGAAGTCATTATCTTGATCTTATGAGCAAAAAGCTACAACCTTTATGTTGAAATGTTGCATTATGCAACATGAGAACCTTCATAATCTTTATGTCAACTTGCATATGAAGTCATAACCCTTATATGATGATATATGCGAGTTACTAGTCATCATTCCATGTCTTTTGTCACCATGATTTGTTTATGGACCAAGTTTGGGTTTATGCATGTTTTCGAGGCTTAGGAATGTAACATGCAAGTTAATGAACACATATGTGCCTCATTTGCCACCATGATTAACTTGTGGCTTAATATCCATTTTTGCCATGCCTTTGCCAAGTCTATTCTTTTAATCCATTACGTTGTTGCGAACGTATATGCGAGTTTAAAAGCGTTGGGGTTACATTATGGGAAAATATAATGACATGAACATGATTTGGGTAAATGGGTATAAACATGACAACATGTAACGCTAAATATGGCATGTGTGTATACTTGAAAACATGACTTGAAATATAACATGGAAGTTGACATGTAAGTATGCATAAAAACATAAGCTTGGGAATTTACCTATTAAGTTAGGTCTACCCTTTGGGAATTTACCTATTAAGTTAGGTCTACCCAAATGCTTGAACAACTTGTAACATGTTTTGGAAATATGATGAACATGACACTAGATGAAACATGAAAGTGGCCAACTCGAGGTTGGGTTGAGTTTGCAACGTAAAACTACCCGGAACCGACCGGCCTAACTAGTAGTTGCAAACAATAGGACCCAATGTGAGAAGTTGGTCATGTTGTGCTTGAACCCGAGGTTAGACCAAGTTGTGGTGTAAAGCTACCCGGAACCGACCGGCTTAACTAGTGACCACAACAAAGTCTAATGTAAGAGGTTGGGGTGCATTAAGTAATTAATGCCACATAATAGGGTTAAGTTAATTTGATTAATGATTCTTAACCAAATATGACATGGACAAATGGGTTAAGTAATTTGATTAGGCTAATGGTACTTAACAAAACATGACAAGGTTAGGTAGGTTAAGTGACTTGATTTGCCTAATGACACTTAACCATTTTTATACGACTAGTGGACGGGGATTAAGTTAACCAACACTTAATCAATCCAACATGATAATTTGGTAAGGTTAAGTAAGTTTTCTTAATGACACTTAACCAAAAGATACAGTTAATGGATGGGGTTAAGATTAGACTCAACTAGTCTAAACATGATAATCGGATGGGGTTAAGTTAGCTTAGACTTAATTAATCCCACTTGGTAGTTTAAAGGGGTTAAGTTAATCACTTAACTAATCTAACCTGTTAATTTGATGTGGTTAAGTGACCTATACTTAACCAATCTAACTCGTTGATTTGATGTGGTTAAGTGGCCTATACTTAACCAATCTAACCCATTAATTTGATATGGTTAAGTGACCTAAACTTAACCAATCTAACTCGTTAATTTGATGTGGTTAAGTGATCTGTACTTAACCAATCTAACTCGTGAATTTATTGAGGTTAAGTTAACCCATACTTAACCAATATAACGTGAAAACATGATAAGGCTAAGTCATGAATCGCTTGAATACACTTGACCGATTTGACTAAGTAATTTGATAGGGTCAAGTTAATATATACTTAACCAACTTGAGCATGATTTGTAGACGGGTTAAGCCTTGAACTTGGATACTTAGCCAATTTTGACATGATTTGTAGACGGGTTAAGCCTTGAACTTGGATACTTAGCCAATTTTGACATGATTTGTAGACGGGATTAAGTCATGAACTTAAGTGACACTTAATCTGTTATATATAAACCCTAATTCGGAGAATTAGGTGGGTAACCGTAATTAAGAAGGATAACGGGAATAAGGCTAAGTGGTAAACCTTAGTTTAAGGATAACTAAGTAGTGATTCTTAGTCAAGGAAATCTAGACCAGTTCATAGAAAGATGAGTAACCTGATACGGTAGGTCATCGTTTAAGTATACGAGTAGGAGCAAGTTTCTGATTTAGATAAAGGCTCCAGCGAACTGGGTAACGAAGCAGCGGCTTCGGGGAACGTGAGGATATTCTTGGGATCCATCTGTGGGTTGCCAGGTAATTATACTAGGCTCATGAGAGGTTAAGGTCTGCGTTAGAAGAACCAAGAGTATGCCTTGGTTGCTATACGAGCAACCTAAAGACGGGGATGGATAGGGCATAGTCGACGAGACACGGTCGTACCCTAGATAGCATTTTTTCGTCAGGCTACCTTCCATCTTTGGTCAAGCGTGTACGTACGTAAAGGCAGAGAACACCCAATAGACCATAATTGCTATCTAATTATGGTTGCGGTAAGGCTCGGATTGGGGGTTGGCCAGTAGTGTGTTCTCGTACAGGATTTATCCTGTCTTGTCTTTCGCTAGTTGAGGGAGGGGTCGCGTGGGACCATAGCCACGTGTAGAAATACAGACCTTAGCATCTGCATCGGCAGATAAACCGAAAGCTCCCGACCGAGTCCTGTATTTCTTGATCTGCCCTGTGACAGGACTCGGATGGCACGATGTGATACATGTGCATACAGTCATGGAAAAACGATTCACGATGAATGCGTGGGAAAAAGGGCGCGGTTGGCGGTTAGCGTAATCCCTAGTGGCCCTAGGTGGTTGAACCCAAAACCGAGATACGAAAACGTGCAATAGGTAAGCGTAATCCCTAGCAGCCCTGGGTAGCATAAGTCCTAGTTGTACAAACGGTAATTCATGTTGGAAGACCCTAGCTAGGTTTAGGGTAACAGTCCAAACTGATCCTAAGGATCATGGAACTATGTTAAAGTAGTATAGAATCTCATGGGAAAGCCCGTATGGTCTACGTCAAGGGACTGAACATTTACATGGAATAAAACATACGAGTGAGTAACCTATATATGCGACATATTAGGTTGACATGGACCATTTCACGACTTTTGAGTAAGGGTCACTCATGGTTAACACATGATACGGTGGGGATACTAGTACGGTAGGTGCAGAGCAGATATACAGGATAGATACCATGGGACGTTATACGTAATAGATATCTTGGGATATTATACTTGATAGAAACCCGACGATGTGATACCTTGTTTTATCTTGACATCGTAATTTATCATGACACCTCAGTTTACCCAAGTTCAGTAGTTCATCCTGTTATTTTGATTTAGCTTATTTATCTTGTTATCATGCTTATGTTCATCTCAGTTTCTCATGACAGTTAACTTTACTAGTTTTTATGCTGATAGTAGATAGGGCTTACTCAGTCTTTTTGACTGACCCGTTTTGTTTCGCCTCTTTTCTTCCGTTTCCCCCCAGGTTACAGGGAGGAAATGCTGTTGTTTAGTTCAGACTTCTTCTGCTTGAAGGTCATCATGGATGGCTTGGACTTATCTTGGCTATGGCTACTTTACTGTTTTTACTTGGGGAATAATTTATGAAAATGTCTTTATGCTTCTTTACTATTGCAAGACAGGTTTTGATGTACTCTGATGTAAAAGGCTTTAGACCTTATTTATTCATGTTATGAAAAGTTTGATTTTACTTCCGCTATTTTATATGTTCTGTCTTGTGATATTTCTGTGCATGTTTACCAATAATGCCCCTCTAAAGCTAGTGCATTCCTTTCCGAGTGACCCTAGCGGAGGCGGGGTGTTACACGTGGTATCAGAGCAGAAGGTTACCAGACTGGGCAAAAGTTTTTAAAGACCTTCCGAAAACTATTTGAAAATCGTTTACTAAGAAGCATTTTTCAAGAAAATTTTCTTTTAAAAGAAAAAGGCTATTCCCCAAAGGCCATTAGCACTATCCTTGTTTCCTTGATTGAGTCTCTTTTTCCTTTCTTTCCTCCATTTGTAGTCACAGTGGTCTTAACTGCGACTAGTCTTTTCTATCTACGAAAGTGCTTTCCATACGATGGAGGTGGTTCTCGAGAGACCAGTGGCCACGTTATAAGAAAGGATCGTGAGAATGAGGATAAAGGATACGAGTTTAAGGATGGACAACTTGTTGGTATGGCTTAGTCTTCAAAGGAGGGAGAAAGATGAACAATGAAACCCATGACGAGAGAGTACCTTTGGCATGGTGGAACGGGACGGATAGTTAAGTATCATGGGACAAGGACCAGATCATCGGGAGGGCAATAGTATGCTCTCATTTCTAGGGTACCTCGGAAGGAGGGTAACGATCTTGTTAAAGATTTAGCTTTTCTTTTCTATCATCCCGTTAGGACTTTGTTTTGATCATCGTATCATTTAAGCCTGCTTCGATAGTTGAGTCTCTGCACCTTAAGTACTAGCGTAATAGAGAATCCCATTTCGGTCTCAAGTCCTGTGGAGAATCAGTCCATTTATACATGACTTGTTTGGATTTGAGAGTGTCGATGCCGAGTGTTGAGTTTGGAAATAATGCTTATGTTTATAAGCTATGGATGGATTCTAGGGATGAAGTGGTTATCCAGTAAGGGGTGCCACTCTCGGTTTTGATAGGAGGGTAGTTAGACTCTTGACTAGCCTTGGTAGTACCCTCGAAGTCTCGTGTAACCTTTTGGGTTCGGTCATGATTAGTTACTTAGAATCCCTTGATACCTTTATTGGAAATTTGAAGCCCGATCGAGTGGTGTTCGCCGATAAGACGGATGGTTTATTTCACTTATGCATGGGTTATGGAAATCACCCTAGTAAGTGCGCTTGGTAACCTGGTTGGCATCTGTTTACTTTCAAGAGAAAGTTCTTCTACGTAGAATACCTTGTGGTACGAGGTCCGAGATTCACTAGTGAATTTTGGAAAGCTTGCATGAGATCATGAGTACGCAGTCCTGTTTGCGTCAAGTATTCTAGAAAGAGGATAAGTGCAAGTGGAACGAGAGGCGATGAAGAAATAAGTTCCAGCTCATGTTATGGAAACAGGAAATAAGAAGCTACGAAATCACGAAGTTAAAAGACGGTCAAGGCACAATGGAATTGAGCTCAAGGAAGTACGACTTTGATGGTCAAAGACTAGATACGCGCATGATATCTCTTTTTTTTGGGAGTGTATCCTTGATCCCATTTTTCTGTAGAGCTTACTTGTAGGCTATCTTTTGTGGACATCCTCTCGGTCCTATTTTCTGTTACAAACCCCGTAAGGAGTTTGTCTTGTTTATCTTCTCGACCCTGTTTCAAGGAATCCTAGGTAGAACCCTATGGATGTAAACATGTATTTGAAACATGTTATGATTGATATGGTTGCAAGTGGTTGCAAGTGGTTGCTCGTGGATGCGCGAATACACATTAGATGCTAGCTCGACTCGGTCACATTTCATATTGCATATGCACGAGTATTTATACTTGTTTATGAATGAAATTGAATATGTTATCATGCGGTTGTTGCATATGAATGAATGATTGTGCACACATATAGTATCTATATGACTAGGACTATTTGCAAACATGTTGGATTCATGGCACAATACATATTTTTTGCATTAGAAAGATTATTCAGGCCTGATCATTAGCATTAGCTAAGGAACATGTACACACACGTTTTGCATATATCCATATAGCATTAGAAATCATCTAAGGACAATGGTCGCTTGTGGATGATGTTTTGAGTAGATGGATGATGGATGGTAGGATATGTACTTCCTAACTTGGAGATTTCGGGGACGAAATCCTAAAAGGTGGGGAGAATGTAACAACCCGTATTTCGATAACATGATTAAGACGAGAATCAAGGCAGAATTTAATTTTAAATTCTGAATCAAGTTAAACGGGCTATGCTATTGCGTTCGTCTCGGAAAAATACGCGAAATAGAGTCCGAGTTTTCGAAAATCGGAGTCCGTATGACCCGATTAAGGCCCAACGAAGTTTTTAGAAAATTCCTAAGTAAAAACAGATTTCAAATTCAAACTTGAATTTGGAAAATTGGGCCAGTTGGGCCAGGCGGGAAAAATTCCCGCCACAGTACCCAAGTCGACAGCCCTATCGACTTGGGAGTCGACTTGGTCTGACCAAGTCGACAGCCCTGTCGACTTGGCTGTCGACTTGGCTTAGACGAGCAGTCTTGCCTGGTGCACCTATTTTCTATCTTGGCTAGGTTTTTGGGCCTGGTTTGAAATCTGACGGTTCAGGTTGGTCCTAGGGTTAATCTAAGGGTCCTAACTAGCCTAATCTTCTATAAATAAGCCCCTAACCTACCCCTAAACCCTCATTATTCACTCATGTAACTAAACTATGGCCAAATTTCTACTCTCATGGACTCCACTCAACTATCCTAGCCTCCACATCATTCCTATGAGAGGTTTCATGATCATGAGAGTGTTAGAGAGTCCCTATGTTAATATGAGAGCTTCTCAAGTTGGTTCCAAGGCAAAAGCTTTGATCTTTGTTCATAAAGAGGGTGTTTTTGTTGATTTGGAGTGTTCATCTTTGGGTTTTTGGGTGATGGCATGCATAGGCTTCATCACAAGCTTTAGATTAATCGATTTAGGCCTTCATAGCAATGTAAGCCCTTCCCTACTCTTAGATATTAACTATGAAGTTAAATGTTCATGTTGCAAGTTTGGGTTTGATCATTGAGAATGATATATGCTATCATGTCATGCAAGTTTATGAAGTCATTATCTTGATCTTATGAGCAAAAAGCTACAACCTTTATGTTGAAATGTTGCATTATGCAACATGAGAACCTTCATAATCTTTATGTCAACTTGCATATGAAGTCATAACCCTTATATGATGATATATGCGAGTTACTAGTCATCATTCCATGTCTTTTGTCACCATGATTTGTTTATGGGCCAAGTTTGGGTTTATGCATGTTTTCGAGGCTTAGGAATGTAACATGCAAGTTAATGAACACATATGTGCCTCATTTGCCACCATGATTAACTTGTGGCTTAATATCCATTTTTGCCATGCCTTTGCCAAGTCTATTCTTTTAATCCATTACGTTGTTGCGAACGTATATGCGAGTTTAAAAGCGTTGGGGTTACATTATGGGAAAATATAATGACATGAACATGATTTGGGTAAATGGGTGTAAACATGACAACATGTAACGCTAAATATGGCATGTGTGTATACTTGAAAACATGACTTGAAATATAACATGGAAGTTGACATGTAAGTATGCATAAAAACATAAGCTTGGGAATTTACCTATTAAGTTAGGTCTACCCTTTGGGAATTTACCTATTAAGTTAGGTCTACCCAAATGCTTGAACAACTTGTAACATGTTTTGGAAATATGATGAACATGACACTAGATGAAACATGAAAGTGGCCAACTCGAGGTTGGGTTGAGTTTGCAACGTAAAACTACCCGGAACCGACCGACCTAACTAGTAGTTGCAAACAATAGGACCCAATGTGAGAAGTTGGTCATGTTGTGCTTGAACCCGAGGTTAGACCAAGTTGTGGTGTAAAGCTACCCGGAACCGACCGGCTTAACTAGTGACCCGAACAAAGTCTAATGTGAGAGGTTGGGGTGCATTAAGTAATTAATGCCACATAATAGGGTTAAGTTAATTTGATTAATGATTCTTAACCAAATATGACATGGACAAATGGGTTAAGTAATTTGATTAGGCTAATGGTACTTAACAAAACATGACAAGGTTAGGTAGGTTAAGTAACTTGATTTGCCTAATGACACTTAACCATTTTTATACGACTAGTGGACGGGGATTAAGTTAACCAACACTTAATCAATCCAACATGATAATTTGGTAAGGTTAAGTAAGTTTTCTTAATGACACTTAACCAAAAAATACAGTTAATGGATGGGGTTAAGATTAGACTCAACTAGTCTAAACATGATAATCGGATGGGGTTAAGTTAGCTTAGACTTAATTAATCCCACTTGGTAGTTTAAAGGGGGTTAAGTTAATCACTTAACTAATCTAACCTGTTAATTTGATGTGGTTAAGTGACCTATACTTAACCAATCTAACTCGTTGATTTGATGTGGTTAAGTGGCCTATACTTAACCAATCTAACCCGTTAATTTGATATGGTTAAGTGACCTAAACTTAACCAATCTAACTCGTTAATTTGATGTGGTTAAGTGATCTATACTTAACCAATCTAACTCGTGAATTTATTGAGGTTAAGTTAACCCATACTTAACCAATATAACGTGAAAACATGATAAGGCTAAGTCATGAATCGCTTGAATACACTTGACCGATTTGACTAAGTAATTTGATAGGGTCAAGTTAATATATACTTAACCAACTTGAGCATGATTTGTAGACGGATTAAGCCCTGAACTTGGATACTTATCCAATTTTGACATGATTTGTAGACGGGTTAAGCCTTGAACTTGGATACTTAGCCAATTTTGACATGATTTGTAGACGGGATTAAGTCATGAACTTAAGTGACACTTAATCTGTTATATATAAACCCTAATTCGGAGAATTAGGTGGGTAACCGTAATTAAGAAGGATAACGGGAATAAGGCTAAGTGGTAAACCTTAGTTGAAGGATAACTAAGTAGTGATTCTTAGTCAAGGAAATCTAGACCAGTTCATAGAAAGATGAGTAACCTGATACGGTAGGTCATCGTTTAAGTATACGAGTAGGAGCAAGTTTCTGATTTAGATAAAGGCTCCAGCGAACTGGGTAACGAAGCAGCGACTTCGGGGAACGTGGGGATATTCTTGGGATCCCAATGTGGGCTGCCAGGTAATTATACTAGGCTCATGAGAGGTTAAGGTCTGCGTTAGAAGAACCAAGAGTATGCCTTGGTTGCTATACGAGCAACCTAAAGACGGGGATGGATAGGGCATAGTCGACGAGACACGGTCGTACCCTAGATAGCATTTTTTCGTCAAGCTACCTTCCATCTTTGGTCAAGCGTGTACGTACGGAAAGGCAGAGAACACCCAATAGACCATAATTGCTATCTAATTATGGTTGCGGTAAGGCTCGGATTGGGGGTTGGCCAGTAGTGTGTTCTCGTACAGGATTTATCCTGTCTTGTCTTTCGCTAGTTGAGGGAGGGGTCGCGTGGGACCATAGCCACGTGTAGAAAAACAGACCTTAGCATCTGCATCGGCAGATAAACCGAAAGCTCCCGACCGAGTCCTGTATTTCTTGATCTGCCCTGTGACAGGACTCGGATGGCACAATGTGATACATGTGCATACAGTCATGGAAAAACGATTCACGATGAATGCGTGGGAAAAAGGGCGCGGTTGGCGGTTAGCGTAATCCCTAGTGGCCCTAGGTGGTTGAACCCAAAACCGAGATACGAAAACGTGCAATAGGTAAGCGTAGTCCCTAGCAGCCCTGGGTAGCATAAGTCCTAGTTGTACAAACGGTAATTCATATTGGAAGACCCTAGCTAGGTTTAGGGTAACAGTCCAAACCGATCTTAAGGATCATGGAACTATGTTAAAGTAGTATAGAATCTCATGGGAAAGCCCGTATGGTCTACGGCAAGGGACTGAACATTTACATGGAATAAAACATACGAGTGAGTAACCTATATATGCGACATATTAGGTTGACATGGACCATTTCATGACTTTTGAGTAAGGGTCACTCATGGTTAACACATGATACGGTGGGGATACTAGTACGGTAGGTGCAGAGCAGATATACAGGATAGATACCATGGGACGTTATACGTAATAGATATCTTGGGATATTATACTTGATAGAAACCCGACGATGTGATACCTTGTTTTATCTTGACATCGTAATTTATCATGACACCTCAGTTTACCCAAGTTCAGTAGTTCATCCTGTTATTTTGATTTAGCTTATTTATCTTGTTATCATGCTTATGTTCATCTCAGTTTCTCATGACAGTTAACTTTACTAGTTTTTATGTTGATAGTAGATAGGGCTTACTCAGTCTTTTTGACTGACCCGTTTTGTTTCGCCTCTTTTCTTCCGTTTCCCCCCCCCCCCAGGTTACAGGGAGGAAATGCTGTTGTTTAGTTCAGACTTCTTCTGCTTGAAGGTCATCATGGATGGCTTGGACTTATCTTGGCTATGGCTACTTTACTGTTTTTACTTGGGGAATAATTTATGAAAATGTCTTTATGCTTCTTTACTATTGCAAGACAGGTTTTGATGTACTCTGATGTAAAAGGCTTTAGACCTTATTTATTCATGTTATGAAAAGTTTGATTTTACTTCCGCTATTTTATATGTTCTGTCTTGTGATATTTGTGCATGTTTACCAATAATGCCCCTCTAAAGCTAGTGCATTCCTTTGCGAGTGACCCTAGCGGAGGCGGGGTGTTACAGACGTAATTCGAGGGAACTCCAAACATCGAAAGTTCTTGAGTTCCTTATCCTCTTGTACCATGAGTTTCAGAAATAGCGTCGAGCTTGATGTGCTTAACCATGATGAAAAGTGAGTAACGAAGTCGAAAAATGGAAAAAAAGTCGAAAACCAAAACCAAATCCAAAGACAAAATCCAAAAACGAATATGAGAACCCAATCCAAAGTAGAAGTCAAAGCTATGTGCCCTCTTCCGAGTGTGTCAAAGTGTTGACTCAAGAATTGTTGTTCATTCGGGCATGCCAACCCCCGAGTGTACGTTTGGTAGAAAAACGATAATCCAAAGTAATGAAATGTAGAGAGAATAGAACTTTTTATAGTGGTTCGACACTAACGCCTACGTCCATTTTAATAATGATTCATCATAAAAATGCTGATTACAAGAGTTGTACAAGTTCGGACAATATTTGAGTACAAAATGTTACAATAGAACAACAAAATACTTGTTAATTCAAAAATCTAACCAAAATGCCCTTCTTCTCCTTTGTTGAGGGAAAAATATGTTGACTTGGTCCACAATGTCCAAAAAGTAGCTTCAGTGTTAGAGAAAGTGTCCAAGAGTTGGAGGAAAACGTGTATGTAACACTTTGAAGGTCCAAGCTATGTCCAATAGTGATTAACACGTAAAAGTGTTAATTTTTATGCTCTATCTTATCTTTATTGTAAATAAATAAATTTTACATTGGGTATTTTTCGTAAATTTTCATAGGTCGTTCATCAATCCTCATGCACCCCGAAAAGCAAGATATTACACAAGAAAAAGGTCAACTTCGAAGATTTTATCTCATGTGCTTTTGGAGTCTAATCAGAGTCCATGTTTGGAAGAATTAATTACATACAATCTGATTACCAATCAATTAGCCACATGGAAGATTTGAAGATTTTATGCACTTTTGGAGTCTGATAAGAGTCCTTGTTTGGAAGAATTAATCACATGCAAATCTTTTGTCAGTCAATTAGCCACATGGAAGATTTGGAAGATATGGAAGATATTCACTATGATATGCTCAGATATTCTTAAAGATTATTTCCAAACAAGCTTGGTCAATAAAGGCATGAGATATGATAAGATTTCTTAGGAAAAGAGGCCCATTCATTCATAGATCTGATTAGGGTTTAGCCTATATGTTGTACTCATTGTAAATGTTCATGCCATTATTCTATATTCTCGTTTATGAATAATAAAGTTTTTCTTCATTTAGTTGATTGTCCTTTTCTTTCATAACAATTTGTGTGTCTATTCAATTAGTTTTGGTAGAATACATATTGTAATTTTCTTTTATTACCGCGTGTTAGCGATTGACCGTTGATTAGATTCAACGGCAGTCCTACTTTTAATTTTTTGTTATCGTTCTAGTTGTTATTTTCTTCTTCTAGTAATTGGTTCTTTTCTTTTCAGTTGTTGAATTTGATTTTGATCTGATTAGATTCGGTTCAATAGTAAATTCAATATATTAATCCAAAAACATCTCCAGAATTTGCCTAACTCGCCTTAGAATAGATAAATTATAAGATTTAAAACACCTCCCTGTGATTCGACCTGCATATTACGCGACCTGTATGCTTGCAGAATTTATTTAAAAATTCGTGCTTTTCTAATTCATAGAAAAGCGTCGATCAAGTTTTTGGCGCCATTGCCGGGGAGGCAACAACTAAATTTTATTATTTGTTTAATTTCCGATTCGTGTTAGTTTTTATTTTTATTTTTCCGTTTGTTTTCTTGTGTATAGATATAGAAAAAATTCTTGACTGGTTAATTTTGTATTATAAGTTGATACCGTAATCTTCCTAACAAGAGAAAAAAAATTAATTGCCAAATTCCCTTGATTTTCTTTCCTTTTCTTTTCAATTTATTTCTTTCCCCTTTTCATTTTTTTTCCTTTCTTCATCCGTTCCTTCTTTCCAATTTTTACTTCATTATTCATTGGCATTGTTCATTTATTTTGGCTAATTTTCAAATTTTTCTTTGATTTCTTTCCATCTATTCCTTTCCTTTTACATCTTTCCAATTGTTAATATACTGGTTTTCATTCTCTTACAACAATAAACAAAAAAAATTCCTTTTTTTTTCTTTCCCTCTTTCAACTTTCTTCCCATTTTATTTTTACATTCTCTTCCCTATTTTACAAGTTCCAAAACAAAAACAAAAAAAATTAACACTTGCCAACTTTTTCTTCAGTTTATTTCCTTTATTTTCATCCATTTCTTCTCCCTTCTTTTATTTATTTCTTTCCATCATACAATTTCTTTCCCTTTCTTTCATTTAATTCTTTCCAATTTTCTAAAAACTCCTTCTCTCTTTTACAAATTTCATCCATAAAAAAATAAAAATCTTGCCAACTTTTCATTTTATTTCCATTTTTCATTTTATTTTGTTTCCGCTTTCTTTCTATTTTTCCTTGTACATTGCATTCCTTTCTTCAGATTCACCACTTTCTTTTATTTTTCGGTCATTCTTTCTTTAGATTTCTTCTGCCATTTTTTTTCTCTCACAATTCATCACCTTTGCCAACCTAATTTTCACATCCAATTTCCCGACCACCGTTCAGACTAAATTTCACCATCTTTCTCCCTTTTAATCACTGATTCACTGTCCCTTCCAAAACAATTCCCTGCTCCCATCTTTCCAAACACCCATACCACCAACCATACCACAAACAGCCTTCATTGCAACAAAATATCATCACAACAGAAATCGCATCATCACAAAGTTTCACGCTGCCTCACATCCAAATCCACACCCGATTCGAATGCACAACTGGACCCAAAAACCCACATCGATCCAAAGCCACATTGTCCTCGATTCGAAGATCGAACTTAAGAATCGAATCGATTTGCTGGAAAAAAAAAGAACGGGGACGAGAATTTTCAGATCCGTTCGGCTAAATTCTTTTGAATATTTGGGTGTTAGTTTTTTTTTGTACTTTCCGTGCTTTATAAAACCCAATAAAAAGAAAGAAGGGGAGGTTTGTTAGTACAGGCCCTAGTGAGTTGCGTATTTGTTTGAACGAGATTGCGGTTTTGTTGGTAGCCTTATTGATCTGCTTGCAATTGTTTTAGTTTAGTCTACTTCTTTTTAGTTCTTTTATTCTTTTAGTCCTTTTTATTTTTTTTCTTTGGTTTTGTTTTACTTCTTTTCTTCATTCCCCAAAAAAATTTGACTTTGTTTTGCTTGTTTTATATTTTTTCTAGTCTAGTTGTTTTAGTAATTTAGTTTCTATTTTATTCCTTCCTTCCTATCTAGTTTTATGTATATTTTTTTGTAGTCTAATTGTTTTATTACTTCCAAAAAAAGGGTGAAATCTCCAAAACAAACCAAAGGCCCAAGTGAATGAAGAAAATTCAAGTAAGACAAAGATTCAGAGGTCAATCGATTTGCAAGCGGTGAAGTTTGAATTGTTAACACTACCAAATTTTTCTGGACAGACTGTCATACCCCACAGTAATATTTTCTGAACTCTACAGGTGTTCTGCTGTAAAGAAAAAAATATAGACATTGTTTGTAAAAAAATTCTGCAGGGGCAGCAGCTTGCTTGTACAATTTTTTAATTTTCTGCAATTATTATTGTTTGACTGTTGTGTTGAATGAAAACTGCTGAGTAGATTTGGTGAGGAACGAATTTCCATAATTAAAATCATCACTCTCGTCGTTTTTCAATTATGAAACTTGATTTGATTTGCAAAATAATATAATTTAAAAGTGGTGCTTTGTGAAGTTGACAGTCTCATATAATTGGATCGCAGATATATAGTAGTTCAATTTATTGAATTATTAGCAAAAGAGGTTGCATACTACCCTAAAAATTGGTTGTATCCCTTAGTATTTATACTATACGTGAACGACCATAAGACCCTCTTCCCCTTCTAATTGAGTCAGTTAATTAATAGAGCACAACTTAGTATTTTATACTATTTTGAAGTGAGAATAATTTCGGTCTTGCCTTGACTTCATTCAAATGTCTGATTCAAAAAAACCCTTGAGAGAAATGTGGGATAATAATCGGAGTAAACGTCCTCTTGAACAGTATGAGTATGAATTACACCTCATAAGGCAAAATTTTCCAAAATTTCGTGAGCCCAATGCCAACAATTTTCAAAATATTCCAAATGACCAACATTTTCAAAATCATGGATATGATCGAAATGGCGACTTCAATTCAAATTTCAATAATTTCGATTATGGGCCACATCGACATCGAAATAGCTTTGAAACCCAAGATAGCTTTGATCAACATCAATATGGGGTTAAAAACCAAAATTTTCAAAATTATGGCCCATATCAACATCTTGAAAATATCCAAAATCACTCAAATTTTAACAGTTTTGGTTACAAACATAACTCTTATGATCAAAATGATTTCCAATATCGTTGTCATTTTTCTGAAAATTCAAACAACCATCACATTGGAAATAATTTTGATTGTGAAATTGATGTGGACTATAATTTTGAGAACCAAGAAATCCAAAATGAGAGCCCTTAAATCAACGATTCTGAAGAATGTCATTTTGATGAGAGGGAAGAAAGGCTAAACAAAAAGATGGATGAACTTCTCTGTTTAACGGCATCTTTGAAACAACAACAAGAGCAACAAAATCGAATTCAAACAAGTGATGAATTAGAAAATAATCTGTTCTTTACTGGTAGTGAAAATTTTCAGACAACAACTTTGGAAATTGAGAATAACCATCTAAATGAAGTTGTTCAAAATTCAACAAATGATTTGGATTTCGATTCTTTTCAAGAAAAAGATTTAAACTCAGATTTCAATCTTCCTCTTTCAGGCTGCGAGAAACTTGAAATTCTAGAAATTGAACAGAATAAAAATGATGAATTTTTCAATTTAAAATTGAAGAAGGATTTTAATGAACATGAATTTTTAGGATTGTATGAGGATGAGTTGCCAAATGAGGGTGAAATAGAATCAAGCCACGAATCCAAGTTTGAAAAATTTAACTTTGAAGAAACTTCCAACGAACTTGAAGTTGTTAATGTTGAAAGTATGTTGTACAGTAATGAAATCAAGAAATGTGATCATAAAGTCTTGAATGACACTCAGAATTTAAATTTCACGATTGCAACTGAATTTATATACGATCACAAATTTTTGAACAATTACACTGATAAATTTGTTGAACACAGGAATTACTTTTGGAATGCTGGCTTGATTGAAAAACTTCATGTTAGGATGACCGTGGACATTTATCTGCTGGACTATAAATCTAGGTATAAAGATGAGATGGTTTTCAAAACCCTTTGCTTATTAGAAAATATGCCTAGACATAGTGGGGATGGGATTCATCGGGCTAGAACCAAGTGTAGGGAAAAAGTTGGTGGCATTCTTTGCGTCGCATGCATCGTAAACACATATATCATTGTACATATGATCCAGTCATACATATAGTTAGGCTGCATTTCATTCTGCAAATCATTTTGCATCTAATCCATCTATGGGTTTTATCATTCAAATTTAGGAAATGTTTACAATGTGGACACTGTTTAGATCTAGTGTGGGGGGAGTCTACATTTCATTCATTTTCATTTTTCTTTATTTTTCTTTCTTTTCATTTTCAGCCATTTAAGTAGGACCATCATACATTTTAGATCATAGTAACATACCATAAAATTTTTTTTTTTGAAAATACAACTCATTTTGATACAACGAAATAAGTTTAAAATTTTTAGTCAGTTGATAGTATTTTTTTCCTCTCAACTTAGATCAAATAAGAAATATAAAGAAAAGTTTAATTTTGAGGGATAATAGTGTAACCGGTACATAGGGAGATTATTAGTGATGACCATGAAATCTATTCTACATTGTAGTCTTTGTTTAAATAAGTGGAGGACTTAAAATACTTATATTGGCTTTTCGAATATTTAAAACTAAGTTGTGTTAAGTTGAATTCGCGTAACTCTCTTTTGTGCTTATATTTTCGATAATAATAGTAATACAAGGGTATCCAACATTGCTTGTATATCAAGCGTTGGTGTGCAAACCCGCCAAGCTCTATTCGACATGTTGTTGACAAAGTCAGCGTTGGAATATCTTGGTCTCATTTTATGAGATTGGACAACTAAGGATTACCGACATGTTGTTGAAGAAGTCAGCGTCGGTCTGCACAATCCGCCAAGCTCTGTCCTAACTCTCCGTCAGTCTGCAAGGCAGTGTATGGGTCGGTCTGCACAATCCGCCAAGCTCTGTCCTAACTCTCCGTCAGTCTGCAAGGCAGTGTATGGGTGGTATACCTTGGGTGGTATACCTTGATCTTTTAAGTTAAGTGTATATAATTAATCATAAATTTTAAAATTTTATAGAATAGAGAATAAGCGATGATGCCCAAACACTTCTTGACCTTATTGATTTGACTAGCCATACATGAGAAAATAATAATACCACTTTGCTAACTGTGCCAAGCAAACTAAGAATCTATTTCATGGTTGCACTATGTTATCAACCGAACCAACTGGCCAAGCTGGAATTTAACATTTCATAACTTGAATTATATTGAAAATTTGTGACAAGTTGAGATATCTAAAGTACAATCAACTGATTAGAAATTGTTAACTTAATTTGTTGTACCACTTTTCTGAAACAAGTCGTGTTGTCATTTTTGTTTTTATTTTTTTCTTGTATATATCCATTGCATTCATGTGGTTGCATTAGATCCACACATACTGCATTTGGATTTTGTGGGTAGTATCCGCTGAAAATCCTCACGAGACACCACTCGTCCTACTAGGGACACCTAGAGGTTTAACGTCTTGTTGCATATGCTCAATGCAATAGTGTTTCCTACGAAAGTGTGACCTATCTAGTTTAGCTTTTCACTTTTTTTATTTTTCCTTCTTTTCACTCGAGGACGAGTAAAAGATAAGTGTGGGGGTATTTGATTAACATGTAAAAGTGTTAATTTTAATGCTCTATCTTATCTTTATTGTAAATAAATAAATTTTATATTGGTTATTTTTCGTACATTTTCACAGGCTGTTCATCAATCCTCATGCACCCCGAAAAGCAAGATATTACACAAGAAAAAGGTCAACTTCGAAGATTTTATCTTACGTGTTTTGGAGTCTAATCAGAGTCCATGTTTGGAAGAATTAATTACATACAGTATGATTACTAATCAATTAGCCACATGGAAGATTTGAAGATTTTATGCACTTTTGGAGTCTGATAAGAGTCCATGTTTGGAATAATTAATCACATGCAAATCTTTTGTCAATCAATTAGCCACATGGAAGATTCGGAAGATATGGAAGATATTCACCATGATATGCTCAGATATTCTTAAAGATTATTTCCAAACAAGCTTGGTCAAGAAAGGCATGAGATATGATAAGAATTCTTAGGAAAAGAGGCCCATTCATTCACAGATCTGATTAGGGTTTGGCCTATACGTTGTACTCATTGTAAATGTTCATGCCATTATTCTGTATTCTCGTTTATGAATAATAAAGTTTTTCGTCATTTTAGTTGATTGTCCTTTTCTTTCATAACAATTTGTGTGCCTACTCAATTAGTTTTGGTAGAACATACATTGTTATTTTCTTTTATTACTGCGTGTTAGCGATTGACCGTTGATTAGATTCAAAGGCAGTCCTACTTTTAATTTTCTGTTATCATTCTAGTTGTTATTTTTTTCTTCTAGTAATTGGTTCTTTTCTTTTCAGTTGTTGAATTTGATTTTGATTTGATTAGATTCGGATCAATAGTAAATACAATATATTAATTCAAAAACATCTCTAGAATTTGCCTAACTCGCCTTAGAATAGATACATAATATGATTTAAAACACCTCCCTATGATTCGACCTGCATATTACGCGACCTGTACGCTTGTAGAATTTATTTCAAAATTCGCGCTTTTCTATTCCTTAGAAAGTGACGAACAAATAGCCATGGAGAAGAAGGTGACAACTATTAATGATGCTTGAGAGCTCCAATAAGTCCAAAATACCAGATGAGAACCAACCCCTTGAATGCCAAGCAAGGGGCTATTTATAGGTGAGTTTTGGGTGGTAGCTGCACGAATTTCGTCTCCTGAAGGGATGCGAAATTCGTAACCCAAAAACAATGCCTAAAAACCATGCTAAAGTCGAAAATTCGTATCCCTCTTCTTTGAATTTTTGCATCCCAGAACTGTGTGCCAAATCCGTGGTGATCAAGCAAAAAGGCCTGATTCACACGTGAAAATAGCCATGTCAAATATGTTCGCCATTTACCAAATTTCGAATCTTAGTCTTTGCCACAAATTTCGCATCACACCTCACCGAGCCGCACATGTGAGAATTCATATTCAAAAATCCACGGTATCGATACGTGAAAATTTCGCATCCCACCAATGCACCAAGCCTTTCTCGAGTTGCCAAAAACTCGTATCACTCGTTTTCCAGTTTGGTATCCTATGCCGAGTCGACATTTTCTCTGACGGGGCTGAGTATAGATAGGGGACTTTGAATCCCTCATGGAATTCGAAATTCAGGGATACAAAATTCCCTAACCAGGCCAAGTTTTTGAGCCAAATTTCCTGGGTGATTTGGCCGTGTGGCGCACGCATTTTTGCGTGATCCATCTGAGCCGATCACTATTTTTTAAATGTGCCAGATCTTGAGTTTTTTTGCCAAATGCCAAATCCAACCAAATCGAGTTGCGCAAGTGATTTTTCATGATCGACGCGTGTCAATCAGTTGTTTTTGAGCATGTGAAACTACTTTTTACTAAAATCCATATATTTTTCCATGAAGAGTTTTGCCATGTGATCGGGTCGACACACTCAAGCATTTTGAGCTTATCGAACTGAGTCGATCACATATTTTTACGACCAGTTTTTCCAAGCCCATAGACGATGATTTTACGAATCGAAGCCATTTCCAATCTTTTTCCAAACACGTCGCAACTTCGATCAGATCGCTTTGTGTTTTCTAACGATGTTCACAATGCCTAAGTGCGTCGCTGACCAAAATCTTAACGTGTGACAGCTTTACCAAAAAGCGTGTCAACAATTAATTTTCCTAATTGGTAAGCGTCACATAGGTTTTCAATTTTGAAACTCATTTTTGGTAATCATTTTACAAAGTCATTTTTAGACAATTTATGTATAATTTTAAAATTGACATGACAAAATCTTTTATGCCATAATCAAGGATCATTTTCTTAGGTTGTTAAACATAAATTTGAGATATTGAGACATTGTTAATTTTCAAATTTAAAATATAAAAATTACATTCTCAAATACCTTCGAAAATAATATTTTTATGTTGATTGCAAATATTACATTTATCTTTTAAGAAAGATATAGAAAATCATTTATCACAAAGTGGACTAATATGTAGTAAAGTACATTTTAAATTTTTAACTAATAAAACATTAGTAATGAGAGGAGTTTTAGTGTTACCATCGTTGTTCACATTGCTTTTCCCAATTACGTACCCTTTTAATTATCTTCAAAATTGACGGTTCCCCCATTTGAGTAGACGATATTTGTCAACATGTCTTTATTTTCGGTTATATATTTCGAACAACCACAGTCAAGAATCGATTTTTCTCTGTTATGTGTAGCTACCTGCAAATAATATTAAAAGTATATCGGAACCTACTTCCTCTGTTATGATCCTTAAAGTTAGATTTTAGGAAACTAGACCCAAGAAGGTTTAATATATCCTTTAAAAACAAAATTTGAATTTTTACGAATATATGTCATAAAAGTGTTTATATAATTATTTTTTACATATATATTGTTTATTTTTAGAACCCATAACTTAATAGTCGTTTTATTTTTAACAACTGTTTTTGAAACATTTTAGAAATATCTTTTGTAACATTTTTCTTTTTAAAATTTGAATAATAAGAAGCATAATTTTGGGATTTTGCTTTCTTTTCTTTCTAAAACTCTTAGATTCTAAACCAATTTTATTATTGCTACCTTGTGAATTATTTATCATATTAGGTAAATTTTCTCGACCTTTATTGAAATTAGAAATATTCTCCGTAATATTTTCTAATTTATTTTCAAGACTATCTTTGCTTAATTCAAGATCTTTAGTGGAAAATTTTAGTTTTGTGATTTTTTGAAATTAGTAGATTATTTTTATCTTTTTGTATTTCAAGTTCAGTAGTGATTCAGTTAACTTCGAATGTTAAATTTCTTATTTCAATTTGTGTTATTTCTAGTTTTTCTTCAAAAATCCTTCTTTATTTTTTAACATTTCAACTTTCAATTCATTACAATTTAATTTTGCTTATATTTCTTTGTAATTCTTATTTTTTTCTCTTACTAATATAAATTCTAATACATCTTCAAAAGATAAGCTACTTACATCATCATCGGTAGCCATGAAATAGACATTTACTTGCTCAGCTCGTTCACTATCCATGAGAAAGAACCTGATTCAGTATCTGAATCATCCCATATTACTTAGAAATACTGCTTCTTCTTTTTTCTAAACTTTCACTTTTTATTGTTCTTCTTGGTTTCTGGGCAATCTTTCTCCGATGTTCGGTTTTAGCACATTCGTATCATTTAAGCATAATATTAAAAAAAATTGCTAATTTGTTGACTTTTGTTGTTGTAGAACTTTTAAGGGTTCCATTTGTATTTTAGAAACTTTTTAAATTTCTTTGCTATATAGGCCATATCATCTCCTCTTTATCCGATTCTTCTTCCTTTTCGCCTTGAAAGGCTACTTTTTTTGCGATCTTGAGCTTGATCTTTCTTTATCTGTAGATCCACTTCATTTGACAGTAAATTACCTATTAATCTTAAGGCTTAATGGTCGAAAGGTCATTAGCATCTTCAATAGCTAACACTTTTGATTCGCATTAATTCGTCTGTTAAAGAGTTAAGAATCTTTAAAACTATATAAAAATTTGTGTATTGTACTCCTAAGGCCAATAAGAAATGATATATATCTTGAAACTTAGAATGCATATCATTAATAGTTTTATCAGGTTTCATTCTAAAGTTAAATTGATTTTTCGACATAGAAATCTTTCTTGGCATAACTTTATTTGCACCTTTATGTTTTAACGTGTGCCATATATCATGTGTTGTATTATACATACTTTATTGAACTAATTCTTGTCAAGTGCACAAAATAACATATCCATAGCTTTTACATTACCAGTTGCATCTAACTTTTGTGTATTTGACTATTGTGAATAATCGATGGTAGGAATAGTGTGTCCTTCTTGTATAATATTCCAAGTATCAAAACCGTTAGCTTGCATATAGATTCTCATTCTAGCAGAGCAATAAGTATAGTTAGAACCATTAAAAAGAGGTGGTCTACTAGTTGACCGTCCTTCGGAAAAAATATGTCCAATGTTATCCATATTACTAAATATTATCAAATAACTGTGTTACAGTTATGAGACGACCTTGCTCCAATATCAATTGAAAGTGCCTACAAATCGTGTAATATGAGTAGCATATACATTTTGAACTTTAGATAATAGCAATAAAATGAATGCTAAATATATTTATTATTTAGATGATAACAGTAAAGAAAATGCTAATTAATATATTTAGTATGATAGCAATAAAGTAAATGCAAATAAAAAGATCACACAAAATATTTTTATACTAGTTCGGACACAATCCTACTTCCAGTAATAGAATTCGTTCTGGGTATTAACTATTAACATCCTCTCTTCACCTGAAGGAATCATTTTATAACTACTACTTGATTTCAACGAGCTCCAAGCTCACCCACTTAATTTAACGGGTCACAAGTTTACCCACTGATTTGAACGGGCTACGAGCTCACATATACAATGGTAGAATGGATGTCTTTGACTATTGTGTTCTTGATAAAACACTGATTTGTCTTTTGCAGTACACTCGTTCTATAATCTTCTCTTCAAGTACAATATATTTAAATGAATATGCGTGAAGATAAATGTTGCTTTTAGAATGACGATTTGAATACTCGAATTGCTTAAATATGAAAGCAAACAAAAAAGTTTTAAAAATTCAAGAATAGAGAAACTGTAGATAGAATTGATGATTTAATTCTTGAATCTGTTTGTATTTATAGACATTGAAGTGTTGCAACCCTATGCAAAAGGATTTGATTAAAATAAATTACTTCCAATTTTCACTGAAATGATTTCTCTTCGCGAAAATAGACATCTCTTCAGAAAAATTAAAAAAATATAACTGGTAGAATAATTCAGTCGACTGAAAACTATGAGTTAGTCGGCTAAACTAAAACAAAGAGAAAATAGTACAATAAATACTATATTCAGTCGACTGAATGTATATGTTGGTCGACTAACCTGAAGTTGAAAACTAGTGCATAAGCGCATGTTCAATCGACTGAAATGGGTGATCCAGTTGATTGACCTGAGTTTACTTTTTTTTTCAGGTCAATGTCAATAAATTAATTTTGAAATTTTATGACGTGAATGAGTGTGTGTATGTGAACCACCTAAAGGTACATTTTATCAATTCTAAATAACTAACTAGGACTATTATACATATATGAATTCATACTTGATTTCTTCGAGCCATGTCTTCGTCTTCGTAGTTTATTGTTGACGGTCCATTATCTTCGTCTTTGAGTAGCTTATTTTATCGATTTCAAAATCTTGACTCTACCACTTTATTTCCTTGACTGGGTTCTGAAACATTTACATAATTGGTCTCGTCAGAACCTTTGTCAAAACAATCGTCTGATATGTGAATTTCATCCGGTCAATGGTTTGTTCTGCTGTGCTTGCACTATTGCCATCATTTTAACTTTGGGTTCATTTGTAAATTTCTCTTTCCATAATTTCATTATTATGCATAATTTTGAGCTTTGTCCGAAGCATTTATAGTAGAACATCTCGGTGGATCTACCCATATTGAATTTCTTGCACTATGATCTCTTCGTCATACATCATGATGGGAGCTTCTTCGTGTAATTCAAAGTGCCTTGATTTTATTAGTATTTTGGAGAAACAAAGCCTTATTTTTTATCTTTGCGCTCATCTAGTTTTAATTGTGTGCTTGCTACACTGGCAATAACATTGAAGGCTTCCTTATCCCATAGCCTAAGGCTAAGCACCGGTAGTCATATCCAAATTGATATAGAATTCTCAGTCAAGAATAGCTTTCTTCGATCATTTTTTCAGTATTATTAGCTTCCCATATATGAAGTATGGTCCGCCTTTTAGAGTTTTCCAATAATCCAGTGTATTAAAAAAATCTAATTATGAATAATCCATTTTTACGAGTAAAGATTTCAAATTTGTCACTTGGATTCTATGTCAGAATGATGTAACCCCTGAAATGATGGCATAATGGCTTGTTTCCATAAACAAAGGAAACGATCGAATAACACCATTTAATTATATCCATTTGCTGACCTCTTCCTTTACAACAATCATCATCTTGTTGTTGATTGAGATTGCACTACATAACCGAGGTCGAAATCAAAATTCAGACCTCCATTGCACATTTCAGCCCAAGAGCTAGCAGGTTGTTTGTTGTCGGTTGTTTCCATACTTCTATTATTATGCATAATTCTGAGCTTTGTCCGAAGCATTTATAGTAGAACATCTCGGTGGATCCACTCATATTGAATTTCTTGCACTATGATCTCTTCGTCATATATCATGATGGCAGCTTCTTCGTGCAGTTCAAAGTGCCTTGATTTTATTAGTATTCTGCCCAAGCTTAGCCTTATTTCGCTAGCTTTTCTCTCATCTAGTTTTAATTGCGTGCCTGCTATGCTGGCAATAACACTAAAGGCTTCCTTATTCCACAGCCTAAGGAAAAACACCAGCAGTTGTATCCAAATTTAAATAGAATTCTCAGTCAAGAAAGCTTTCTTGGTGTATTTTTTCAGTATTATTAGCTTTCCATATATGAAGTATGGTCCGCCCTTTGGGGTTTTCCCATGATATATTGAATAAAAAAAATTAATTATGAAAAATCCATTTTTACAAGTAAAGATTTCAAATTTGTCACTTCGGTTATATGTTCCAGTGATGTAATCCCATAGTGGCTTGTTTCCATAAACATAGGCAATGATTGAACAACACCATTTAATTATATTCTTTTGCCGGCCTCTTCCTTTACAACAATCATCCTCTTGTTGTTGATTGAAATTTGCGCTACATAACCGAGGTCGAAATCAGTATTCAGACCTCCCTTAAAACATTTCCGCGCTAAGAGCAAGCAGGTTGTTCGTTGTCGGTTGTTTCAGCAGCATGTTTATACCCGTTCTTATCACTTATATTTGATTTAGATTTGTAAAAAATGGTTCTTGTGTTTGATCTTGTAACCGATTTATGATTTGGCGGGACAGGAGCAGATTTTGCAGTCGGATTATGATTAGCTGGAACAGGAATGCATGTAGTAAACATATTGTAAATTGCTGGCTCGAAAAGGATCCGATTGGGTTTCTTTTCGTGATTCACTGTTTGAAAGTCATCCTCGTCAACAGTGTTAGAATTAGTTTGTTGTGAAAGTGGATTATGCGTTGGTAAAGGAGGAGAATTAGAGGGAAAAGATGATGAGATCCCCAATTTTGATTAGGATTAACCAAAACAATTGGGTTATTAGTATCTTTTATGATGGTTATAGCAGCTTCAGGATTATGATTTGTATGAGCTATTAGGTTTTGAAACTCAACCAGTTTAACCCACTATATGACTGATTTTGTGTTATGAAAACTGCGTCTTTGCGGAAGGGTCCAGGATCTTATTCACTCAATTACTTAAAGATGATTTCTATGGAACAAACACAGATATGAAATCACACACGCAAACACAAAATATTCCACCCAACCACCCTCTTTATTGATTCTCAAAACAAATTTTGTTTACACACACTGGTTCAACAACCAACAATAAACAAACTACAATTGAGAAAGGGAAAGAATATCTAGATGACTACAGCTCTTGTTGGAGAAGGAGAATAATGAAGAGCGACGGATAACCCTTGGATTAATTGAAGGCACCAATCCTCTCTAGGGCACCAAGCTCTAGAGGCACGCAGCCGCCACTCTGTTCCGTCATGAACCCCTGCTTTTAATCCAACCCTATGTGCTGCTTTTATAGGAGAATAGAAGCCCTAGGCAAATACCCAATTTGCCCCTTCAATACTTGCAGAACAAGTCACAGAAAGGCCAAGTCACAGAAAGACCAAGTCAAAACCGCAGGAAACCGCGCTCAGACGTCTGACCTAGATTGGTCAGACGTCTGGCCCTGATCTCGGGTTACCAAAACCCTGACAATAGACGTCTGACCAAATGCTGTCAGACGTCTGTGCTGAAACACAGCACAAAAACTGCTTCTCCTTGTCTTCTTTCTGTCGCTGCTCCATCTCCACTATCGCCAAGCACATCCACGCCTCGTCTCCATCAACATATGTGATTTCATGTCACAAATCACAACACTCCACGTTGATATGAAATCGCATCATATCAAACAAACTTCCAACACACAAGTCATCTAGCTCTTTCAACGACACCTTATCTCAATTAAAACCAACCTCGATTTCCAGGCAACGAGATACACCTCACCTGTTCCGAGACTCAATTGATTTCAGGGCAACAATCACACCCAGAAAAAATAACCAACCTCGATTTCCAGGCAATGAGATACACCCCACTTGTTCTGAGTATAGGGCTCAATTGATTTCAGGGCAACAATCACACCCAGTCGATTTGAAAGGACTATGACCACACCTCAATTGCAAACACAACCCACCGCCTGCAAAAGATGCATCTACCACCATGAGCTGCACCGTGCATCAACCAACGGTCTAAAAGTGCTTGCAATTCCACAACGACACCCGTCTACCACTTGACCTGAGCTCCTACTTCGATTACCCCGGATCCCTCGAGCATCATCAACGTGAAGACCCCTGTCGAACACATCAGCAGTGACCAAATTAACCTCTCCACCTTGCTGTGGACTAGGTTCTTCAACCGTCACTCGCCTTCCACATCGACACCCGTTTACCACTTGACCTGAGCTCTTTCCTCGATCACTCCTGATCCCTCGAGGATCATCAACGTGAAGACCCTTGTCGAAAACATGAACTGAATCACTAAGGTACAGGCAAACCAAACCAATTGCCAACATCCTCGTCTTCTTCCATCTTCCCTCATCCACATCTGAGGGCTTCTCCACATCTCCATCAACCAAACAATTGAGGCCTTCAAATCCCCAATCAAAATTAGTCATCACCAACAACACCATCATATCCAACGTCACAAAAATTAATTCAATCCAAAATCACTTTAAGCTTTGCGATAACCTGGCTCTGATACCAACTGTTGTGAAAACTGCGCCTTTGCGGAAGCGTCCAGGATCTTATTCACCCAATTACTTAAAGATGATTTCTATGGAACAAACACAAATATGAAATCACACACGCAAACACAAAATATTCCACCCAACCACCCACTTTATTGATTCTCAAAACGAATTTTGTTTACACACACTGGTTCAACAACCAACAATAAACAAACTACAAGAATCAACAACCTTATTGAGAAAGGGAAAGAATATCTAGATGACTACAACTCTTGTTGGAGAAGGAGAAAAATGAAGAACGACGGCTAACCCTTGGATTAATTGGAGGCACCAATCCTCTCACTACAAGAAAAACCGAGATTAGCGACAGATTTTTAGCAGCGGAAAATTCCATCGCTATTTAGCAGCAGATTTCCTTGGGCTTTGTAAGAGAAAATATTTTGGAATTTATATGTCATCTTATTATAAATTATTACCGTCGAATACTAATTTTGTCGCTAAATCAATGGAAATTGCAGCTCTTTACCGTCATATAATATTTAACGCTAAATTCCATTGCTAATAGAGTCGGATTACCGTCGACATAATTTTGAAGCTATTTCCCTGCAGTTTTCCAAGAGATTTGAAACGAACTTTTATATTTATTATTTATAAAATGTTTTAAATTTGTGTTATTACTTAATAATTAATTAGTAAATTTAAATTTTAAATAATTAGTGTAAATAATACATTAGTAATTAATAATAAATAATAACTATTAGAAGTAAATAAAATTCAATAGTTAATGCTGAATAAATTTTTTTTTTGAAAATTAATGCGGATTAATTATTAATTACTATATAATATAAATAAGAGGTAATAGTAATTAATAAAACACATTGTTGTTCGATGTTTATTAAATTTGTTTTGATAACCAATGATTATTTAATAGTCTTTAATATGATTAATTAAATTAATATCAAGAAATTATTAATACGTATTTGCTTTTAAGAAATACAAATGATACAAATATACTTTCATATGCATTTAACATTTACTATTTAACAATAATCTATATTATATAATTTATAAGTGGTAGTTAATGTTGAATAATTAATAAGTAATAAGTAAACGTTATAGTAATTAAATAATAATATTGAATGATTGATACATCTTGTTGAATTTTAATAAATACTTATACATTATTTTAAAGAAAGCTTAGTTTAGTTTTATAATACTTCAAATTGAATTCTTCATATTCAAGTAAAATTTCAGCTAATAATCTACTTTAAAATTTGTTAAACTTCAACTTCAAACAGGTGAAATTTTGGCTCCAAACAGCCGAAATTTTGGCTCCAAACAGTTGAAATCTTGGCTCCAAACAGCTAAAATTTTGGCTCAAACCTGCTGAACTTTGCGCCCTTCTAGTTATTTCACGTTATCTCATTTTTCAAAACCGCTTTTCCAAACCTAAATCCCAAATTCACTTCCGCCTCCCTTTTCGAATTCCCAAAATTCACGAAATCCCCTTCCATTGTGTGACTTCCGATTCCCCTTCCATCTTCGTCGGCCTCTCCCTCACCTCTCCAGACCAGCACAGTCTCGAGAACTCCTCCGCCTGCGACGCCGACACCGACGTCGTCCGCAACCTCCTCCTCTTCGAGGTTGTCTCCTTCAGCGTCTTCCTCTTCTCTTCCCTCATCGCTCAGGGCCTTAAGCCGAAGTTTTCTTGGAGCTCGCTGTGGCTCTGGAGCTTATAGGGTTTCGTCTTGTGACTTCTTGTATTCTCTGCAGGTCAGTTTTGAGGTTTTTTGTTTGTTTTTGATTACTCGGTTGTAGGCAATCTTTTGGGTGTGCAGTTCTTTAATGTTGGTATAGGGTTTGCTAATTGTTTTAGCCTTCTGTCATTATATGGTGCTTGCTAGCTGCTGTTAGCATTTATATGCTTGCTTCGGTATAAGCCTTGCAATCATGTGTTGTTTGTAGCATTCGTAATTGGTTTTCAGATGAATAAAGCACTTTGTATCACCCCAAGGAGAGAGTTGGTTTAATTTTCAACTTTGACGTGATTTACACGTATACTCCTTGAAACAATGAAAACAACTAACCCAAAGGACTACTAACGTTCTTAACAATCCACAAAATGCCACTTGTTTCTTTCTAAGTCGATAACAGATACCAACTGACACTATAATAACTACAAAATCCGACGCTAAAGAGGTTGTTATTTTGTTAACGTCGGTGTAGATAACGTCCATTCATAGTGTTGGATAGCGAGGATTAATAGCTGTCGTTATCAGTAGTTTTGCTTGTAGTGTTTGTACTACTCGGATCTTTGTTGTTATTTTGTTTTTAATTTTGGCAAGAACATGGAATTTTTGTTTTCATCTTAGTTCTCGGAGGATCTTTTTAACAGATGTATGTATTACCCGTAAACTTATGGAACAAGCGGCAATCATGACCATAACCCTTAGTAAATACATACAATGTCTTTTTTTCTCATAATCATCTTTACATACATCCTCTTCTATTCTGTATCATTTATAAAATACAACTTTTCTACTTCTTTTTACTGCGATCATTAGAGTTCATGTGAGAAAGAAAACATTATATTCAGTATTTTGTTGGTTTTTTAAATGCACCGATTCTTATATTAATAGGTGTTTGTTTGATAGAGTAAAAATTTGATATGTAATCAATATTTATTGCAATTGTTAATAAGCATGAAAAGTAGGTCAATTTTTAAAGTATTACACTCCTAATTATTATTAACCCTGCTTGGTGTTCTGACTGCCTAGTGCATCTTGTAGTTATATACACCCTGCGTGGTACTGACGTTGTAGCATAGACAATTGTCTATCTCCAGTTCCATAAGTTAGAGCAGTTTCTTTTTGTTATTGACGATCTTACCTCACACCTGCATTTCATCGTTAAAATGGCATGACCACCATGGGTTGAAGGTTTCCCTTTAACCTGTTCTCTTTGTTGTTAGCTTGCAGTGAATGAAGTATTCTTCTGATTGGTTCTTTAACCATTTCCCTTTAACCAATATCGTTGTCAGGTATGTCTATTTGCAGTAACCGTTTAGTTTTCATTATTACCATAATATAATTTTGATGTTGGATTCTCAATTTGCATTGTACCTTACTCCTTTTAATCTACCTACCTCATGATTAATAAAATAGTTATGACCTTATTGAACAATAATAGCATCGGAAGAAACACAAGTATGCACCGTATTTCAACAAAGAGGATATGTGAGGATTTTATTAGGAATTTAGGCTGTACTCTTTGGTAAATTTTCGTATGCAGATTATTACTTGGTTGTTCAGTGAGAATGGCATATAATTGATGTGCTGCTGCCAATTGATGTGCACAGCAAGGAGCAAAAGGGAGGAAGAAGAATACATAAACATCTTTGTAAAGGAATAATACTATATTTTACTGGACCGGTATATGTGTTTTGACTTTATCATTTTGTATTGTACTATATTTTGAAATTATTACTTGGATATGTGATGTATGCTTTAATATGCTAGAAGTTTGATTGTAATTGTTTCGAGCATTTATGAATATGTTAGAAGTTTGTGTATGTAATTTTATTTTGCTTAGATTTTAAGATTGTGTTTTTAGTTATTACATTGTGATATTTGTTTTCAGCAATGGATTATCGCATAATACATATTGATAATGGTAATATATACATACACACACACACACACATATATATATATACATATATATATATATATATATATATATATATATATAGGCAGATCAGAAGGGGAATAGCGGCGGATTACCAACAAAAAAAGTGAGGTTAAGTTTACCCCAATTTAATTTCCATTGCTAATCCCTTGGCAATTAGTAACGGTTTACCAACACTTTTTTATAAATGATAATTTATTATAAATTAATTATCTGTCGGTAAATAGTCAGTAAATAAATTAAAATTAAACTATTAAATAAAATTATATTTTTATTAAATAAATAGTAAAATGATGGAAAAATGTCGGAAAACTCATGCTACATTCCGTCGCTAAAATTGACACAATTACCATCATGGTTTTTACCGACAAACAAGTTATATAGGAAATCCGTCGCTAAGATCAATTTAGCGACGGATTAGAAGCGGATTTTGTCGTCGCTAATCTCGGTTTTTTTTGTAGTGTCTCTAGGGCACCGAGCCCTAGAGGTACGCAGCCGCCACTCTATTCGGTCATAAACCCATTCTTTTAATCCAACCCTACGTGCTGCTTTTATAGGAGAATAGAAGCCCTAGGCAAATACCCAATTTGCCCCTTCAATACTTGCAGAACAAGTTACAGAAAGACCAAGTCAAAACCGCAGGAAACCCCGCTCAGACGTCTGACCCAGATTGGTCAGACGTCTGTCCCTGCTCTCGGGTTACCAAAACCCTGACAACAGACGTCTAACCAAATGCTGTCAGACGTCTGTGCTGAAACGCAGCACAAAAACTGCTTCTCCTTGACTTCTTTCTGCCGCTGCTCCATCTCCACGATCGCCAAACACATCCATGTCTCGTCTCCATCAACATATGTGATTTCATGTAACAATTACAACATTTTGCTGGTTATATACAAACATAGAAAATACCATGTTGGAAAGAAATGCCATAGAGAGATAACTTCCTTTCATCCATTCTATCTATTAATAAAACTACGTTGGATATACATGTTTGTACAATACTTGTGTCAGAAGACTAGTTTTGGCAAAAGTCTTGAAAATGAAAGAAAGATGCCCCTTAATATGCTCTTTCATCATAGACAAGAAACGTTCTTCTAGAAGATTTCTTGGTCTGTTTTGTCCAGCCCTTGCCAATTTTGGTAACTTCCATGCCATTACCGATGGGCAACACACAAGACTCAAACATTCCATCTTCCCGGCCACTCATTCCCCTCTTTGACTTCACATAAGAACACGAAGCTTTCTTCTCCGTGCTTTTCCGATGAAACAAATTGCTCAACACAACCACCGAACCATTAGGATTGATATCCATATCAAATAACACTTCCTCACAATCTCCAATCCTACTATCCACAACTGCAAATTCAATGTTCTTGAACTCTTTTATCATTTCACAAAGCTCTTCCCCAGCTTTGAAGCTTACCATATCTCCGAGCCCAAATACTTCCAGTTGTGACCTCATTTGGTCAGCGACATTTTGGTCATTGCACATGCAAATCAGACGTCCACCAGTATATTGTGCAGCGATTGCTAATGCCAATGTTGAAGGAGATAAGCCTTCTTCTGATGTGACGTTCACCATTAGCTTTGCTTGGTTGCCTGCTGCTAAGGCTGATATGTACTCTATGCATTCTGGCTCCACAAGTTTATTGCTGCTTTTTCCTGAAAACTGGTGGCTCTTGAAGCTCTTGCACTGAAAGTGGAGACAGAAAAGAAAAATTAGAGCAATCATCTTTCACTATGCTTCTTCCATTTTCATTGCACTTTGTAAAATAAAGTGTGAAATGGAAATGAAAATAGTAAACATACCAATTCAAGAGTGTGTAAATAGGCTTTCATTGCTTTCATGGCAGACCAGTTGCCCATTATTTTTTCTTCTCCTCCTTTTTTTCTCCTTCAAACTTTCTAAGATCAAAGATGAGGTGTTGATAAGAGTTTGTCAATTTAGTATATTCAGAAAGGGTCGATGGAGGAAACTATATCTTATGGGCTCATATTAATAGCAGAATTCACATGTATGATGAATGAGTGCATAAAAGCTATCAGACACCTGTCCCTTAACGTGTTCAAATTACATAGTACTCTGAGGCTTTGTAGATCACATTTATAAATAATATTTCTTTGATTTATACAAAGATTGTGTTTCACCGCAAAACTAAAGTCAAGGAACGAGAAAGTCTACTTTTGGTCAGGGTACGCAAATTGCATTGCCTACAAAATTTGTTTTCATGGGTTTAATTCGCACATTGACAGTCCATTAAACTTAGAATGAAATACAAAGGTAAATGTCCTGGCATTTTTTAACGTTTTATTATTGGTTTGAAGTTTAGAACTTTTTTAGTTTTATTTGGTGGTGGACGATGCATATAATGAAGCACAAATATAAACTAATTTCCAGTTTGAAATATTTGGAGCAGTGTATTCAAAATGATATAGTACTTGTTGTCATCCGTATAATTTCTTCAACTTGAACTCGTGTTTTCTTTTAGTGATATTATGAACCAGGTTATCTTCCATCAATCAGAGCCTAGAGTTTTACCATCTCAACATCACTGAATAATACTGTAGAATTTTAGACTGCTGTACCAAACTTAAACGGAAGAAAGAACGCAAAATGACCACCCAATCTTTTTCGGTGACATTACAGTTCTTGTTATAGAATTGAAGAAACTCCCACAGTATACGTCTGCATTGAAACCTCCGGTTGTATTGTAATTTACCATGTGGTAAGTTTTAACTGTCAACAACTAATCCTAAATATATCAGTCAACCGAAGTTGTGGTATCGTTTTCCAGCAAACTCAAAAACTAATTACTCTAATCTAGCTAGGGTATGCACTCATGCCTAATTCTCGGTAGCCTTTTCAGTATTTAATCGTTCATCAGATCCAAGAAATCTAATCGTAATCTTTTTTTAGTTAAAGTCAATACCCTAAAGTAGATGGAGGACAGGTGTTTGGTGCTCCTGAACTTGATTCACATGACATATATTTAGTCATGATGGCTGTGAATGTGGTGGAAAAGTATTATGTTTCCCATGCAATCATGCTCTCTATCTAAAGGTCATGCCCAAGTGTTCGCGCTTCTTTGGTTTGAGGAAAAAAGAAGATGCAAAAGTATTATCATCCACGCAGCTATTAAGGAAAAACGCAGACAAACTAGAAATAACACTAGATAAAAATAAGAGTAACGAAATGTTCAACACTAATTAATCAGTCATTCTAGAGGTTACTTGTTCCAAACTTATGCAGCAAGATTCGAACCACTGTACATGTAATTACATATGACAAACTACATACTAACTAAAATTTGTAATACTGCCATGTATTCCTAGCTAAGTATCTAGTTTTAAAATAAAAACAATAGATGAACAATCAAACAATTAACTACGAAAAATGCGAGGACGAAACTTTAGACAATTCCAACCATGATGATCATTAATTTTCAGATTTGAGGCAACCAGAAACATGTATGCATAAGGTAAGGTACGTCCGTGATCACTAGAGGATGGCTAGCCGGTAGAAAACTAACATACTACAGAAGGTGTAACCTTAAATTCCATATAATGGTTTTCACATAAGAGTTAATTGAAGTGTCATTAAATTTGTGCAAACTCATGCTATGCACATGGGATTCACATAATTTAATGATTTTATACGTTTAAACATTTCGTAACATTTTCAAGATCTTACCTCAATTATTCGCCATTCAAACATTTATTCGAACCATCAAATTTAAATATTAAATATATGTCGGAATGAGCTCAAATTTTGAATAAATAATATAAATATATATATATATATATATATATATATATATATATTGAATATCTACAAAATCTTGTTGAATTTGGATTAGTGTAGCTTACGATAGGATAAGAGTGCTGCAAAACAGTGATTTCCCGAAACGCTCCTATATATATATATTAAGAATAACAGCTGCATTACTTACCTTATATTAGTTACATTTGTACCAGGCTTGTACCTAGGCACAACCCATTTCTTTAGTTCGCAACTATATATTGTAACATATTGTACATGCTACAATATCATTCTGTACATCGTCTGTTTATAAGCAATAAGGGAAATACATCATTTACATTTTTTTCTCTTCTGTAAATTCTGTCAATTCATTTTTCTCGCAAATCTCAAGTTGGTATCAGAGCAAACACATTGTGCTTAACAACATCATTTTGATTTCTGATCACCATTGATTCTCAGAGGCAGTTTTATCTGAGATTGTTGTTTATCAGAGAAATTTCGTCATTTGGACACCTCTCATCAAAGATTTGCATCTTATCATTTGAGAGTTGCTGCTCAAACGAAAAGAACTGTGCATTGCCTAGTTTTCTCGCACTGGCTGCATCAGTTCTCCTCCTTAAAGCTTGGATATAAAAGCATTTGAATTGTGAAAGATAGTCGATCAAGAAGTTAAAAAAACCGTTATAGTTGATCAAAAAGCCGTCCGGAAGAAATTATCAGACTTTGCAGTATATGTTCGTCACAGATTCATTCAAGAAAACTCATCATTCAAGTTCTTAAGGTTGCTACAGTAATTAAATATTGAGTTTCTTTAATATCCCAATTCAAAGACTACCAGATTCAGATCACTTTTACCTGTCTTTGTTGATTCCTCATCTGGGTTCAACCACGACTAATCAAGATGATGAATCCAGTGCCAACACATCTAGTAACAAGGCTTCTATATCGCAGAATCAGCATGATCCCATTCAAGATTTGATGAAAGCTATCATAAAACCCCAGAGCCAACTTATCTCAATCCAGCTTGATGAATCAAATTACCTGTTGTGGAAATTACAAATAGAAACTGTTAGAGGTTATGGTCTTGAAGATTACATATTAAGATTGTTTCATCTAAATTTGTTCGTGACAATGAAGAAAAACTTGTCCAAAATCCTAAATTCTTGGTGTATCAAAGACAAGATAGCCTTGTCTGCTCATGGATGACGCCATCCGTTGGAGCAACTATTCTGTCACAACTAATTGGTGTTAAATCTGCTCAAGATGTTTAGTCAACAATTGAGAGAAATTTTTCTGCTCAATCTTCTGCTTGTATGATGCATCATAGAAGCCAACTTCATAGCATAAGAAAGGGTGATTCAACTATGAATGAATATCTTCTACAGGTAAAGAATATATGTGATCAATTCAACTCTGCAGGCCGGAAACACTACAACAAATTGATCATATTACCATGATGGAAAACTGTTGTAAATTGTTTTTTACAACGGTGGAGCAACCGTCGTATATTAAGAAGTTGTAATAGACTAAAATCTTTAATAATTGTTTTGCACCGTTGCGATATCGTTGTGATATGTATATTTTACAATTGTTTTTCACTGTTGTAATAAACATTATTACAACGGTTATACACCATTGTTGTTATAATGTTTACAACTGTTTATAACCACTGTGATATATTTTATTACAATTATTATTTTACAGTTGTATTATATCCACAAATTATATACATATCACTACTAAAATAATTCATTCCAGAACATATTATCTACAAAATAGAAGATATCAAACAAACTTAAAATATGAACTAAAACAATATATTCGTTTTTTCAAACTCTCATTGTTTTTTTACATAATACGTTGAATTTATAAATAATACAGATAGGTCAATTACATATACATCAATACAACACAAAAAGTAGATATTCAACTTGCACTGCCTTCTCCACATAAACTTCATCAACCTATTCAACGCCACTTCATCTCTTTAATTCACTCACCACACCCATCTACCAACTCCTTACTACACAACAAGCTACCCCCTCCCTCCATACTGACTAGTACATGCAGTACTGAATTTCTTTTTAAATTAATACTGAATCGACAAAAAGGGGAAATTCATAAAAAAGAAACTTACTAATAATCGACCAAATCAAGCAGAATAGGTTCTGCGATAGATTCAAAAATGACAGATGCTCGAACCTCTTCCCATCCGAACCAAATTTCTTAGCAGATCTAAATACATACTAAATTAGAAACAACCATTTCTCATAATTCTTGACTTTACATAAGAAAATCAAACTTACACAGTCTCCCGAAGAACGCCCTATGTTATAGAGGAAGTCCAGATGCCGGCGACACAAAAGACGAGGATGACACACGCCCAATCCGCATGCTTCCATGCTTCACATAATTGAGATTATGAATTAGCTAAAAATCCGCTAAAATTCCTGCAAACGCCCGAAATCAGGGGTAATGCTGATGAGATCGCCCGTCATGATTTCCGCCCTTGATTTTAGATCCACGCTGTTCTACACTCTTTATAGAAAATATAATTTCGAGCATCGGAAATATAATCTACAAAAAGATCACACGAAGGATATCCCTGTTGCGGTGATTAAGGAAGGGAGGATGATATTTAATATGAAGGAAAGGAGATTAACGAATCTGGGTAGATCTGAAGGGACGAAGTGGAGGCGAGGTGTTTGGGAATAATGTGAAGCGGTGTGAAGTGGGAAACAAAAATTGTACGCGTAATATGAAAATCTGGGGTTTGGAGCCAAAAAAATTCAGCGTTAGAGCCAAAAGTATCGTATTGGAGCCAAATGAAAGTCTGTATGCATCATTAGATTATTTCAAACGGCCAACAACATGAGTATTGAAATTGAAACATAATATATATATTTTTCAAATGCTTCAAAAGTCTAGCAAAGTGATTAGTTAAAACTTGTGTGTTTGGTTAATGCATCAAACATGCTTCTACATTTTAGAAAATTATCAATTATTAAGTACTAATTTTTATGTGCATACTATTAATTATTAAACGTTACTTATTTCTTCTTAGTTATAAACAAATATTAATTATTAATTATTCGATAGTAATAATTTAGTATTATATTAATTATATTGATTAACTTTTAAGTGTGATTAAAAAAAATATAGTTAATTAATATACAGTGCAACATTCATATCCAATATAGATGTAATTATTTAACAGTAATATTTAATATTAATTATAAAATATAGTTAATAAACATTAACTTAATTTATTAATTACTAATAATTAACTATAATAAATAATATAATTAAATATTATATAAGTAATTATTAATGACTAATTAATGATTAAATATTAAGTATTAAAAAATAATATTAATATAATTAATTATTTTATTGTTTATCAAATATTAGTGTAATTAATTATTAATTATTAAATAATATTAAAATTAATATAATTATTTATTAGTGATAATATAATATTTTTAATGGTTAATTATTTAATATTAGTAAATAATATAATACTATTAATGACTAGTAATTAGTAATAAAATATTATAACTAATAATTAGTAACACGTAATTAATATGATATTATTAAATATTAATAAATAACAAATATTAATTTTAGGAAAATTTTGTACTTATTAATTATTGATTGTCGAAAATTGGCAATAGACGTTTATTAAAGTAGGGATTTTACGATTATTGCATAATTGGTAAACTTAATTACTCGATATTACTTACTAATAGTAAAAATAAACCTATTGGAATATTGGTTATATATAATAATTAGTAATTAGTGATTATTTATCAATAAAAATTAGTTATTATAAGTTATAAATGATTAATATAATAATTAACGGTTAATTGTTAAATATTAATAAATATAATATAGTATCGCTAATGATTAGTAATTAGTAATATATTATTAGAATTAGTAATAATTTTTTGACCGTTGTTAAATAGACATCTATTACAACTGACATTTGTGAAGGTTGTAAAATTGATATCTATTACAACGGGCATGAAATGATCGTTGTTATAGAAACTTATTACAACACGCAGTTTTTACCAGTTGTAAAAAGAGCATTGTAAAGGATATTTATTACAATGGTCAACAAAAAACCGTTGTAATAGTATTCTATTACAATGGACAGTCTTTGCCAGTTGTAAAATGGTGTTGTACATGCGTCTATTACAATGGTCCAGAATGTGACCGTTGTAGTATCATTCTATTACAACGGGCAGTCGTTGCCCCTTATAAAATGGACATTGTAATAGGGTAATTTTGTTGTAGTGTGACCACCAGGACCATGACAAAGCTATTCAATTTGCCATCCCCTGCACCCTGCAATCAAATCACAAACAAAAACTAGTTTAACTAAAAATTATCTATGAATAAGATTGGAAGGCACGTCTATATTTAAATAGTAGTTGTTAAGAACAAAGCGAACGTCATAACAAAATGTTTAAAAAATTAATTTTATTTACGATTAGATAAAGCAATCGTTTATTTTCACACAAAAAACACAAAATAAACTAAATTCTATGGAATCCAAATAGAGTGTCACTGAAATAAACAAATGAATATTGATTTATAGATGTGTAATCATTGAGGTTCGAACCAATGATCCTAATGATATTTCAAAATGAAAATAAAGATTAAATTTTGTGATCGTCGATTTCCAAACATGTAATCATCTGCATATAGAAAGGGCAGTGTGGGAATTACATGATCACACCAGAATTACAAGAATACTCCAAGATAAATAAAGATCGTATTAAAGCAAATGACATAAGCATGGAATATTGAGCAATCTTTCTATTTAATGTGTAAGCAAAATAGTTACCAATGTATAATGTAAATATTATTTGGTACTTACCTCACACTGGTTTAAAGAAACCTGAAGCCTCCACTGATATTAAACCAATTACAAATGATTCTGTGCAGTGCCAGCCACCACAATTACTAATGGTTGTGTTGCTAAACATTAAGAAATAAACATATTATTTTATGAACGTTTGTTATCTTTTATTTTATTTTCGTTTGCATAAGTTCTGGTTCTTCTAAACAGAGAATCTAGCATGGATTTAACTATGCATATATTATGGTCCATATATGTAAAGCTAATCAAAATATACATATATTTATAGCACAAAATTAAAATCATCTACGGCAGCATAAGCTTATTTTGAATTCCGGATATCTACTTGCAACCTTACTGATGCAACTTTGTTGTCTAACTAGCTGATTTCTATGTCGAAATTTTGCATTATACTATTTCTCAATTAGCACATTTGTTACTTCTATGTAGGCTCTGTTTCTGTATGAACTTGTTGCAATATGGTGAAAATCCTTTAAACTAGGCACCATGATACCAAATATTTCCAAGAACAGGGTAGTTAACAATGCATTGGCACGATCAAGGACATAAAATTAAAATAGAGCTGACCCCACTTTACTTTTTTGCATTTTAGTATTCAAAGATTATACAAAACCCATCATACGTAGAGCTGCAAAAAGCTGAAAACCAAGGAAGAAGAGGCATAAAAGAAAAGCTTTTAGCCATAAACGAAAATTGTGCAATTGAACTTACACTGTATGAATGCATAGCCCTTCTGAACCACATGCATAGATTAAGGAGAAGTGCCCAGCGATCCTAGCATCTTCCCTAATGCAACAGTTAATGCAAACTTCCCTTAGATTCAGTGCTTCTTATAGGATCCCTTCGTGGAACTGCATTGCGATAGAGAACTCCTCAGACTCCCTTGATGATGAAGTTGTGACAAGCAACGCCCATGCTTTTCGTACAACAATGCATGAAAGTAACGACAGTGAATCAAAAAGCATAGATTTGAAATCTAGGATTAGGTCTGGAGGGTTTCTTACGATAACCGCTTCTGCATATAAGTTCATCAACTCTTTTCAGAATTTCGAGAGCTCAACATTGAATTCGACCAAGTGTCATAGAACAACAACAGTTCTAATGCACGAGCATTAGAGTCTGATACATACTCTGAAATGAATAGATCAAACAATATTATGCTTTACAGAGGAGATCCGATATAACCAGAGAGGATATACTATGGGATAGTCAAGCCGTTGCACGAGACTGAGTTCGCTTTTAAAAAAATACAATTCTCTTGAAAAAAAAAAATCAAAATACTCCCATGGTTCAATACACAATGTAGTCACTAATCATCAAATTTCCACCTGTTTCTCTCTTTGTATAAACCCGTCTCCTGCTCCATTCACATATCCTGGAAATAAATCAAAACTCAATCCGAACAAAACAGGAACTCAAATACCAAGAACTAAAAAAACAATGGGAATGTGCATTTCACACGCATCATCCTCATCCGAGGGCCTCACTCATCGTAGAAATTCATCCTACCAGCTGACCTGCTCCACGTGTTCGATCATTCAATTAGATCGTCCTACATTCTCAGCATTTACCACGACTACTTCATCTGCAATGCTGACAACATGGGAGCTCGAGGTCTACCTTACCCCCTCGTTTCAATGAGAAGCTCAGGCCCGACCAAATTTACTTCGTGCTTCCTGAATTGATGCCGAATCGTTCAATCTGCCCCGAGGGTTTGTCCAGAATGGCCGTGAATACAAGCATGGCATTGGAGAATGGGAAAACGCCGTTGGGTTTGAGTCTGACCGCGGAGAAGATAAGATAAGAGAAGAGGAGGAGGAGAATAATAAAGATCTAGGGCAAATTAAGGAGAATGATTTGAGAAAGAGGGAGGATGATTAAAAACGAAAAATACACTTAAGAGCATCTTCAATGCAGGTGTGATTGAAATGTAATGTCAATGACACATAAGTATTTGACATCAGCAAAGAAATTTTATTCTCTAATGCTATTGTAATTTGAATTTTCAACATGAGGTGGTAATATATTTTTTAGACATTGTTGAACTCAATGTCTAGTTCTAGACAACCTTTTTCACAATTTAAAGTAGTACACGTCATCCATTTTCATACACAATGCCCACGTTTGATGTTAAAATTAGTACAGTTCATCCATTTTCAGACACAATCCCCACGTTTGATGTTAAAATTTATTTTTTTGTTAATATAATAGCCTGAGAAACTGTCAGGTTGAAGTACTTGCGTTGGAGACATTTTTCCTACCACATTGTGATTTGCAATTACATTGTCTTCACATGCTCAAAAATGACGTGGCAAGATGGTTTTACATGCCAAGACAATTTAGAGCATTGGAGATGCTCAAGTCGGATCTCCTAAATATGGAGTTGGAGCCTAAAATCACGATGGAGCCTAAAATCACGATGGAGCCAAAAATTTCGGTCCTACAGCCAAATATATTTTTATAGCAAAGCTTACATTTTAAAGTTTCCTGAAGCCAAATTTTTTTTTTGAAAGACGAATGTTTTCATATTGGATCCTAAATTTTTAGTCCATGGAGGCAAAATTTTCAACAAAAGAAAAAAATTATTATTTATTAAAGAAAGTACTTACAAATGCAACCATCCGGACGCGTTTAAAAGTAGTAATTTGCAACATAATATTTATCGAGATAAGGTCATTTCTATAAAAAAAATAAACATAAAAAATCGGGTATGACCTAAATTTGAAGAAAAAGGGCCTTAAAAAAAATTCGAGTAGAAGTGTCTGAATCCGTGCCGCAGCGTAGTAGCCAACAATGATAGTCAAGATTCGACGGTTAGTCCGAGAACACCAATAGTAAATGGAGACAACTGAAATTATCTCCAGAGGTATGACCTATTCATAGACTTTATTCAATGCACGGAGTCTTCGAGCAGATTCAACATGTAGATAATAACAACGATGCGGAACGAACCAAACCCCGACAACCCATGTCAGAAGTCGGCTATAAGGACAATACGTGAATACGTTGGAGCCAAAATTTCATGTTTCCCGCTTGAATTCCATCTTTTGCATTAACACAGGCAACCGGGTTTTTTTACAAGGAAGAACCAGTTTTGTATTCGTTATAATGAAAATTTCACCTAAATTTATAAAATCAAATATAATAAGTAAAAAGTATGTTAAATATATTATGAATTTCTTAAGAAATATATTTTATTTAAATATTAAATATTACTTATAATAATAGTTATTATTATGTAGTACTTATTTCTTCTTTGAATATTAATGAATAAAAGTCAATTGCTATGTATATGTGACTAATTATTAACTATTTATTAGTTATTTTATATTTAAATTTATTAACACTATTTATTAGTTATTATTATTATATCCATTATTAATTTTTAATGTTAATTGCCAATATTAGTTATTTCATATTTAAAATTAATTATTATTATTTTTTAATAGTGATTATATTTTAATATTAATCTTTTATTAATTATTATTATTTATAATTTAATATTAACCTTTTATTAATTATTATTATTTAAAAATGAAAGATTGTAATAGACATCTGTTACAACTGACAAAAAAGAAAGGTTGTAATATGCATCTATTAAAACTGACAAAATAAAAGAGTTGTTAAAAATATGTTTATTACAAACTTCAGGAAATAACAGTTGTAAAAAAACCTTTATTACAACTTTCATTTTGTGTCAGTTGTAAAAGTACAGTTGTGATATGGTATTTTTGTTGTAGTGAAATACCTGAGTCAGAGCATGTGCTATCAATTGTTAGTGGGTTAGATGATGAATATGAAGCAATTTTAGCAATTATTTTATCCATGGATCCTACACCTTCACTACAGTATGTATATTCGACCTTATTGGCTCATGAGGGCAGAATTGATCACAAGAAGAATGCCAATTCTGATCTATCAATCAATTATACCACGTATGGTAAATGAAAGAATCAAGGAAATACATCAAGAAATCAACCCAATGTTCAAAGGGGTAGTCAGTCTAGTCGAGGCAGAGGTATAGGAAAAAACAACAAAACAGAGTTAGGTGTCAGATTTATGAAAAGTTTGGCCATAGTGCAAACAAGTGCTATTTTAGATACAACTCCAGTTTTAATCCATCACAGCCAAGCAACAATTCTAGTGTCAATATGGTTAATGTGCAGAAAGACAACAACAAAAATCAGGCTGAAAGTGTTAATGCTGATTTTACAGCAACTGTTGATGATAGTAATGATGATAGCTCTGGTATCCAGATACAGGGAAACCAATCATGTGACTAACAACCTAAAAAATCTCAATTTGGGGGAACAAAGAGTACAAAGGTATGCAAAATTTGCTTGTGGGTAATGGTAAAACTGTGCACATTACACATACTGGAAATGCAAGTTTGGATGGACCAAAACAATTAATCCTAAAAAAATTAAAGGTTCAATCTATCAAGAAAAAACTAATGAGTGTTTCCCAATTTGCTAAGGACAAAATTGTATTTTTTGAATTTTATCCTAATGCTTGCATTGTTAAAGATATACTAACACAGGAAATTATTTTGCAGGGTAATGAATATAAGGGACTGTACAAATTTAATGTTTCTATTTCCAGATCATTTGTGTTAGATAGAAAGACATGTATGCTGACAGTCATGAATAACCCTAATGAATATAAAGATTTTAGTTTGTGGCATAGTAAGCTAGGTCATCCTAGTTCAAAAACTGTCAGACATATCATGTGTAATAACAATTTTTCTGTGAATAAAATTCCTATTTCATATATGTGTACCTTTCGTCAAATGGAAATGAGTCATAAACTTGCACTTCCAGATTCTCAGACTAATTACACTACACTCCTTCAATTAATTGCTACTGATTTGTGGGTTCCTGCACCTATAAGTTATGATTATGGATATAAGTATTATATTTCTTTTATTGATGCTTATTCAAGGTGTGTTTGGATATATATGCTAAAATCAAAGGCTAACACTTGTAGTACAGTTATTCAGTTTATCAATAAGGTTGAAAACTTAATTTTTAGTCATGTAAGTATTTTCCAGACTGATGGTGGAAAAGAGTTTTTATCTTTGAAAACATTTTTTGATAAAAATGGTATAAGTCATAGAACTACATGTCCTTATATATTTGAACAAAATGGCATTATTGAAAGAAAACATAGACATGTTGTAGAAACTGGTTTAACCTTGCTTGCTCAAGCCTCTATATGCCATTGAAATTTTGGCCAGAGACATTTAACATTGCAGTGCATTTGATTACTCTACTTCCTACAAATTTTTTTGAATTCAAATGCCCTCTGAAGTGTTACACAAAGTTAAACCAGATTATAAACATTTGAAAGTCTTTGGTTGTCAATGTTTTCCAATCATAAGGCCTTACAATACTCATAAATTAGATTTCAGATCTACACCTTGCACATTTTTAGGGTATTGTAACAATCAAAAAGGTTATAAATGTTTAGACAGCAAGTGAAGAATATATGTGTCAAGACATGTTAGGTTCAATGAAGAAGTTTAACCATTCAGTCAACCAAACATTAAAACTACTGCAAAAATCATAAATCCAATGTTGTATATACCTGACATACTAGAGGAGATAGAGAATCACTACACCAATTAAGCAAATTTGAAACATATGATTTTTTTTTACTTGAAACCATTTTTTTTAGTTTCTGGGCTTGAAACTGTTGGCTAGTGTTTCTATATATACTAAAGTGTTTCCACTACTTTTTTATTATTTTAAATATATAATTTTGCGTTCAAGCAAGTTAACTGCTTTCCTATTAACTTCTATGGAAGACTACTGTTCCCGTCACAAGCACAGTATCTTTCCCTTCTCGGCCCGTGTTTTCAAAAGAATAAAAATTAGGCCGCGTTCTTTTCTTTTCCCCAAACCCCTTTTCCTGCTATCCCCTCAGATCTCCCATTCAACACTCGTCGCTTTCTTAGATCTCCGAAGGTAATTCTCGATTAATAGCTGACAAAAGTCAACATGCTTCTGTTTTAATCCTAGATCAAGTATGAATTTTAGGTTTAGGTATTTTTTTTAGGTTTGTTGATTTCAGCCCTTATAGTTTATCATCTTTTATTTTGAGCTATGTTGAACTATGCTCCAGGCGAAGAAACCTAAAATACTGTTGAAAGTGGGTGGCAATGCCACAACGGTGGCTTGAACTCTGAACTGAGAAGGTGCTACCAGTAAACCACAGGGGGAGGAAAGTACGTATTGATTAAGGTCAATCGTAAATTGTACTAAGTTATCATATCTTTAGTTTGATTAATCCTCTATAACATACTTACCATCATCCAGGCTAATATGCTTGGATTTCCCTATAAAAACATGTTCCGATTAAGAAGAATGATATAACTCTTATTTTAGTTTTATCTCGATGATGGTCTAAAAGTATGTTCACATTTAGAAGAGTATTTATTATTATTATTCAGTTTTGCTGATGATATATATGTTACTAGGCTAGTAATAGCAATATAGTACCCTGTCAGTTATTACCTAACATTAAAAATTTAGAAACTTTCATTGCCAAATAAGTTGAATTCTAGAAATCATTTACTCTATCATAAAATTATTATAGGTATTGAATATTATTTTTATTTTCCAAGATCTTATCATGGTAAGAATTGATGACCTTTGTCTAACAAGGCACCACAAAACCCTTGAGTTTGGCCTTTATGCATTTTATTTGTATCGTGTGACATAGGAATGTGTGATGCGTAATGGATCAGTTCTTTAGCAGACCATGCATTTCCTTTCTATTTTAACATCCACTATATTCTATTTTACATGGACTCTTGATAGTTCAAATAGTGAAATTTTGAAATATTAATTTTATGGTCAGGTCACCATGTGGTATTAAGATTAACGGTATAAAAAAGTTGATTGTAAATTTTCTAAAATGCAATTAAAGTGAATCTCGAACATCAAGAACATATAGTGCAATTATCACAAATTCAGAAATGGGAAGGACTGTTTCCCTAAACATGGATTATGGAATATGAAGATTGTTTTTAAAATTTGTTTAAATATACCTTCATTATGATTTTTTTTTTTGAACTTGTTTTGTAGATATTTAAGTTTCATTACAACCAGTTTATGAATCAGGTCCAATATAGCAAATGGAAGTAGATTTATTATCATTTCTAGGATGTAATTAATGCTGCTGCAATTACATTACAAACAAATGGACAGAGAAAATGACCAGAACACAAAGTGCATGCATCACTTTAAGATATCGGCGAGGAATATTTTTTGGCATTAAATATTCTTGAATTGGTTATGGGTGTGGCAAGGGGAGAAAACTACAAGCGAGTTATTAGGGGTTCCATCCATCTCATCTTCCAATTTTTTGTGGTTCAAAAGGTTCTTTTCTATGTCTCCTTCACAAGTAATTTGACTTATGTTTCCTGAGTCATGAGAAATTGAACAAAAAATAACATTTAGCATCAACTTTCCATATATTGATTGAAATATTTGAAAAGTTGAAACTAATTTATTTGATAAATTTACTGCATGCTTTTCATAGTGTCACCTAATGAATAGGCTGATCTTAATCATATTCCTTAAAATATATTCTTAGGAATTCACCGAAGGACAAAAAGATGCAATTTCTAGAAAAGATGGTGCCAAATGAAGGTAGCAACAGAAGCTTCCGGTAATTTTCCTCATCCAAAGTCAACATTTCTACCAAGAGAGCAAGTGATAGAAGGGAAATACCATAGAGAGATAACTTCCTTTCATCCATTCTATCTGTTAATAAAATTATGTTGGATATATGAGTTTGTACAATACTTGTGTCAGAAGACTAGTTTTGGCAAAAGTCTGGAAAAAGAAAGAAAGATGCCCCTTAATATGCTCTTTCCTCATAGACAAGAAATGTTCTTCTAGAAGATTTCTTGGTCTGCTTTGTCCAGCCCTTGCCAATTTTGGTAACTTCCATACCATTACCGATGGGCAACACACCAGACTCAAACATTCCATCTTCCCTGCCACTCATTCCCCTCTTTAACTTCACATAAGAACACGAAGCTTTCTTCTCCGTGCTTTTCTGATGAAACAAATTGCTCAACACAACCACCGAACCATTAGGATTGATATCCATATCAAATAACACTTCCTCACAATCTCCAATCCTACTATCCACAACTGCAAATTCAATGTTCTTGAACTCTTTTATCATTTCACAAAGGTCTCCCCCAGCTTTGAAGCTTACCATATCTCCGAGCAAAAATCCTTCCAGTTGTGACCTCATTTGGTCAGCGACATTTTGGTCATTGCATATGCAAATCAGACGCCCACCTGTACACTGTGCAGCGATTGCTAATGCCAATGTCGAAGGAGATAAGCCTTCTTCTGATGTGACGTTCACCATTAGCTTTGCTTGGTTGCCTGCTGCTAACGCTGATATGTACTCTATGCATTCTGGCTCCACAAGTTTATTGCTGCTTTTTCCTGAAAACTGGTGGCTCTTGAAGCTCTTGCACTGAAAGTGGACAAAGAAAAGAAAAATTAGAGCAATCATCTTTCACTATGCTTCTTCCATTTTCATTGCACTTTGTAAAATAAAGTGTGAAATGGAAATGAAAATAGTAAACATACCAATTCAAGAGTGTGTAAATAGGCTTTCATGGCAGACCAGTTGCCCATTATTTCTTCTTCTCCTCCTTTTCTTTTTACTTCAAACTTTCTAAGCTCAAAGATGAGTTGTTGATAAGAGTTTGTCAATTTAGTAAGAAAGGATCGATGGAGGAAACTATATCTTATGGGCTCATATTAATAGCAGAATTCACATGAATGAGTACATAAAAGCTACCAGACACCTGTCCCTTAACGTGTTCAAATTACATAGTACTCTGAGGCTTTGTAGGTCACATTTATAAATAATATTTCTTTGATTTATACAGAGATTGTGTTTCACCGCAAAACTAAAGTCAAGGAACGAGAAAGTCTACTTTTGGTCAGGGTACGCAAATTGCATTGCCTACAAAATTTGTTTTCATGGTTTAATTCGCACATTGACAGTACATTAAACTTACACTGAAATACAAAGTTAAATGTCCTGGCATTTTTTAACGATTTATTATTGGTTTGAACTTTAAAACTTTTTTAGTTTTATTTGGTGGTGGACGATGCATATAATGAAGTACAAATATAAACTAATTTGCAGTTTGAAATATTTGGAGCAGTGTATTCAAAATGATATAATCCTTAATTGTCACCCGTATAATTTCTTCAACTTGAACTCATGTTTTCTTTTAGTGATATTATGAACCAGGGTTATCTTCCATCAATCAGAGCCTAGCTAGAGTTTTACCATCTCAACATCACTGAATAATATTGTAGAATTTTAGACTGCAGTACCAAACTTAAACGGAAGAAAGAACACAAAATGACCACCCAATCTTTTTCGGTGACATTACAGTTCTTGTTATAGAATTGAAGAAACTCCCACAGTATGTCTGCATTGAAACCTCCGGTTGTAATTTACCATGTGGTAAGTTTTAACTGTCAACAACTAATCCTAAATATATCAGTCCGAAGTTGTGGTATCGTTTTCTAGCAAACTCAAAAACTAATTACTCTAATCTAGCTGGGGTATGCACTCATGCCTAATTCGGTAGCCTATTCAGTATTTAATCATTCATCAGATCCAAGAAATATAATCGTAATCTTTTTTTACTTAAAGTCAATACCCTAAAGTAGATGGTGGACAGGTGTTTGGTGCTCCTGAACTTGATTCACATGACATATATTTAGTCATGATGGCTGTGAATGTGATGGAAAAGTATTCTGTTTCCCATGCAATCATGCTCTCCATCTAAAAGTCATACCCAAGTGTTCGCGCATCTATGGCTTGAGGAAAAAAGAAGATGCATAAGTATTATCATCCACGCAGCTATTAAGGAAAAACGCAGACAAACTAGAAATAACACAGATAAAAATAAGAGTAACGAAATGTTCAACACTAATTAATCGGTCATTCTAGAGGTTGTTGTAATATACGATACTATATGGTAGATTGAAGAGGACGAAGATAGCTTCAAGTCGGAGGTGACCGTTCACAAATCGTAGTTCGCACGTAGAAGTTATAAGCTGTAAGGTTCAGGTTTTCTGTGTGCAGGTGCGACAGACGTCTGTCGTATGGGACGACAGACGTCTGTCACTACAGAGGGATTTTCCCGAAAGTTCCCACAGACGTCTGTCATCCCCACGACAGACGTCTGAGAGGGGGACAGACGTATGTCATGGATGCGACAGACGTCTGAGCTGAGAGCTGGAGCCCAAATAATTCCCTGAAAGGGACAGACGTCTGTCACCTCCCACGACAGACGTCTGTCACCTCCCACGACAGACGTCTGAATATTGAATTGGGCTATTTCGGGCAGAACACCTTGTAAGTTGATTTGTGGAGATACGGAGGCAATTTGGGTAATTGGCATATCCCTATATAAGCTATTTTCTGAAGTGAATAAGGAGGAGCTTGAAGACTTGATTTGGGATCAAGGATTTATTCTCAAGGGAGAATTAGGGTTTATAGCCTAATTCCAATTCTTCAATTCTATTTTCCTCAAACTCTTTTCTATATTGAAATATAGTGATTATTGGATCAATCTCTTGTATTCCTTTCATCGTGGTAATAAAATACTCTCTCCAAAGTGGATGTACACTAACAAGATGTTAGTGGAACCACTATAAATCCTTGTGTGATTTATTTTTGCTACTTTGTCATTAGTTTCTTGCTTGTGATTGAGATTTGGATTATTCGTGATTGGTTGATATTGGTTTTGTGACTAGAGTTATTGCTTTGGTTGTTTTTGCAAGTCTAACAACGATCTAGTCTTCCGCTAGTGCTTTGTGATTTGGATATCGGATTCGAGTGCTCTTGAATCGGATTAATCGCAACGGTTACAACAGTTGGTATCAGAGCTGTTTTGGTGCTTGTTAGGTGTTTGTGAAAATGTCGGAGACGGATAGTAGCTCGGTAAGTCCTTCAATCGGATGTCCGAATAGTGTGGCGCCATATGTACGGGGTTCGTATGCGACGTCGGGTTCTCAATTGGTTATTGACAAGTGGAATGGTGATAATGACTTTGAGAAGTGGCAATGGAAAATGAAAGCGGTTCTTAGGCGGAATCGGGTGCACCGAGTAGTATTTGATACTCATTTATTGCCAAGTGATATTTCGGATGTTGAGAGAGAAGAGATGGAGGAATGGGCTTACACTACTCTTCAACTTGCTATGGGGGAGAATGTGATCTCCGAAATTAGTGGTGAGACTACCGCTAAAGGTATTTGGGACAAGTTGGAAGAACTTTATGTGAAGAAGCCACTCACTAATCGGTTGACGTTGTTGCGAACGTTTTTTCACCTTCAAGATGAAGCAGGGTAATTCGCTTAAGGCACATTTGAATGCCTTTGATGACTTGCTCATGAAGATGATGGCCGTTGATTTAAAGATTGAGGAAGAGCAAAAGGCGATGATATTATTGTGTTCATTGCCGGACCTTTATATGGGTTTCTCAAATAGTTTGATCTATGGTCGGGATACCTTGACTCTAGATGATGTCAAGACGGGTCTTCTTAGTGAGGAGTTGAGAGATCAAATGAAGGAGATGAGTGAGGGTAGTAGTGGAGCTAGTAGTAGTCACCGGTTGTTTGTGGAGAAAGAAAAGAATGTGAAGAAAGGAAACCGAGGGCGTTCTAAATCAAGAAAACCCGGTGGAAGAGGTAAATCGAAAAAGAGAAATGGCAAGTGCTTTATTTGCAAGAAACTGGGACATTGGAAGAATGAATGTCCGGACAAAGATAAGAAGGAAGTAGCGTCTTCATCCGTGGCGGTGGAGAGTGGGGATGGTGAGGTAGATGAGAATGTGTTGACGGTGGTAGCAACGGGTGATTCGTGTAACGAATGGGTACTTGATTCGGGTGCGTCGTATCATATGACGCCAAATAGAGATTTTTTTTCATCCTTTGAGGTCAAAGAGGAAAATGCAATTGCTATGGGAAATGGTGCTATTTGCAAGTCGGTGGGTAATGGCTCCGTGCAAATAAGGATGTTTGATGGAGTTGTTCGCACGCTCACCAATGTTCGCTATATTTCGGGACTTAGGTAGTCGCTTATATCTTTGGGGCAATTGGATTCTCTAGGATGCTAGATCACTATCGAGAAGGATTGCTTGAGGGTTTCGAAGGGAGCACTTGTGGTTATGAAGGGTGTTAGGACTCATGATATATATTTGCTTCAAGGTGTGACCATAGGAGGTGAGACTTGTGTGGGTGTTGATAGTTCTCGTGACTAGGATGCGACACGGTTGTGGCATTTGAGATTGGGTCATGTCTCAGAGAGGAGTTTGGATATTCTTCGGAAGAGGGAGATGATCGAGGGTAAGAGTTTCAACAAACTAGAGTTTTGCGAGGAATGTGTCATGGGGAAGCAAACAAGGGTATCATTCGATGAAGGCAAGCATGACTCAAAGGAGGATCTTGAGTATGTTCATTCGAATGTTTGGGGATCGACACCGGTTGCTTCTTTAGGAGGAGCAAGGTATTATATCTCTTTCATTGATGATTTGTCTCGCAAGGTATGGGTGTATGCAATGGGGGCCAAGTCAGAGGCATTTGCTAAATTCAAAGTGTGGAAGGCTCTTATCGAGAATGAGAGTGGTAAGACTTTGAAGGTGTTAAGGACCGACAATGGCGGCGAATATGTCTCGCGTGAATTCTTGGAGTATTGTAAGCATCATGGGATCCGAAGACATTTTACTACACCGGGAGATCCGCAATCTAATGGAGTAGCGGAGAGAATGAACCGAACTCTACTTGAGAAAGCTCGATGCTTGAGATTGACATCGGGTTTGTCTAAGGGATTTTGGGCCGAAGCTTTGTCAATCGCGGTGCATATTGTAAATCGAATTCCGTGCTCGGCCGTTGGTAACAAAATTCCAGAGGAAGTGTGGAAAGGGAATAGTGTGGACTTGAGATATCTTTATGTGTTTGGTAGCCCGGTTTATGTGCATGATCCGGGGAATGATAAGCTTGGAGCTAGGGCATTCAAGGGGATCTTGCTTGGTTTCACGGATGGCGTAAAAGACTATCAGGTTTGGAATCCGGAAATGAAAAAGGTTGTTAATTCTCGTGATGTCACTTTTGATGAATCGGCTTTATTTAAGGTGAATGAGAGCTCATCGGATGTTCCGGATTTGGTTCATGGTGAATCAAAGGAGAAGGAAGTCATTCCCACATTCCATCCAAGTAGTAGTAGAGTTAAACAAGCTCGCGGGGTTGAAGCGGTTGATGAAACATCACATAGTCCACATGGTTACTCTAGTGATGATGTTGGTGATGTACATGATACTAAAGAAGTTTCGACTCAAGGTGGAGCCGAAAGGGGTTTGGGTGGTAGTATTGCTACTCGGGTTGGTCGACGTGCAATAAGGCCTCCCGAAAGATATGGTGATTGAAACTACCTTAGCTTTAGTGATCATTTGGACTATGCTCTCAATGTAGTCCAAGATGAGCCGATGGACCTTGATGACGTCATGGAGTCGAGAGAGAGCTCGAAGTGGATTTGCACCATGGAGGAAGAGATGCAATCGCTTATGAAGAACCGAACTTGGGAGTTGGTTCCACTTCCTCAAGAAAACCGTGCTATAGGGTGCAAATGGATTTACAAGGTGAAGGATGATGGAAGGTACAAAGCAAGGTTAGTGGCAAAGGGGTTCTCACAAAGGAAAGGAAAGGAGTATGATGAAAGTTTTGCACCGGTGGTTCGTCATACATCTATCCGAGTTTTACTAGCGATAGTTGCTATCCATGACTTGGAGTTGGAACAACTTGATGTGAAAACCGCCTTCTTGCATGGAGACTTGGATGAAGACATATACATGGAGCAACCGGAAGGGTTTGTTGTAGATGGTAAGTCTAATATGGTGTGCAAGTTGAAGAAATCACTATATGGGTTAAAGCAATCGCCTAGACAATGGTACAAGAGATTCGATCATTTCATGCTTGAAAGTGGCTTCCATCAAAGCATCAAGGATGCTTGCGTATATTTCAAGAGGTTGGGAAATGATTGTTGGGTGTATTTACTCTTGTATGTGGATGATATGCTCATTGCTTCCAAGGATCGAAATGAAATCAACAAGTTAAAGATGCTTTTGAAATCGGAATTCGAGATGAAGGATCTTGGAGAAGCAGGAAAAATCTTGGGCATGGAAATAGGAAGGGACCGAAGGCGTTTTGAGTTAAGATTGAATCAAAAGGAATACATTAGGAAAGTGCTTTGCCGGTTTAGCATGGAGGATGCAAAGGCATTAAATACACCTTTACCTTTGCATATGAAGCTTTCAGATAAGAGATCACCTATCGGGGATAAAGACAAGGCTTATATGGCAAAGGTGCCATATGCAAGTGCGGTTGGTAGTTTGATGTATGCAATGGTGTGTACAAGGCCTGATATTGCAAATGCCGCCGGGGTGGTTAGTCGGTATATCGCAAATCCGGGGAAATCGCATTGGGATGCCATGAAGGCTATTATGAGATACTTGAAAGGCACAACATCTCATGGACTTGTCTTTGGCAGTAGTGATGATAGGAGTTGCAAGTTGGTTGGTTATTGTGACTCGGACTACGCCGGTGAGAGGGATCGCAGGAAATCAACTTCCAGGTATGTCTTCACACTTGGCGGGACGGCCATTAGTTGGAGATCGCGATTGCAAACCGTAGTTGCTTTATCCACTATGGAGGCGGAGTTGATTGCCGCTGTGGAAGTGGCCAAGGAGGCACTCTACTTGAAGCGATTGTTGTGTGACTTGGGTGTCGAACATGAGAGTGGTGATGTTCGATGTGATAGCCAAAGTGCTATCCATTTGGCGGAGAATTTGGCATTTAGCTCACGGACCAAGCATATTGAGGTGAGGGAGTCATTTCTTGTAGCCATAGATGAGGTTAAGCTAGTGTACCTTCGGAAAGTGCACACAAAGGATATTGCGGTGGATATGTTTACGAAGGCATTGCCGTACGGGAAGTTCGAGCATTGCTCGAACTTAATTCGCTTATTGAGTTACTAGGTGCCACGGGGTGGCACGAGGTGGAGAGAGTGATTTTGTGTTTGATGGAAAAGGAATAGCGGTGAGAGATTGGAAATCTATCTTCATGGTAAGTACTCGTTACACTCCCGAGTACATTGTCTTTTGGTGAGACGGTTTGTGGTTTGAATGTTTTCAACACTACATTGACGGGTGGGGGCTTTGCCTGAACTCGTTGGTGTAGTGCAATGGGCGGTGGCCATGCCGGAGCTTATTGGGGAAACATTCAAGTTTGCTTGGTCGAAGGTAGAAGGAAATGCTTGGGTGCATTGGATTTTGGAGTTGAGATGGTTATAGTATCGAGGTGGAGTGTTGTAATATGCGACACTATATGGTAGATTGAAGAGGACGAAGATATCTTCGAGTCGGAGGTGACGTTCGCAAATCGAAGTTCGCACGTGGAAGTTATAAGCTGTAAGGTGTAGGTTTTCTGTGTGTACGTGCGACAGACGTCTGTCGTATGGGACGACAGACGTCTGTCACTACAGGGGGATTTTCCCGAAAGTTCCCACAGACATCTGTCATCCCCACGACAGACGTCTGAGAGGGGGACAGACGTCTGTCATGGATGCAACAGACGTCTGAGCTGAGAGATGGAGCCTAAATAATTCCCTGGGAGGGACAGAAGTCTGTCACCTCCCACGACAAACGTCTGAATATTGAATTGGGCTATTTCGGGTTGACAACCTTGTAAGTTGATTTGTGAAGATACGGGGACAATTTGGGTAATTGGCCTATCCCTATATAAGCTATTTTCTGAAGTGAATAAGGAGGAGCTTGAAGACTTGATTTAGGATCAAGGGTTTATTCTCAAGGGAGAATTAGGGTTTATAGCCTAATTCCAATTCTTCAATTCTATTCTCCTCAAACTCTTTTCTATATTGAAATACAGTGATTATTGGATCAATCTCTTGTATTCCTTTCATCGTGGTAATAAAATACTCTCTCCAAAGTGGATGTACACTAACAAGATGTTAGTGGAACCACTATAAATCCTTGTGTGATTTATTTTTGCTACTTTGTCAATAGTTTCTTGCTTGTGATTGAGATTTGGATTGTTCGTGATTGGTTGATATTGGTTTTGTGACTAGAGTTATTGCTTTGGTTGTTTTTGCAAGTCTAACAACGATCTAGTCTTCCGCTAGCGCTTTGTGATTTGGATATCGGATTCGAGTGGTCTTGAATCGGATTAATCACAACGGTTACAACAGAGGTTACTTGTTCCAAACTTATGCAGCAAGATTCAAACCACAGTACATGTAATTATATATGACAAACTACATACTAACTAAAATTTGTAATACTGCCATGTATTCCTAGCTAAGTATCTAGTTTTAAAATAAAAACAATAGATGAACAATCAAATAATTAACTACGAAAAATGTGACGATGAATCTTTTAGACTATTCCAACCATGATGATCGTTAATTTTCAGATTTGAGGCAACCAGAAACATGTATGCGTAAGGTAAGGTACGTCCGTGATCACTAGAGGATGGCTAGCCGGTAGAAAACTAACATACTATAAAAGATGTAACCTTAAATTCCACATAATGGTTTTCACATAAGAGTTAATTAAAGTGTCATTAAATTTGTGCAAACTCATGCTATGCACATGGGATTCACATAATTTAATGATTTTATACGTTTAAACATTTCGTAACATTTTCAAGATCTTACCTCAATTATTCACCATTCAAACATTTATTCGAACCATTAAATTTAAATATTAAATATATGTTGGAATGAGCTCAAATTTTAAATAAATGATAATATATATATACACACATATATATTGAATATCTACAAAATCTTGTTGGATTTGGATTAGTGTAGCTTACGATAGGATAAGAGTGTTGCAAAGCAGTGATTCCCCGAAACTCTCCTATATATATTAATTAAGAATATCGGTTGCATTACTTACCTTATATTAGTTACATTTGTATGGCTAGTACCTAGGCTCAACCCATTTTTTTTAGTTTGCATCTATATATTGTAACATATTGTACATGCTACAATATCATTATGTACATCATCTGTTTACAAGAAATAAGAGAAATAAATCATTTACATTTTTTTCTCTTCTGTAAATTCTCTCAATTCATTTTTCTCGCAAATCTCAAGTTGGTATCAGAGCAAACACATTGTGCTTAACAACATCAGTTTGATTTCTGATCATTGTTGATTCTCAGAGGCAGTTTTCTCTGAGATCATTGTCCATCAGAGAGGTTTCATCATTTGGACACCTCTCATCAAAGATTTGCATCTTATCATTTGAGAGTTGCTGCTCAAACGAAAAGAACTGTGCCTCACCTAGTTTTCTAGCACGGGCTGCATCAGTTCTCCTCCTTAAAGCTTGGAGATAAAAGTATCTGAATTATGAAAGATAGTCGATCAAGAAGTTAAAGAAACCATTACAGTTGATCAAAAAGCCGTCCGGAACAACTTTTCAGAGTTTGCTGTAAATGTTCATCAGAGATTCATTCAAGAAAACTCATTATTCAAGTTCTTAAGGTTGCTATAGTAATTAAATATTGAGTTTCTTTAATATCCCAATTCAATGACTATCAGATTCAGATCACTTTTACCTGTTTTTTTGATTCCTCATCTGGGTTCAACCACGACTAATCAAGGTGATGAATCCAGTGCCAACACATCTAGTAACAGGGCTTCTATATCGCAGAATCAACCTGACCCCATTCAAGATTTGATGAAAGCTATCATAAAACCCCAAAGCCAATTTATCTCAATCCAGCTTGATGAATCAAATTACCTATTGTGGAAATTACAGATAGAAACTATTAGAGGTTATGGTCTTGAAGATTACATATTAAGATTGTTCCATCTAAATTTGTTCGTGACAATGAAGAACAACTTGTCCAAAATCCTAAATTCTTGGCATATCAAAGACAAGATAGCCTTGTCTGCTCATTGATGATGTCATCCATTGCAGCAACTATTCTTCCCCAACTAATTAGTGTTAAATCTGCTCAAGATGTTTGGTCAACAATTGAGAGAAATTTTTCTGCTCAATCTTCTGCTCGTATAATGCATCATAAAATGCAACTTCACAACATAAGAAAGGGTGATTCAACTACGAATGAATATCTTCTAAAGGTAAAAAATATTTGTGATCAATTCAACTCTGCAGGTCGGAAACACTACAAAAAATTGATCATATTACAATGGTGGAAAACCATTGTAAATTACTTTTTACAACGGTCGTGGAGCAACCGTCGTATATTAAGAAGTTGTAGTAGACTAAAATATTTTCCAATTGTTTTGCACGGTTGTGACATCGTTGTGATATGTATATTTTACAATTGTTTTTCACTGTTGTAATAAACATTATTACAACTAGGGGTATTACGGTTACGGCAACCGTCAATTTTACCTCCAACTGTAACCACAACCGTTGTTGACGGTTGACAAATTTTATAACCGTTACCGTAACTGTCTAATCGTTACTGCAACCATTACCGTAAATTTACATTGTTATCCATAAATAATTCAAGTTTTAACATTAATTTTAAGAATTAGTTTATTTATCTATGAAACAAACCACCTATGTGCATGTTGTCTATAAATAAAGACGCAAATAATTTATTTATATGTTATTTCTCTAGCTTAAGTTATTGAAAAACATATTTTTTTATGAAATACAAAAACAAAATCATATGCGGTTGGTATGGTTAACCGCGGTTATCAAAATGCACAACTGTCACCGTCACCATTACCGTAGTAGACGACAACCATGTGGACGGTTAGTGCGGTTCAGCGGTTGAACGGTCCAACCGTAACAGCCCTAATTACAGCTGTTATATACCGTTGTTGTTATAATTTTTACAACTGTTTATAACCATTGTGATATATTTTATTACAACTATTATTTTTAGTTGTAATATATCCATAAATTATATACATATCACTACTAAAAGAATTCATTCCAAAACATATTATCTACAAAACGGAAGATATCAAACAAACTTAAAACATGAATAGAAACAATATATTAGTTTTTTCAAATTCTCATAGTTTTTTTACATAATACGTTGAATTTATAAATAATACAGATAGGTCAATTACATATACATCAATACAACACAAAATGTACATATTCAACTTGCACTTCCTTCTCAACACAAACTTCATCAACCTATTCTATGCCACTTCATCTCTTCAATTCACTCACCACACCCATCTGTCAACTCCTTACAACACAACAAGCCACCCTCTCTCTCCAAACTGATCTGCAACTTCATCACCTCATGCTACATATTTCTCCAGCTCCAAACACGCAGAGAACCAGTCCATCAATGTGACGACCCCAAACTTCCACGGAATGAAAGCAGGAGTAATCATTTTTGGAATACAACATAAATACAATAAAACAGAACACAGATACAATATAGCAAAGGAAATTCATAGAGTAATAACATTATAGCAGCGGAAAAATATAATGTCATCAATCACAGAAAATCCACAGTCACAAAAACTAAGCTATTACAACAAGTTTTGCAGAAAAGAAATAAGTTTGATGTCTAAAAAGAAAAGAAAAGATGCCATAGAAACAAAAGATAAATGTCTTCAAGCTCCAAGTCATCATCTCTCTACTTCAGCAAATCCAAGAAAAATGATAAGCGGCTCCAAAGAAAAACTCCAAGCAAAGAATGAACCTGTCTACTTGGCTGCCCGTGTAGAAGAGAGGGCACCAAAGTTTGCAAAAAGGTGAAACAAACTATGGGTCAGTCGTGGGACTGGTGTGAGAATTCTTAACTAATAAATCACTATTAATAGGGCAAATCCAAAGACCACGCCGCTAATGCGGAACGGGTTTACTCTAATGGATTGCCGTGCATAAACGTGTCATAACAAATAATTAAATACATCGTAAACAACGCAATGCTTTTGGAAAAATGGAATCACCATAAGACCCAAGTCCCATCACACAATGCAACGCACACCAGAGGATAGGGTTTTACCTTATGGTGATTAAACATGCTAAATACGGCAAATACGCATCTAATATTATCATTAGTGTATATGAAAACATTTCAAAGTAAATGTATTAATCCTAGGAAGCATAGGTACCATATATTATGCCTCCATACTAGTAATACAATCAAATTCATCGGTTCGTATTTGGATTTTGGTTTCCATCATGATTCAAGGCTAGAGCGGAGCTCCTTACCGATTCGAGACATTCTAGCTAATGCCTCAGGATTCCCCGCGGAGAACCCTTGGAAATGGCAGGGTCGGTCCTCACATACAGCTTTGAGGATTGGCAATTCCTAAGCACACATTTCCCGGTCCTATAGGACCTAATATCTGAGGCGCCTCATTCCATCATCCACATAAGTAAAATGCCAGGCCGTGATAAAACCCAAACACCACTTCTAGCTAGAAAGAAACGTGCTACTTTCCCTGCGTTCCCTTTGCCCGTTTTAGACTCTACCGGTTTGTGAGGCTCGTGAGGTTACGTAATACACAAAGCTCTGCTTATTCAAGCGGTGTTTTGATCGTCACCACAAGGTTCTGCTTTTCAACAAGAAACTTTGATCATTGCATCTTAGTATGCCACACCATCACTCCATACCATACCATTGCTTATCCATCAATACATAAATGGGTGTTAAGTAAAGAATAAATTCTTCACCACCAACATTTATATATTAACAGAAAATCAACAATATGATATATAACGAAGTACGATGTCAGACACACCATCCATTTAAACTTATGCTCTGGGTCTGAACGAAAGTCAAATCCGTGAAATCAACGCGTACGTCTGGGCAATGACCTTGACCCATGAATTGGTAGCAAGTCAATTCAGGATCTCGATCGCTGTCCATTCGAGGGAAGATTTACGGTCTTCATACGTCGTCTTCTTACTTCGATCTTTAATGCCGCTGGATTAATTTGGGATGAGAATATCTCGGACTTCCGAAACAATCCTCGTATATATATACATATATATATATTTTGAAAATCCTTCTTATTCCTTAATAATATTTTTATTAACAATTCATTCTTATTTTAATTATTATATATAAGTAAATAACTAAATCGTTAATTCTTATTCTTATTTACATTTTCATTCTCTTATCTTTTCTCTTCTTTACTTACATGAAAATGCAACTTATAATTAGGCGATGAATCATTCCTCTTACTTTATTTTTATTATATTATTATAATTTACATTAAAATGTAAATTATAATACATCGTTCAATTGATTTATTTTCATCTTTCCACCATATTATAATTCTATTCATATTAAATATTCATTTTCTCTTTTAAGTGCATCCTTAATTGCAATCACATCAAAAATGTAATTTTATTTTACGATGTAATTTTCATTCCTATTTTTATTTATATCAAATAAATGTGAACTTTCATTCTTATCACCATTCTTATTCAATTTACAAAAACGCAAATTTCCACTCTAGATACATTCTTACTTGATTTACATTAAATAGAAATGTAAATTGCACCTACGGTGTAAATTCTTATATATATCACATAAATTAAAATGTAATCCTTTTTCCTACGGTGTATTTTTATAATATTAACATTGAAAATGTTAATTACACATACGATGAAATAACTATTTAATTAACATTAAAAATGTTAATTTTTCATGCATTGTAAATTACTTATTATTAACACCAAGAATAATGTTAATTTCTCATACGATGTAAATTCTTATTTTTAACATTAACAAAAATGTTAATTTGACACACGATGTAAATTCTTATTTTTAACCATTAACAAAAATGTTAAATTTGACATACGATGTAAATTCTTATTTTTAACATTAACAAAAATGTTAAATTTGACATACGATGTAAATTCTTATTTTTAACATTAACAAAAATGTTAAATTTGACATACGATGTAAGTTCATACTTTTGTTTGATTACAAGTACGACATAAAAATTCATTCTTTTTGTTACATGGTAAATCTCCTATAAAATGTGATTAACATTCCAAGTTAAAATGTCCTTTCTAATTTACAATGCACATTCTATTTTTAAATTACATAATAAAATGTACTCTTAACTTACAATGAAAATTCCATCCCTTAATTACATAATAAAATGTAATTTTATCCTACGGTGTAAAATCTCATTCTAATTACATATAAAATTGTAACTTTAACTTACGATGCAAATTCTATCCTTTAATTACATAATAAAAATGAAGTTTTATCCTACGGTGTAAAATCTCATTCTAATTACATATAAAATTGTAACTTTAACTTACGATGCAAATTCTATCCTTTAATTACATAATAAAAATGTAGTTTTATCCTACGGTGTAAAATCTCATTTTAATTACATATAAAATTGTAACTTTAACTTACGATGCAAATTCTATCCTTTAATTCTTTTTATTTATATTAAAATATAAATATAGTTCAACATTGCATTTCAATATGACATTAAAAAAAATGTAAATTTTATTCTCATTGCAAATTTCATATCATAGTTATTTGAAAAATGTAAATTTTAATCTCATAGCAAATTCCCATTCATAGTTACATAAAAAAAATGTAATTTTGTTCGCATAGCCAATTCTCATATCATGGTTACAAATAAAAAATGTAATTTTGTTCGCATAGCCAATTCTCATATCATGGTTACAAATAAAAAATGTAATTTTGTTCGCATAGCCAATTCTCATATTCCTATTATATTGAAAAATGTAAATTTTGTTCGCATAGCTCATTTCATATTCTAATTACATTGAAAAATGTAAATTTTGTTCGCATAGCTCATTTCATTTTCTAATTACATTGAAAAATGTAAATTTTGTTTTCAATACTAACTTCATATCGTAATTTCAAATAAAAATGTAATTTTTATTTGCATATCAAATTTCATGTCAACGTTCAAATAAAAATGTAATTTTTATTTGCTATCAAAATTCATGTCATAGTTTCAAATGAAAATATGATTTTTAATTGCATACAAAATTCATGTTACATAGTTCAACTAAAAATGTGATTTTTAATCGCATACAAAATGTAAGTTTCAATTACAAGGTAAATTCATACTTTTATTTACATTATAAAAATGTAAATTTTGATATGTTAATATAACGCTAGATGTAAGCTTCAATTCACGTCATAACATAACGTGAGATGTAAGGTTCAATTCATGTCATAACATCATACAATTGTAAGGTTCATTTCAATGTCATACCATCATACAAGATATAAGATTACAATCCCAACATCAAACATCGCAAACATAGTTATATTCGTGTATTCATAAATCTCAGATACGATAATTAATTAACCGCTTTAATTAATTTAAAAATAGAATCCCACTTTTCTTATTTATGTTAAAATAAAGGTAATTTCTTTTTACAGTGTAATATCATACTTTAATTACATTAAAAATAATGTAAATTTCATACGGTGTGAATTCATACTTTTAATTTCATTAGAAATAATGTAATTTTTCTATGGTGTAAATTCCTGCTTTTAATTACATTAAAAATAATGAAATTTTCATACGGTGGCAAAATGATACCTTAATTTAACACCTAAAAATTTCAGATCTGAATAACAGAAAATGAATCTAGAAGGGAGAAACACATTTTGAATTCAAGCTAGAACGGTTTGAATTGACATACATGCAGATAATCCAAGCAAGGTTTCAGATCTAAATAAATCACCCACTAGAGTGGTAACCATATAACATCTCCAACAATCAGTAATCAATCGCAGCATCACAGATCAGCACCAATAGCATACATAACATGATTTATAAGCAAACGAAATAACTAAACTAAAATTTATTTATTTTTTTAAAATCAGAATTACTCATCGAAGGTTAAATTGAGACGAACTCCAAATTTATTTCGTCGCGTAGATCTTACAAAGATGATTCCAATGAACACAAATTTGAAGAAAAGAAGAGGAGAGAGGAGAGAGGAAGGGGAGGTGGAGGCGCTGGTGGAGGTGATTTGGCCTCTAAGGTTTGCTAATTGAAAGAGGGAAAAGGATGAGAGATAAGAGGTGAAGGAGGAAGAAGAAGAGAGTAGCCACCATGAGAGATGAAGGTGGAGAATGAGGGATTAGGTTTTAGAAATTAGGTTATTAGAGCCCTTTTTATTAAAATCTGATGTTGCTAAATTTTATTTACAATTATGTCCCTTTTGTTAAATTTCAAAAGGAAATTTCCATTACTTTTCCACTTATAACACATGTTATAATTTGTTGCAAATTCTCATTAATTTATCTAATTCAGCCTAATTCCTCTTTATTAATTTTTTTTTTTGCAATTTATACATATGTTTATTGTAAATTTAGTTCTCTTTCATTTAACATATGTTTGCAAAGTTACACTTATTATTCTATTTTTTTTTCGCACAAAAAGGATTAAATCTGCATCTTTTAGCAAACATTTACAAATCTAGACATTTTATGAACATATATAATTAATTAAAATTAAGTAGGCACATAGTCAAAATAAATTTGAAACAAGATAAATAATGTAGAAGGGTTTGTGAAAAAGAAAGCTTCCATCTAGCCAAAGATTTAATAACAAATTAGGTCCAATTGTCGAACATGGAATAGAATGTTAATTAAATATTTCCCTTTTCCTTTCAATCAATAATTTATTCATAAAAACATGGAAGAAAGCAGCAATTTAATATTATCCTTATTTTTAATTGGCATAGTTTATGTTGGAATGATTTAATGCATATCAATTAATTTTTTTCCGTTTTAAACTAATAACAAAGACTTGTTAATGCATCTTGTGAATTATTTCTTCCCTTTTTTTTTCTTTATAACATAAAAATGTTGTTTTGTCTTTTATACAGATATTTATGCTATATTTATGTATATATATATGGTATATGGTTCTAGAGACTCATACAAAATATCTTTAAAATTTATTATTATTACTTTTTTTTTCTTCTTTTAGGATTAAGACAAAATTCCTCTTTTAACTTCAAATTTACCTTTATTTTTTTTCCTTTCCATAACTTGAAACATAACATAAAACATTATTAATAATATTCAAAATAACACAAACATAAAAATGAACAATTTTAAGAAATCAAACATAAATTCTTCACATTAACTGTGCACAAATGTTTTATACATCATCATCACTTTTTTTTCCATCTATAACATTTTATTTCCATTTTAATTTTTGAAAAATGTTTAATATCATTATTACTAAGTTATTGGTGGTTTCTCAATTCAGTATCCCTAAAAATGGGGTTGTTACAATCTCCCCCACTTAAGATCTTTTCGTCCTCGAAAAGGAAAAGGAAAAATAGAAGAGTAGGAACAAGCATAGAGAACGTAAAATGTTTTAATTTCTAATTTCCTAACCGTGCTGCTGGAAGTAAAGCTCCTCAGTTCCGGTAGTATTTTGCCTCCTTGCTCTAGCTCTACTAGTTCTTACGGCACGAGTACCCATTTTTAGTTAGTTCTGTACGATCAAGGGAAGAGTCAGAACAACTGTAATGGTGATTCTAAGAAATAGGAAAGATCGAAGGACGAAAGAAAAATGACGATAAAGTGACTGGCTATTATGTATCCCATGAAATGTTCGCCATAGAATATTGTGATTCTATGTAAACGAATTTGCTATAAATATGTTATATTCCAAAGCTAAGTTTAACCAAAGCTCTGATACCAACTGTGACGACCCCAAACTTCCACGGAATGAAAGCAGGAGTAATCATTTTTGGAATACAACATAAATACAATAAAACAGAACACAGATACAATATAGCAAAGGAAATTCATAGAGTAATAACATTATAGCAGCGGAAAAATATAATGTCATCAATCACAGAAAATCCACAGTCACAAAAACTAAGCTATTACAACAAGTTTTGCAGAAAAGAAATAAGTTTGATGTCTAAAAAGAAAAGAAAAGATGCCATAGAAACAAAAGATAAATGTCTTCAAGCTCCAAGTCATCACCTCTCTACTTCAGCAAATCCAAGAAAAATGATAAGCGGCTCCAAAGAAAAACTCCAAGCAAAGAATGAACCTGTCTACTCGGCTGCCCGTGTAGAAGAGAGGGCACCCAAGTTTGCAAAAAGTTGAAACAAACTATGGGTCAGTCGTGGGACTGGTGTGAGAATTCTTAACTAATAAATCACTATTAATAGGGTAAATCCAAAGACCACGCCGCTAATGCGGAACGGGTTTACTCTAATGGATTGCCATGCATAAACGTGTCATAACAAATAATTAAATACATCGTAAACAACGCAATGCTTTTGGAAAAATGGAATCACCATAAGACCCAAGTCCCATCACACAATGCAACGCACACCAGAGGATAGGGTTTTACCTTATGGTGATTAAACATGCTAAATACGGCAAATACGCATCTAATATTATCATTAGTGTATATGAAAACATTTCAAAGTAAATGTATTAATCCTAGGAAGCATAGGTACCATATATTATGCCTCCATACTAGTAATACAATCAAATTCGTCGGTTCGTATTTGGATTTTGGTTTCCATCATGAGTCAAGGCTAGAACGGAGCTCCTTACCGATTCGAGACATTCTAGCTAATGCCTCAAGATTCCCCGCGGAGAACCCTTGGAAATGGCAGGGCCGGTCCTCACATACAGCTTTGAGGATTGGCAATTCCTAAGCACACGTTTCCCGGTCCTATAGGACCTAATATCTAAGGCGCCTCATTCCATCATCCACATAAGTAAAATGCCAGGCCGTGATAAAACCCAAACACCACTTCTAGCTAGAAAGAAACGTGCTGCTTTCCCTGTGTTCCCTTCGCCCGTTTTAGACTCTACCGGTTTGTGAGGCTCGTGAGGTTACGTAATACACAAAGCTCTGCTTATTCAAGCGGTGCTTTGATCGTCACCACAAGGTTCTGCTTTTCAACAAGAAACTTTGATCATTGCATCTTAGTATGCCACACCGTCACTCCATACCATACCATTGCTTATCCATCAATACATAAATGGGTGTTAAGTAAAGAATAAATTCTTCACCACCAACATTTATATATTAACAGAAAATCAACAATATGATATATAACGAAGTACGATGTCAGACACACCATCCATTTAAACTTATGCTCTGGGTCTGAACGAAAGTCAAATCCGTGAAATCAACGCGTACGTCTGGGCAATGACCTTGCCCCATGAATTGGTAGCAAGTCAATTCAGGATCTCGATCGCTGTCCATTCGAGGGAAGATTTACGGTCTTCATACGTCGTCTTCTTACTTCGATCTTTAACGCCGCTGGATTAATTTGGGATGAGAATATGTCGGACTTCCCAAACAATCCTCGTATATATATACATATATATATATTTTGAAAATCCTTCTTATTCATTAATAATATTTTTATTAACAATTCATTCTTATTTTAATTATTATATATAAATAAATAACTAAATCGTTAATTCTTATTCTTATTTACATTTTCATTCTCTTATCTTTTCTCTTCTTTACCTACATGAAAATGCAACTTATAATTAGGCGATGAATCATTCCTCTTACTTTATTTTTATTATATTATTATAATTTACATTAAAATGTAAATTATAATACATCGTTCAATTGATTTATTTTCATCTTTCCACCATATTATAATTCTATTCATATTAAATATTCATTTTCTCTTTTAAGTGCATCCTTAATTGCAATCACATCAAAAATGTAATTTTATTTTACGATGTAATTTTCATTCCTATTTTTATTTATATCAAATAAATGTGAACTTTCATTCTTATCACCATTCTTATTCAATTTACAAAAATGCAAATTTCCACTCTAGATACATTCTTACTTGATTTACATTAAATAGAAATGTAAATTGCACCTACGGTGTAAATTCTTATATATATCACATAAATTAAAATGTAATCCTTTTTCCTACGGTGTATTTTTATAATATTAACATTGAAAATGTTAATTACACATACGATGAAATAACTATTTAATTAACATTAAAAATGTTAATTTTTCATGCATTGTAAATTACTTATTATTAACACCAAGAATAATGTTAATTTCTCATACGATGTAAATTCTTATTTTTAACATTAACAAAAATGTTAATTTGACACACGATGTAAATTCTTATTTTTAACCATTAACAAAAATGTTAAATTTGACATACGATGTAAATTCTTATTTTTAACATTAACAAAAATGTTAAATTTGACATACGATGTAAATTCTTATTTTTAACATTAACAAAAATGTTAAATTTGACATACGATGTAAGTTCATACTTTTGTTTGATTACAAGTACGACATAAAAATTCATTCTTTTTGTTACATGGTAAATCTCCTATAAAATGTGATTAACATTTCAAGTTAAAATGTCCTTTCTAATTTACAATGCACATTCTATTTTTAAATTACATAATAAAATGTACTCTTAACTTACAATGAAAATTCCATCCCTTAATTACATAATAAAATGTAATTTTATCCTACGGTGTAAAATCTCATTCTAATTACATATAAAATTGTAACTTTAACTTACGATGCAAATTCTATCCTTTAATTACATAATAAAAATGTAGTTTTATCCTACGGTGTAAAATCTCATTCTAATTACATATAAAATTGTAACTTTAACTTACGATGCAAATTCTATCCTTTAATTACATAATAAAAATGTAGTTTTATCCTACGGTGTAAAATCTCATTCTAATTACATATAAAATTGTAACTTTAACTTACGATGCAAATTCTATCCTTTAATTCTTTTTATTTATATTAAAATATAAATATAGTTCAACATTGCATTTCAATATGACATTAAAAAAAAATGTAAATTTTATTCTCATTGCAAATTTCATATCATAGTTATATTGAAAAATGTAAATTTTAATCTCATAGCAAATTCCCATTCATAGTTACATAAAAAAAATGTAATTTTGTTCGCATAGCCAATTCTCATATCATGGTTACAAATAAAAAATGTAATTTTGTTCGCATAGCCAATTCTCATATCATGGTTACAAATAAAAAATGTAATTTTGTTCGCATAGCCAATTCTCATATTCCTATTATATTGAAAAATGTAAATTTTGTTCGCATAGCTCATTTCATATTCTAATTACATTGAAAAATGTAAATTTTGTTCGCATAGCTCATTTCATTTTCTAATTACATTGAAAAATGTAAATTTTGTTTTCAATACTAACTTCATATCGTAATTTCAAATAAAAATGTAATTTTTATTTGCATATCAAATTTCATGTCAACGTTCAAATAAAAATGTAATTTTTATTTGCTATCAAAATTCATGTCATAGTTTCAAATGAAAATATGATTTTTAATTGCATACAAAATTCATGTTACATGGTTCAACTAAAAATGTGATTTTTAATCGCATACAAAATGTAAGTTTCAATTACAAGGTAAATTCATACTTTTATTTACATTATAAAAATGTAAATTTTGATATGTTAATATAACGCTAGATGTAAGCTTCAATTCACGTCATAACATAACGTGAGATGTAAGGTTCAATTCATGCCATAACATCATACAATTGTAAGGTTCATTTCAATGTCATACCATCATACAAGATATAAGATTACAATCCCAACATCAAACATCGCAAACATAGTTATATTCGTGTATTCATAAATCTCAGATACGATAATTAATTAACCGCTTTAATTAATTTAAAAATAGAATCCCACTTTTCTTATTTATGTTAAAATAAAGGTAATTTCTTTTTACAGTGTAATATCATACTTTAATTACATTAAAAATAATGTAAATTTCATACGGTGTGAATTCATACTTTTAATTTCATTAGAAATAATGTAATTTTTCTATGGTGTAAATTCCTGCTTTTAATTACATTAAAAATAATGAAATTTTCATACGGTGGCAAAATGATACCTTAATTTAACACCTAAAAATTTCAGATCTGAATAACAGAAAATGAATCTAGAAGGGAGAAACATATTTTGAATTCAAGCTAGAACGGTTTGAATTGACATACATGCAGATAATCCAAGCAAGGTTTCAGATCTAAATAAATCACCCACTAGAGTGGTAACCATATAACATCTCCAACAATCAGTAATCAATCGCAGCATCACAGATCAGCACCAATAGCATACATAACATGATTTATAAGCAAACGAAATAACTAAATTAAAATTTATTTATTTATTTAAAATCAGAATTACTCACCGGAGGTTAAATTGAGACGAACTCCAAATTTATTTCGTCGCGTAGATCTTACAAAGATGATTCCAATGAACACAAATTTGAAGAAAAGAAGAGGAGAGAGGAGAGAGGAAGGGGAGGTGGAGGCGCTGGTGGAGGTGATTTGGCCTCTAAGGTTTGCTAATTGAAAGAGGGAAAAGGATGAGAGATAAGAGGTGAAGGAGGAAGAAGAAGAGAGTAGCCACCATGAGAGATGAAGGTGGAGAATAAGGGATTAGGTTTTAGAAATTAGGTTATTAGAGCCCTTTTTATTAAAATCTGATGTTGCTAAATTTTATTTACAATTATGTCCCTTTTGTTAAATTTCAAAAGGAAATTTCCATTACTTTTCCACTTATAACACATGTTATAATTTGTTGCAAATTCTCATTAATTTTCTAATTCAGCCTAATTCCTCTTTATTAAATTTTTTTTTTGCAATTTATACATATGTTTATTGTAAATTTAGTTCTCTTTCATTTAACATATGTTTGCAAAGTTACACTTATTATTCTATTTTTTTTCGCACAAAAAGGATTAAATCTGCATCTTTTAGCAAACATTTACAAATCTAGACATTTTATAAACATATATAAATTATTAAACTTAAGTAGGCACATAGTCAAAATAAATTTGAAACAAGATAAATAATGTAGAAGGGTTTGTGAAAAAGAAAGCTTCCATCTAGCCAAAGATTTAATAACAAATTAGGTCCAATTGTCGAACATGGAATAGAATGTTAATTAAATATTTCCCTTTTCCTTTCAATCAATAATTTATTCATAAAAACATGGAAGAAAGCAGCAATTTAATATTATCCTTATTTTTAATTGGCATAGTTTATGTTGGAATGATTTAATGCATATCAATTAATTTTTTTCCGTTTTAAACTAATAACAAAGACTTGTTAATGCATCTTGTGAATTATTTCTTCCCCTTTTTTTCTTTATAACATAAAAATGTTGTTTTGTCTTTTATACAGATATTTATGCTATATTTATGTATATATATATGGTATATGGTTCTAGAGACTCATACAAAATATCTTTAAAATTTATTATTATTCCTTTTTTTTTCTTCTTTTAGGATTAAGACAAAATTCCTTTTTTAACTTCAAATTTACCTTTATTTTTTTTCTTTTCCATAACTTGAAACATAACATAAAACATTATTAATAATATTCAAAATAACACAAACATAAAAATGAACAATTTTAAGAAATCAAACATAAATTCTTCACATTAACTGTGCACAAATGTTTTATACATCATCATCACTTTTTTTCCATCTATAACATTTTATTTCCATTTTAATTTTTGAAAAATGTTTAATATCATTATTACTAAGTTATTGGTGGTTTCTCAATTCAGTATCCCTAAAAATGGGGTTGTTACAATCAACTCATCATTGCAACATGACCTACTACAACAAAACATATCTATTACAATGGGCAATGCCCGTGGTAATAGGGTTTTTAAAACGGCCAACCCGCCCGCTGTATTAGGCCATGTTGTAATATGTCCTCTTTTACAATGGGCAATGAACATGGTTACCTACGATTGTAATAGATTTTTTATAAAGGTCATATGTTGTTGTTGTACGTTCCTTCAATATAGTAGCAGCCCGTTGTAATATTTTTTGCAATAGGTATTGACCGTTGTAATATCTTCTATAACAATAATTAACGCCCGTTGTAAAATTCTGAAAGTTACAATGGATTTGAATATTACACATAATATTAATAATATTTACAAGAACTAAATATTAAATTCAAAAGTTATTTTTATAGAAATATTTATTCAAATAAATATTTATTACACTTTTTGAAGCGACCCGAACTTCCCCGTGAAGGAAAGCCCGGATTGACTTTGAGAACACGACGAATCAGAACACAAACAGAAGAACATTTCATTGCTTATTACAACAATTCCGTCAGAATACAAGAATATAACAGAGTAGGAATAAATCATAAACATTTGATCAGTATTAGAGATTTAAATTACATTTAAATACATAGTAGCGGAAAACAATACAAAACACAACTGAAAGTAATACATGGATACAGAGCTTTCCGAATATTGCTTCAGCTGTAAATCAAGATCCTGTGAATATAAATCTGCAAAACTAAAACTACTAGCTGCCCGTGTGGAAATAGGGGCACCCAGAGTTTAGGTTAAATCAATAAACTCCAGGTTAGTCATGTGACTGGTGTGAGAACTAAAACAGTTATTAATCTTTATTTTAAAATTCGGCAAATCAAGGGACCACACCATATAACACGGAACGGGTTTCCTCCCAAGAATACCAGTGTATAAAACAACAACGCAATGCTAAATAAAGAACAATGAAGCTATTATAAGACTCAGGTCCCATCACACAATGCAACGCAAGCCGGAGGATAGAGTTTTTACCTTATAATAGCCAAGAATGCTTGGTATGTAAAATTCTATGTTTTTATATTATTATAAGTGTATAGTCTCAAAACAATTTCAACCATATGTATCAATCATAGACGGCATAAGTGCCCCATACCACTATGTCGCCATATATACGTTTACAATCAAAACCGCAAAATGTCGTATTGGAAGTTGGATTTCCATCTGTGAACCAAGGCAAGGGATCGTCCTTACCGCTTCGAGGCTGTCTAGACCGACCCTCAGGCAAGCGCGCAGGAAAGCCTTGGATCGTCAGGGCCGGTCCACACGGAGTGAATTAAAATGCCTGAACATGCATTTCCCCGCCCTATAAGGCGTAAACTTGTCATATCCCGACCAAACTATTAGTTCCGGAACGACCGATATAACCAAGGCGCCTCGCCATCCATCATCCACATAAGTAAATGTCAGGGCTAGTAAAACGCTGACACCACTCTTAGCTAGAAAGAAACGCATGCCCTCCCTGATGTCGTCTCCCGTTTCTGGTTTACACTGGCGTGTGAGGCTCACGAGTTAACGTCACACAAAGCTATGCTATATTAAAGCCGTGCTTTAATCATCAACCACAAGACTCTGCTTTTCAACAGAAGCCTTGATCAATTGCATCTCAGCATGCCACAAATGCAATTCATGTTATGCAACCAATGTCAATAAAGCACACAGAATGAAATCCGATGTCAAACACACATCCATTTACAAGTTCGTTCTAGGTCTGAACGAAACCGGAGGCATCTTATTCCTCCCCCATATGTCCAATACAGGGGAGAAGCCCTCGCATATCCGGTCGATCTCCAAATACGTCTGGACGATCACCACTTATAACCTTGCCTTGGGTGTACTGCCCAATTAAGACATCAGTAATCATCCAAACGATGTGAAGACATCCGGTCTTCAACCACCGTCTTCATCCTCGACACATCGTCGAATCAGTTATTCAGAATGGGATAAACCCGGTCTTTCTGAATAACTCGCGTATACAATAAACAAGTGTTATAAAAACACAACATACACCTCATTTCAATCAAGAATATTCCTTTATACAAATATTCTTATACTTTGGGAAAGGTTCCCATTAATTTTGTCAAAGATAAATTATTTAATTTTATTCTTTAATCTTCTCTTGGATTTCATTTCAATCTAATTAAAGATGCATTAAAACTCCACTTGGTTTTAATCTTCCTAAAATGAATATTAACGATTGTTTAACTTGGGAAATCATGTCATGTTTTAACTAGGTTAAAGAACCAATGTCATTTAAAACATAGCTCACGATCAATCCAAAATCCCATCAGTCTCTAACCGTAAATTAGTAAGAGAACAATTCCCTAAGTATTAACCCCGAAGGCAGAAATCAATATCAGATCAATACCCAGGAAACCATTCAACTTAAATAATCTCCAGTTAGTTTCTGATTTTCTTAACTCTGTTGGGTCTAAGAACAGTATTATTAAAGATACAATTCACGACAAACCCAAAATCCAATTCCTGTTTTTAACTGTGTTAAAGAACTAATGTCCTTTAAAACACGGTTCACGACAAACCCAAAATCACATTCCATTCCATCGGCCTTTAACCGTAAATTAGCAAGTGAAAAATTCTCTAAGTATCAACCCCGAAGGTCGAAACCAAAATCAGATCAATACCCCCGGAAACCATTCAACTTAACCAATCTCCAATTAGTTTCTGATTTTCTTAACTTCATTGGGTCAAAGAATGGTATTGTTAAAGATACCATTCACGACAACCCAAAACTTATTCCATTGTTAATCGGGTTAAAGAACTAGTGCTTTTAAAACACCGTTCACGATAAACCCAAAGACCAATTTCAATTCAATCACTATTAAATATATTAAATTGGAAAACTTCATTAAATCTAAATAAAAAGATTTAATCTTTTCTCAACTGGGTTTAAGAACAGTGTTAATGGAGACATCATTCACGACAAACCCAAATCCCATCAGTCTCTAACCGTAAATTAGTAAGAGAACAATTCCCTAAGTATTAATCCCGAAGGTCGAAACCAACATCAGATAAATATCCAAGAAACCATTCAACTTAGCTAATCTTTAGTCAGTTTCTAGTTTTCTTTACTCCATTGGGTTTAAGAACAGTATATTAAAGATACCATTCATGACAAACCCTAAATCCAATTTGATATTAAATACAAGGCTCTGAATAGATAATATATCAGCTTATATTCAATATCAAATTCTGAAATCAACAAATGTCGTATTGGAATAACGATATATATATATATCTTCCAAATTCCCCCACAATATCCGTAAAATCATGGAATCCAGTGTCGACATATTCCGAAGGTAATTTCGATTCATATCCATTCCAATTCATATATTGGAAATCCCGGTTATTTTTAAAACCATTTAAAATCCAACCGTTATATTTATTTTAAAAATATTTGATTTATTATTCTATTTCAAAACTAGTTCATTTCGATAAAATATATTTTTATCTTTTCAAATATGGAATTTTTCATCCCAGTTCTTTCCAAATCATTTATTATGATTTTACACAAATTATTGATATTTTTAATAAATTTATCAAGGCCCGTACAGTCGATTACCATAAACGGCCATCGAACTGCACTTACAGCGACCTTTTCCAAATTTGTTTTGGACATAATTCCTAATCCAACCGTTAGATTTCAATTCTATAGTGAATCCAACGGTTCCTTTTTTAGGAGAATTCGACTGTTGGATCTCCCGTAATGTCCATTTGAAGTCAATGGTCGAAATTCGCGAACTACCGCAGCACGGCGCATTCTATTCAAGCCATTATATTATATATATATATATATATATATAATATTTCATCGATTTCCATTTAAAACATATTTTATAAATCGTTTTAAATTCGTTTTCAAAACAGTTTCAACTTCATATTCAATTTCAAATCGAAATTGAATATCCCATATCATTAATATATAAATGATAATATTTTCAAAATATTATATTTTGAAATCATTTCCTTTTTTTGATATTCATTATAAAAACGAATAAAATCGATATAAATATCATTCACGTCAAAATGGCGTTAATCTAATCAACACAGCTTTATATATTTAAATATTTTCGTATCCATCCCAAGTCGGACATCAAAATTAGAATTTGATCTTTTACTGAATATTATTTGAAAATATTCGTTATTTTAAAATATGCATTCTTTCTGAACTGGAATCAGACACAGTCAATTACCATATAATTTGATTATATGGATTTCATACAATACATGTATACAACAACAGTGATAAATAATTATCCATCATCCAGAGTGCATTCTACACTGTATAAGCACTAAATATAAATTTTTAACGCTTATAACAGTCTGTCAACCAATCGATTGACATACAACTAACTATTGGGATTAGTGTATGTCCAATATCATCCCAATACCCGTGTGGGGTTTAAGTCAACAAATAATGAATTTTATTTGTGCAGTTGGGCGATGTGTAAAATTTGTCGTCCCAATCCATATCTGTAAAATGGGTGTTCATAAACAAATCGTCTGATTTGTAAATGAATATTTATTTTATTCAAATTAAAAATTATGTTTTTAACAATAAAATATTTTATTCAACATACGAATATTCTATTCAGTTCATTTATACAATAAAAATGATTTTTTTATTGTTCTAACATATTTTAGAAAATTATGGCGGTATAACGGCACGATACTAAAAACGGGATAAGGTCTAGCCTTATCCCCAGTCTAATAATGGCCCATGCCATACTCATACCAATCTAATCCATTCCATTTCATTCCCCAAACCAATCCAAACAAACAAACCAATCAACCAAAATCCACAACACAATATAACCAAATAAACACACAAGTCGTCCATGGTCTGTGGACGATGGGGAAACAGTTCATATATGCAGTTATAAAACAAATAACTATATAATAAATTTTAGTGAGAAGTTCTCACCTTTGGGATCCACTCCATCGTGCTTTGATTGCCGATCTATGTAGTATACCTATGTTAAAAATTATATTTTTAACCAATCAATAATTATTTCTTTGTATGATTATTTTATAAATAAAATACATAGGCTAAAAATTATATTTTTATCTTTCTAAAAATAATTTCATATTTTTATAACAACGCTACATAGATAAATATCACATTTTTATGCTACTACTATATAGATAAAAATCAAATCTTTCTATCGCTAATGAATATATAAAAATCACATTTTTACCTAGCCATTCAAACGATAAAAACATATTTTTATATCGTCACTTCATATATTTTTACAACGCTTCTTTCTATATAAAAATATATTTTTAAATTTCTACTTCATATATAAAGATCGAATTTTTATTATTTCTATAATATAAAAATCATATTTCTGTTATCCCTATAATATAAAAATCACATTTTGATATATATATATATATATAAATCGTATTTTTATGTATATAAAAATCATACTTCCATATTATCACTTCATGTATAAAAATTACATTTTTATATTAAAACCGTATGTAAAAATCATACTTTTAATTAGATGAATGAATAAAATTGAAATAAAAGCTCACCTTCGTTGTCGGGTGGCGGAGGAGGCTCGGGGAAGGCTGAAACGAGTCGTGGTTTTTTTTGCAAAATTGAAAACACATCAAAATTGGGTTTCTCTCGTAATTGGGCCCTACGGTCGGAGGTGATGGCTGAGGAGGGGCGTTTTGGGTCCGGGGTAGTGGCAGGGAGCAACGCCGGCGGTGGCCGGCCAGGGGGAGGGCTGGCGGCGCGTTCTCAATGGCTTTCTGGGTCTTGGGCTCGATTGGATGAGGGGGAAAGCTCCGTCGCGAGGAGGAGGGGAGGGGGTCGCGCCGCCGATCTGGGGGCGGGAGGTGCCAGCGAGTCAGCGACGGGTTAGGGTTGCGGATCCGTCGTCGTTCGTATTTTTTCTTTTAATTTCTGAAAACGAGAGAGAGAGAAATTAGAAAGGAGGGGGCTATGTAAATAGTTTTATATTTATTTATTTTTTATTTAATTCAAAGGAAAATGTTGACTTTGTATACGAACTCCAAAAGAGACTCAACGACTGTCGCCCCCAACTAATTACCCACATTCCGAACACAATGGGATATGTGTCGTAAGCCAGTTCGGCTGTTTCGATTAGTTTTCATTGGAATTACAATTTAAATTTATATATTGAATTTTAAACTTACATTTCAATTTACCGAGCCACATACGGACTCTAAAATTTCCCGACAAATATTTTCTAGCTTCATATTGACGATACGGTTCTAACAAAAATAATTTCATCAAACTTGGAGACTGTTTGAAAAATGGCCATTTTCTGGTCGATCTAAATTGACTAAACTGTCAAAACATGTTTTCCTTCGCCACACTCACACATTGATTTCGAGAATTATGAATTTTGGAATCTAGCCATAACTTGACATCCTGAATCCAACAAAAGTGGTTTCGTCGAAAACGGAGGTCATTTGCAAAATTTCCATTTTTAAGGGCCAAAGTATAGCGACTATTCTGAATTTTCAACTGGGCATAACTTTTTATTCCCACTACGAAATTTTGATTTTTCGGATTCGATGGAATGATATTTTCAAATAGATTCTAATATTTATGGTTTCGCTAAAATCCGGTTTATTTTGAATCCTGTACATTCATTTGAATTTTGAAATCGAATTTTCAGACTACCGCGCCATTTCCAATGCCTTTTATAATTTAAAATAAATATTTATATTCTAACGTCGATTCATATAAATATATATGTTCTAATTCTATTCAAAATAAATTTCTCGTTGTTATTATTTAAAATAATTCATTTTAAATATTCAAAATTCATTAAAATTGCCAAATTAAAAATTTTAAATTTATTCGTATTTTCCGGGTTGTTATAGTCTCCCCACTTAAAATCTTTTCGTCCCCGAAAAGGAACGGAGTTGAAAGTTGTTTAACTAGTCAACTCAACTTTCAGTTTGGCTTTCATTCTTTAACTTTTCAGTTTCTAAGAATTTCTATTTTTTCAAAAATTTGGCTAACACCCTAAATTTTCGAAAACTTTCGCCATAACCTCCTTTGTACAGGAGCACCAGGAAAATCCCCAAACTGCCACACAGGCCCTCTCATCTCAAAAAAAAAAAGCCAAGAGGCTAGCTAATCGGCTCAAAAAATCATCCAAATCGAAGAAATTAGTAAACATGTACCTATTTGTCGGGCATACAATTTTATTCCTCTACTCTAGCCTCCTTGTTATGACCTGTTCAATGTATATTCATGTATATGCATGCAATTCCAAACATTTTCAATATAGTTCAATATTTGGTTCAGTTTGGCCTAAGTTTACCATACATCTACATGTTGGTTCAAATGAATAATCATACAATACGAACATCAATCAATTAGTAGATTAACGTTGCAAATTCATAATTTTGACATATATACAGAAAATCATGTTTTTGGTGCCAAGTCACAACAATATATATTAGCTATATTTTGGTTCTCACACCAGTCAGTTGGAAATATATAGATATCCCACTTTCGGCACTCGAATATAAACATTGATGATGGCGCGCCATCATCAGAATCAGACCCAGGCGACTAGAGTGTGATCCTATATCCATTCGGTATATTTGAGGCTTCAATACACGTGTATCAGACGTACATTGAAATCTTTATATACTTGGTTGTCCAAATCACTTTCAAATAAATATTCAAATACAAATAATAAAGTTTAAATTTTCAATACAATATTTTTTTTCACTTTTATTTTAAAATAACACTCTTCCAACTTATTCTAGGATACTACTGATCCCATCTCTAACGAGTCATTCTCATTGGATATTACTAATCCAGTTTCTGATGAATTCTTTCATTTGGTTCTAACGGGCCTTGTTCTCAAGCTCTGTAAACCAAGGCTGTGATACCAAAATGAAGCGACCTGAACTTCCCCATGAAGGAAAGACCGGATTGACTTTGAGAACACGACAAATCAGAACACAAACAAAAGAACATTTCATTGCTTATTACAAAAATTCCATCATAATAAAAGAATATAACAAAGTAGGAATAAATCATATACATTTGATCAATATCAGAGATTTAAATTACATTTAAATACATAGCAATGGAAGACAATACAAAACATAACTGAAAGTAATACACGGATACAGAGCTTTCTGAATATTGCTTCAGCTGTAAATCAGGATCCTATGAAATCTGCAAAACCAAAACTACTAGCTGCCCGTATGGAAAATAAGGGCACCCAGAGTTTAGGTTAAAACAATAAAATCCAAGTCAATCTTGTGACTGGTGTGAGAACTAAAACTGTAACAACCCGTATTTTCAATAACCTGTAATAATATAAATCGAGGCAGAATTTAATTTATAAATCTGAATCAAGGGAAACGGGCTATGCCATTGCGTTCGTCTCGGAAAAATACACGAAATAGAGTCCGAGTTTTCGAAAATCGGAGTCCGTATGACCCGATTAAGGCCCAACGAAGTTTTCAGAAAAATTCAAAGTAAAAACAGATTTCAAATTCAAGTTTGAATTTGAAAAATTAGGTCAGATTGGGCTAGGCGGGAAAGTTCCCGCCAGAGCACCCAAGTCGACAGCCCTGTCGACTTGGTCCAGCCGGGCTGTTTAGCCTGGTGCACCATTTAGAGATTGTGTTGAGCTTGGGGGCCAGATTCGGTTTTGAGGGCTGAGATTGGAACTAGGGTTTAATCATAGGGTTGAAACTAGTCCTAATCTCTATAAATAAGGCCCTAACCTAACCCTAAATCATCATTAATCAATCCTACAACTAAACTATGGCAAAATCAATCCTCTCATGGCCTCCACTCTCTTCATAAAATTCCTAAATAAATTTCTATGAGATTTTCCATGCATACAAGTGTTTTCAAGCTTGTATGAGCATCATTAGCTTGCATTCAAGTCAAGTTTCTATATTTGCATCATAAAGAAAGAGTTTTGATCATTTTGGCTCAAGGGTTTTGCTTGCATTTTGGGTTTATTTGATTTCATAAGGGCTTTGGCATAGTAAGCCCTATTCTACTTTCATACTTAAACTCTAAAGTTAAATGTATGATATGCAAGTTTATATGCAAGTTTGCTATGCTATGATATGCAAGTTTATCATGTTGTGATATGCAAGTTTATATGCAAGTTTACTATGCTATGATATGCAAGTTTATCATGTTGTGATATGCAAGTTTATATGCAAGTTTGCTATGCTATGATATGCAAGTTTATCATGTTGTGATATGCAAGTTTATATGCAAGTATGCCATGTTATGATATGCAAGTTCATCATGTTATGTTATGCAAGTTTGATATGCAAGTTTGTCATATGATATGCAAGTTATGTTATGCAAGTTTGGGTTGAACATTTTGTTCATGCTATCATGTTATGCAAGCTTATCTTGAGTATGTGAACATAAAGCTTCAAGCTTTATGCTAAAGGTTGCATTTTGGCAACATGTAAGTTATCATATCTCTTATGATAACTTGCATGTGAGGCTAAATGTGAACTTATGGCCATTTCTACATGTCATTTATCACCATGAATCACCAATATGCTAAGTTTGGTTTTATGCATGCTTTTGAGGCCTAAAAATGTAATATGCAAGTATATGAACATACGTTCATTTCATATGCCACCATGTTAAACTTGTGGCTTCAATACCTTTATGTCATGATTATGCCAAGTTCCCTCTTTCTATCCTTTATGCGCTATTGCGATATGTAAGCGATGGGATTGCGTTTGGGGTTGGGTAAATTTAAAAGACATAAAAACATAAGCTTGGGAATTTACCTATTAAGTTAGGTCTACCCATTGGGAATTTACCTATTAAGTTAGGTCTACCCAATTGCTTGAAAACTTGTAATGTGTTTTGGAAACATGATGGACATGACACTTAGAAAATATAAGTGTCACCAACTCGAGGTTGGGTTGAGTTTGTAGCGTAAACCTACCCGGAACCGACCGGCTTAACTAGTTGCTACAAACAATAGGACCCAATGTGAGAAGTTGGCCATGTTGTACCTTGGACCCGAGGTTAGACCAAGTTGTGGTGTAAAGCTACCCGGACCCACCCGGCTTAACTAGTAACCACAACAAGGTCTAATGTGAGAGGTTAAGGCACATTAATTAATTAATGCCTCGTGATTAGGGTTAAGTCATGGTCCACTTAATACTTAACCAATTTGGGCTTGGTAGATTAATCAGGGTTAAGTCGTGAACTTATCGTTACACTTAACCAAGTTAATCCATGATTAGCAAGAAGGTTAAACCATACTTAACCCACTAGAAAATCCTAGCAATGGTGGTCCACTCCAGCAGTAATCCCAAGTTTGTATCATCATGGTCCTAGGGTCTAGGCTAGGGTGTGGGGCACGAATTACTGAACTTGAGGTAAGCGACCAATAAACGACGGCAGGGTGGTACGCCGATGTAGTTCCGGACGGACTATGGTCGTGCACGTAGTCCGTATTTGGAGAAGTCAAGCATGGGTACCAGTAGATCGAGACTGTGCACTCATGTTTATGGTGTCCAGGGGTTGGCACCCTAGGGCTTGATACACCCGAAGGGTGGACCCGGCACAGTTCAACTACAAATTATGTTTGGGCCGTATTGACACCAACACGTGACGAGTTAGGCTTAGGGAGCCGATCGACTAGACCGTTTGGTTGGACCTTGTATTAGGGTCACTTCATGTTATTGGGCCAAAGCTTGGGCCAAGGGATCAATACTTGTTATTCAAGTCATGTTAGCTTGCTAGTACACCTATGGTGCAAAACCCTTAAACCTGATTATGCGATGACACATTTATCTACCTTGTTAGTTAATCATCATGCTAGTATGTTGTTATCCTTATGTTCATCCCTGCTGCTCATGACAGTTAACTTTATCAGTTTACATTGATTGTAGTAGGGCTTACTCAGTCTTTTTGACTGACCTGTTTTCTTTCGCCTCTTTTCTTCCGTTCCCCCACCCCCCAGGTTCTCAGGGAGGGAATATTGGAGCTTAGCTGGATTTCCGATCGCTTGCTTGTGGGATTTTAGCTCATGTACGGTCTTGACATGAAGCTAGCTATGGTTATCACTTATTTTGGGGATAGTACTTATGTATTTCAGTTTTTCAGTAATGTTGTTTTTATCTAGACTTGTGTATTTGGAAAGTTAACATTATGTTGTACCAGACTTGTTTTGAAATGGTTTGAAAATCTTCCGCTGTTTTATCTATGTTATTTACTCTGTTTACATATATACATATGTTCTTGTTCTGCCTTGACATATCATTATGCATGTTTACCTGATTCAAACGCCCCTCCAAAGTCAGAGTGCTTGCAAGAGTCACCCTGGCGGAGGTGGGGTGTTACATTTGGTATCAGAGCATATGGTTTACGAGAAGGAACAAAAAGGTTTTTAGAAAACTTTTGGAAAACTATTTTCAAAACCAAGTATAAAGTATTTTCCAAAGAAAAGTCTAGTTTATTTTAAAGGCTATTCCCCAAAAAGCCATTTGCAAAAAATTCCTTCTTTTTTTCTCCATTCTGAATCTGTCTTTCTTCTTCGTTTTCAGTATGGCCGATAACTTTGCTATTCCGGAGGGAGTACACGTACCTGTTTGGTATAGGAGACTTTTGGAGGCTAGGGCGACCGAAGCCGGCCCCACAGATGTCCCTCCTCCTCCTCCTCCAGTAGTTAATGTTCCTCCTCCCCCAGTAGTTAATGTTCCTCCTCCTCCTGTCGCTGAGGTTCCTCTTCCTCCTCCCCCTCAGCATTCTCAAGCTGACTTCACAAAGACTTGCAAAGATTTCAAAGCAATGGGTGGCAAGAACTTTCAAGGCACTGAGACTTTTGTAGAGGCCAGAAATTGGTTGAAAGAGACCGAGGATTTATTTGCTATCTTTGGGTTAGACGATCAGAGGAAGATCTTGTTGGCAGTTTGGCTTTTGAAGGATGAAGCCGCTTATTGGTGGGAAGTCACCAATGGTACTAGGCCTGTTGAGACTTGGGCCGATTTCAGGGCAAGGTTCGTGCTTAAGTTTCTATCTTCTGCTGAGGAGAATCTGCAAATGGAGAGGTTCATAACTTTGAAACAAGGAGATATGTCTGTCAAAGAATATGTGAACAAGTTCAATCAGTTAGCTCGTTTTGGCTTGGATATGGTGAATACTCCTCAGACGAAGGCTCTTCGTTTTGCTAGAGGATTGAATGAGCCGTTGCAGGGATTGGCTATGTCACATATTCCCCATAGGGCCACGTTTGAGAGTTTGGTTGATATGGCGTTACTTCAGGGAGATGTCAAGAAAGAGACCAAGATGAATGATACTCAAGCCAAGAAGACTGATTCCCAGGGAAAAGGAAATCAGGGTAATCCAAGTGGTCAAAGCAGTCAAGGCAATCAGAACAAGAACAAGAGTCAAGGCAACAAGGGGAACAACAACAAGGGCAAGAACAATAAGGAGAAGTGCCATTATTGCGGTTCAGTTGGGCATCTTATTAAGGATTGTAAGAAGAGGAAAAGGAAGAATGGTGAATGCTTTTTCTGCGGTAAGACTGGACATTTCAGTAAGGATTGCCCGAAGAAGCAAGGGCAAGGCCAGGGTCAGACTCAGCATGCTGGACCTTCAGGAGGGCAAGTTCATGCTCTCAATACCGCTCCAGTTCCCGATCGAGGTAGTATTTCTGTTGAGAGCCTTGTATATATTTCTGATTTTCCAGTTCGTACCTTGTTTGATTCTGGTGCATCACATAGCTTTATCTCATCTGATCATGTTGATAGTTTGCACCTTAGTACTAGCTTGGTAGATGATCCCGTCTGTGTCTCAAATCCTATTGGGGGTTCCGCCCATCTGTCTATGATATGTGGGGATTTGAGGATCTCTATACTGAGTGTAGAGTTCTTGTGCAGTGCTTATGTTCTTGGTTTTAGGGGATAAGGATTGATATTGGGCATGGATTGGTTGTCCAGATATGGAGCCATCCTTGATTGTGAGCATAGGGTTGTGAGGCTCGTGACTCGCCTCGGAAACACCCTAGAAATTTCTTATAATCCGAGAGGTCCCGTCATGCTGTGCTATCTTGAATCACTCGACTCGTCAATGGAAACTCTTCAGTCTGTGAGAGTGGTTCGAGAGTATTCGGATGTTTTCGATGAAGTTAGGGGGTTGCCCCCTAAGCGAGAGATTGATTTCCGCATTTATCTGGTGGATAATGCAAAGCCGGTTTCTTTGCCCGTTCGGCACATGGCTCCGCGTGAAAGGCGGGAGCTAAGTAAGTAAGTGAAAGAGTTGCTTGAGAAGAACTTCATTAGACGAAGTATATCTGAATGGGGAGCGCCTGTGGTATTTGCTACCAAGGCAGATGGTTCTCTCCGACTTTGTGTTGATTATCGAGAGTTGAATAAGCTGACTAAGAAGAACAGACACCCGTTACCGAGGATTGATGATCTCTTTGACCAGCTTGTCGGTGCTTCTGTTTTCTCTCAGCTTGATCTTGCTACGGGATTCCATCAGCTCAGGGTAGTTGAAGATAGTATAGACAAGACTGCGTTCAGAACTCCAGATGGATTCTTCGAATGGCTTGTCATGTCGTTCGGCTTGACTAATGCACCCGCATATTTCGTGGACTTGATGAGTAGGGTGTTCAGGGAGTTCTTGAACAAGTTTGTCGTGGTCTTCGTAGATGATATTCTGATCTTCTCTAAGGATGAGGAAGAGCACGCAAGGCATCTCGTGGAGGTGATGGATACGCTTAGAGCGCATCAGTTGAAGGCCAAGTTCTCCAAGTGTCACTTTTGGAGAAGGGAAGTTAGATTCCTTGGGCATATAATATCTAAGCAAGGCTTAGCGGTGGATCCCGCTAAGGTAGTTGCAGTTCAGGATTGGAAGACTCCAAGGAATGCAACCGAAGTAAGAAGTTTTCTAGGTCTTGCGGGTTTTTACCGGAAGTTCATCAAGGACTTCGCGAAGATATCCGCTCCTCTCACTAAATTGACGAAGAAGAATTTAGTTTTTGCTTGGAGCATAGAATGTGAGCTTGCTTTTCAGAAGCTCAAGAGAGCTCTCACATCAGCACCTGTTCTAGCTTTGCCCGATGGAGGGAAGTTATTTACAGTATACACCGATGCATGTGGCACGGGGTTAGGAGCTGTTCTGATGCAAGAAGGAAGAGTGATATGCTTTGGCGGTAGACACCTCAAAGTGCATGAGAAGAATTATCCCACTCATGACTTAGAGTTGGAAGCAATAGTGTATGCACTCAAGGCTTGGCGCCATTATCTTCTGGGAGAAAGATTTGAGCTTTATACCGATCACAAGTCATTGTAGTATCTCTTTTCTCAGAAGGATCTGAATCTGAGGCAACAAAGATGGATGGAATTCTTGGCGTCCTATGATTTTGAGATAGCCTATACCCCTGGCAAGGGGAATGTGGTAGCAGATGCATTGAGTAGAAAAAGGTTGACTCTGAGTCCTCTATTTGTTGAGATGAAGAATTTAGAGTATGTGGCAACCTTTGATTTCTCTTTGGCGATTGAGTCGATGACCGGTTCTTTAGCATCTCTGGAACTCAGACCTACCCTTCTTGATCAAGTTGGGGCTTCGCAGAGAGAAGACCCTCAGATAGTTGAGATTATGGATAAGCTGGTGCGAGGAGAGGCGTCTAGTCATCTCGCTCGATATTCTAGTGATGACAAGGGTTGGCTGAGGAGAGACGGAAGGATTATGTGTTCCAATGGTAGAAGATTTAGTAAGAAAAGTTCTGGAGGAAGCGCATCGCTCTAAGTTGACTATACATCCGGGCGGAGATAAGATGTATAAAGATATGAAGCGCATTTTCTTTTGGCCTGGGATGAAGAAGGATGTGGCAGAGTTTGTCTCTAGATGTATCATTTGCCAGCAAGTTAAGGCCGAGTCGAAGAAGCCCGGTGGGCTATTGCATCCTCTAGACGTTCCACTATGGAAGTGAGAGAGTATTTCCATGGATTTTATCGATGGGCTACCAAGGTCAAGGAAAGGGAATACGAGCATTTGGGTTATTGTGGATAGACTTACGAAGAGTGCTCATTTCATTCCGGTGAAGAGCAAGAGGACCGCATCTTTGCTAGCGTCTGTATATCTTCGTGAGATTGTGAGACTTCATGGAGTCCCTTCTAGTATTGTCAGTGACCGTGACCCAATCTTTACAAGTCAATTCTGGAATAGCTTGCAAGAAGCTATGGGCACGAGGTTGAATCTAAGTACGGCTTATCACCCACAGATGGACGGTCAAACCGAAAGGGTGAATAGGGTACTCGAAGATCTGTTGAGGCTTTGTATTCTGGATTTTGGTGGTACTTGGGAAGACCATCTTCCTCTTGTTGAGTTTGCATATAATAACAGTTATCAGGCAAGCATAGGGATGGCACCATTCGAAGCTTTATATGGGAGGCCGTGCAAGTCGCCTACATGTTGGTGGGAGACTACAGATGAGCTTATACTTGGGCCTGATATGATCAGAGATACATCCGAGAAGATCGAGTTGATTCGGAGACGGATGAAAGCAGCCCAAGACCGACAGAAATCCTATGCTGATAAGCGAAGAATGGATTTGGAGTTTGATGTTGGGGATATGGTTTTCGTGAAGGTTTCTCCTTTGCGGAATGTGGTCCGATTTGGAGCCGTTGGGAAGTTAGCACCGAGGTTTGTTGGACCATTCCCTATTATAGAGAGGATCGGGCAGATGGCTTATAGAGTGGAGTTGCCCGAGAAGCTTGCCGGAGTACACGATGTTTTTCATGTCTCGCATCTCCGGAAGTGTTTACATGAATCAGCAGAGGTTGTTGAGCCAAGTGTTCTGAAAGATGTGGAAGTGGAGAAAGAGGCTACCTTGAGGAGAGCTCCGATTCGTTTCTTGGGGACGGAGACTAAGAAGATAAGGAATCGAGAGGTCAAGTTGGTGAAGGTTCAATGGGGTGAAGCCGAAGAAGACGCAACTTGGGAAACCGAGGAGAAGATGCGTGGACTTTATCCATTCCTTTTTGAGGGTACACTCTCAATCTCTTTTCTTTATTAGCATATCTTTCTCTTTGCTATCCATGTTTATCTAGTTTATCGTGTTAATCTTGTCATAAGAACCTTAGGTAGAAACCCTTTGGATGAACCATGTGTTTGAAACATGTTATGCTTGATGGTTGCAAGTGGTTGCAAGTGTTTGCAAGTGGTTACTCGTGGATGCATTATACACGTTAGGCACTAGATCGGCTCACACACTCCTCATATTGCATATGCATGAGTGTTTATGCTTATTCATGGATGAAAATTTTTGTGTTATCACATGGATGTTGCATATGGATGTATGTTATGTGCACACATATAGATGTTATACATTATGTTAGGAATTGCATACATATGGATTCATTTCACTAACATAATTTCCATTGATGATATTTGCATTAGATAAGGACATATACACACACCTTTGCATATGTTCATACAACATTTAGAATCTTGTAAGGACAATGATTGCTCGTGGATGATGTTTTGAGTAGATGGATGATTGGATGGTAGGATACGTTCTTTCTAACTTGAAGATTTCGGGGACGAAATCCTTTAAGGAGGGGAGAATGTAACAACCCGTATTTTCAATAACCTGTAATAATATAAATCGAGGCAGAATTTAATTTATAAATCTGAATCAAGGGAAACGGGCTATGCCATTGCGTTCGTCTCGGAAAAATACGCGAAATAGAGTCCGAGTTTTCGAAAATCGGAGTCCGTATGACCCGATTAAGGCCCAATGAAGTTTTCAGAAAAATTCAAAGTAAAAACAGATTTCAAATTCAAGTTTGAATTTGAAAAATTAGGTCAGATTGGGCTAGGCGGGAAAGTTCCCGCCAGAGCACCCAAGTCGACAGCCCTGTCGACTTGGTCCAGCCGGGCTGTTTAGCCTGGTGCACCATTTAGAGATTGTGTTGAGCTTGGGGGCCAGATTCGGTTTTGAGGGCTGAGATTGGAACTAGGGTTTAATCCTAGGGTTGAAACTAGTCCTAATCTCTATAAATAAGGCCCTAACCTAACCCTAAATCATCATTAATCAATCCTACAACTAAACTATGGCAAAATCAATCCTCTCATGGCCTCCACTCTCTTCATAAAATTCCTAAATAAATTTCTATGAGATTTTCCATGCATACAAGTGTTTTCAAGCTTGTATGAGCATCATTAGCTTGCATTCAAGTCAAGTTTCTATATTTGCATCATAAAGAAAGAGTTTTGATCATTTTGGCTCAAGGGTTTTGCTTGCATTTTGGGTTTATTTGATTTCATAAGGGCTTTGGCATAGTAAGCCCTATTCTACTTTCATACTTAAACTCTAAAGTTAAATGTATGATATGCAAGTTTATATGCAAGTTTGCTATGCTATGATATGCAAGTTTATCATGTTGTGATATGCAAGTTTATATGCAAGTTTACTATGCTATGATATGCAAGTTTATCATGTTGTGATATGCAAGTTTGCTATGCTATGATATGCAAGTTTATCATGTTGTGATATGCAAGTTTATATGCAAGTATGCCATGTTATGATATGCAAGTTCATCATGTTATGTTATGCAAGTTTGTCATATGATATGCAAGTTATTTTATGCAAGTTTGGGTTGAACATTTTGTTCATGCTATCATGTTATGCAAGCTTATCTTGAGTATGTGAACATAAAGCTTCAAGCTTTATGCTAAAGGTTGCATTTTGGCAACATGTAAGTTATCATATCTCTTATGATAGCTTGCATGTGAGGCTAAATGCGAACTTATGGCCATTTCTACATGTAATTTATCACCATGAATCACCAATATGCTAAGTTTGGTTTTATGCATGCTTTTGAGGCCTAAAAATGTAATATGCAAGTATATGAATATATGTACATTTCATATGCTTGTGGCTTCAATACATTTATGTCATGATTATGCCAAGTTCCCTCTTTCTATCCTTTATGCGCTATTGCGATATGTAAGCGATGGGATTGCGTTTGGGGTTGGGTAAATTTAAAAGACATAAAAACATAAGCTTAGGAATTTACCTATTAAGTTAGGTCTACCCATTGGGAATTTACCTATTAAGTTAGGTCTACCCAATTGCTTGAAAACTTGTAATGTGTTTTGGAAACATGATGGACATGACACTTAGAAAATATAAGTGTGACCAACTCGAGGTTGGGTTGAGTTTGTAGCGTAAACCTACCCGAAACCGACCGGCTTAACTAGTTGCTACAAACAATAGGACCCAATGTGAGAAGTTGGCCATGTTGTACCTTGGACCCGAGGTTAGACCAAGTTGTGGTGTAAAGCTACCCGGACCCGCCCGGCTTAACTAGTAACCACAACAAGGTCTAATGTGAGAGGTTAAGGCACATTAATTAATTAATGCCTCGTGATTAGGGTTAAAGTCATGGTCCACTTAATACTTAACCAATTTGGGCTTGGTAGATTAATCAGGGTTAAGTCGTGAACTTATCGTTACACTTAACCAAGTTAATCCATGATTAGCAAGAAGGTTAAACCATACTTAACCCACTAGAAAATCCTAGCAATGGGGGTCCACTCCAGCAGTAATCCCAAGTTTGTATCATCATGGTCCTAGGGTCTAGGCTAGGGTGTGGGGCACGAATTACTGAACTTGAGGTAAGCGACCAATAAACGACGGCAGGGTGGTACGCCGATGTAGTTCCGGACGGACTATGGTCGTGCACGTAGTCCGTATTTGGAGAAGTCAAGCATGGTACCAGTAGATCGAGACTGTGCACTCATGTTTATGGTGTCCAGGGGTTGGCACCCTAGGGCTTGATACACCCGAAGGGTGGACCCGGCACAGTTCGACTACAAATTATGTTTGGGCCGTATTGACACCAACACGTGACGAGTTAGGCTTAGGGAGCCGATCGACTAGACCGTTTGGTTGGACCTTGTATTAGGGTCACTTCATGTTATTGGGCCAAAGCTTGGGCCAAGGGATCAATACTTGTTATTCAAGTCATGTTAGCTTGCTAGTACACCTGTGGTGCAAAACCCTTAAACCTGATTATGCGATGACACATTTATCTACCTTGTTAGTTAATCATCATGCTAGTATGTTGTTATCCTTATGTTCATCCCTGCTGCTCATGACAGTTAACTTTATCAGTTTACATTGATTGTAGTAGGGCTTACTCAGTCTTTTTGACTGACCTGTTTTCTTTCGCCTCTTTTCTTCCGTTCCCCCACCCCCCAGGTTCTCAGGGAGGGAATATTGGAGCTTAGCTGGATTTCCGATCGCTTGCTTGTGGGATTTTAGCTCATGTACGGTCTTGACATGAATCTAGCTATGGTTATCACTTATTTTGGGGATAGTACTTATGTATTTCAGTTTTTCAGTAATGTTGTTTTTATCTAGACTTGTGTATTTGGAAAGTTAACATTATGTTGTACCAGACTTGTTTTAAAATGGTTTGAAAATCTTCCGCTGTTTTATCTATGTTATTTACTCTGTTTACATATATACATATGTTCTTGTTCTGCCTTGACATATCGTTATGCATGTTTACCTGATTCAAACGCCCCTCCAAAGTCAGAGTGCTTGCAAGAGTCACCCTGGCGGAGGTGGGGTGTTACAAAAACTGTTATTAATCTTTATTTTAAAGTTCGGTAAATCAAGGGACCACGCCATATAACACAGAACGAGTTTCCTCCCAAGAATACCAGTACATAAAACAATAGCGCAATGCTAAATAAAGAACAATGAAGCTATTATAAGACTCAGGTCCCATCACGCAATGCAACGCAAGCCGGAGGATAGAGTTTTTACCTTATAACAACCAAGAATGCTTAGTATGTAAAATTTCATTTTTTTATTACTATAAGTGTATAGAGTCAAAACAATTTCAATCATAAGTATCAATCATAGATGGCATAAGTGCCTTATACCACTATGTCGCCATATATAGGTTTACAATCAAATCCGCAAAATGTCGTATTGGAAGTTGGATTTCCATCTGTGAACCAAGGCAAGGGATCGTCCTTACCACTACGAGACTGTCTAGCCCGAGCCTCAGGCTAGCGTGCAGGAAAGCCTTGGATCGTCAGGGCCGATCCACAATGAGTGGATTAATATGCCTGAACATGCGTTTCCCCGCCCTATGGGGCGTAAACTGGTCATATTCCGATCAAACTATCAGCCCCGGAACAACCGATATAACCGAGGCACCTCGCAATCCATCATCCACGTAAGTAAAATGTAAGGGCTAGTAAAACGTTGACACCACTCCTATCTAGAAAGAAACGCATGCCCTTCCCGATGTCCTCTCTCGTTTCTGGTTTACATCGGGGTGTGAGGCTCGCGAATTAACGCCACACAAAGCTACGCTATATTAAAGCCGTGCTTTGATCATCAACCACAAGACTCTGCTTTTCAACAGAAGCCTTGATCATTTGCATCTCAGCATGTGTAACAACCCGGAAAATCTGGGCCAGTTTAAAATTTTTATTTTGGAAATTTTAGCAAATTTTGATTATTTGAAATGAATTATTTTAAATAATATCGTCGATAAATTTATTTTGAATGGAATTCGAACGTATATATTATATACGTCGTCGTTAGAATATATAATAATTATATATAATTATAAAAGGAATTGAAAATGGCGCGGTAGTTCGAAAATTCGATTTCTAATTTCAAATGAATATACAGAATTCAATATAAGTCAGAATTGAACGAAACAAGAAATATTTGAATCTGTATAACTATATCTTTGTAACGAAGTTAACAAACTGAGATTTCACTTTGTAAATGATAAGATATGTCCAGTTTAAAATTAGAAATAGTCGCTGTGGAATTTATATATATTTTAATATAATATATAGCCCTTAAAAATAGCAATTTTGCAAACGACCTCGGATTTCGACGAAACCAGTTTTGTTGGGTCCGTGATGTTAAGTTATTGCTAGGTTTCAAATTTCATAATTTTTCGAATCAATATGTGAGCGTGGCAAAGGAAAACGCGTTTGACCAGTTTCAGTTGATTTTAATCGACTGGAAATTGGCCATTTTTCAAACGGTCTCAGAATTCGATGAAACTAGTTTTGTTAGGACCGTATCGTCAATACGAAGCTAGAAAATATTTTTCTGGAATTTTTCTAGTTAGTATGTGGCCCCGGTAATTTGAAACGTACGTTTAAAATTCAATATAGTGATTTAAATGTAAATTTAACGGAAACTGATTCAAACAATCGAATCAGCCTACGTGGCATATCCCATTGTGTTCGGAATGGGGGTTAAACGCTAGGGACGACAGGCGGTGGACCTCTTTTAGAGGTCGATTGAAAAAGTTGACTTTTTGAATTAAAATAAAATAATTAAATAATTAAATTAATAAAAAAAAAAAAAAATTCTTTCTCCCTTAAAAACTTCTGGCCCCCCCCGATCATTCTTCTGCAAAAAAATAAAGAAATAAAAAAAAAAAAAAAACCCTAAATTAAAAGCTGCGTCGCGCCTCCTGGGGAGCCGACCGTCGCGCCGCCCACGATCGCACGCCACCACCCAGCCTTCACCGCGGAGCCCCATCTCGACGCCACCCGAATCGAGCCCTCATCGCGACAGCGCTCGAGAAGCCACGCCTCTGGCCTACTCCCTCCACCGTCGAACGCCCCCTCACCCCCTCCTCTGGCCAACTCGCCTTCCCCCTCCCTTCGCTCTCCTCTTCCATCCAATGCCGTGAAACCGAGCCCCCCCTGTAAGTTACTTTTAATTTATTTATTTATTTTTTTTTTTTTTTTTTTTTTTTTATAAAGCAGAATTTAAAACAGAAAATGTTTAAAAGAAAGAAAAAATAAAAAAAACTGATTTTTATTTAAGTTCTTAAAACTGATTTTTATTTAAGTTTTTAAAACTGATTTCAAAAAGGTTTTAACTTTAAATTGAAAAAGGTTTTAACTTTAAATTGAAAAAGGTTTTAACTTTAAATTGAAAAAGGTTTTAACTTTAAATTGAAAAGGGTTTTAACTTTAAATTGAAAAAGGTTTTAACTTTAAATTGAAAAGGGTTTTAACTTTAAATTGAAAAAGGGTTTTAACTTTAAATTGAAAAAGGTTTTAACTTTAAATTGAAAAGGGTTTTAACTTTAAATTGAAAAAGGTTTTAACTTTAAATTGAAAAGGGTTTTAACTTTAAATTGAAAAAGGTTTTAACTTTAAATTGAAAACGGTTTGAACTTTAAAAAGAAAACGGTTTGAACTTTAAAATGTAAATGGTTTGAAATAGAAAAATATACTTTGTTTAGAAAAAAAAAAAAAAAAAAAAAGCATTGTGTTTAAAAATAAAATTTCGCTTTGTCTACAAATAAAATAGCTTTGTTATTGAAAAGAAATTTGCTTTGTTTTTGAAAGATAAAATAGAATAGACTCTAAAAATAAAAGTAGGATGCTTAGAAAAATAGATTTTAGAAAAATAAAAGAAATCTGATTTTATATATATATATATATATATAAAGCGAGTTAAAAATGGAATTTTTATATATTGAACTTCGAATTAAAAATAGAATTTTTATATATTGAACTTCGAATTAAAAATAGATTTTTTATATATTGAACTTCGAATTAAAAATAGAATTTTTATATATTGAACTTCGAATTAAAAATAGATTTTTTATATATTGAACTTCGAATTAAAAATAGAATTTTTATATATTGAACTTCGAAAGAAAAATATGATTTTTATATGTTGAACTTCGAAATAAAAATATGATTTTTATTTATGGAATAGCGAAGTAAAAATTCGATTTTTACATAGGTAGTGAAAGCGGACAATGAAGGTAACAAAAAGGCGATAGCGATGAAGATTTCTATCAATGAAGAGCCGTGGAGCTAGGATAGCTATATGTGAGAATTTCTCACCTTTCAATTTTATTTCTAGTTATATATATATATACTAGGATGCAGACGGTGCTTAGTAGCACCCGACACAATCGTCCACAGACCATGGACTTGTTTGTTTGGCTGTTTGGTTATTGATTGTGATATTGGTTTGAATGTGGTTTGTGGTGTGAAAAATCGAATCGATAAATTGGTTAGGATTAGACGTGCGCCGTTATAAGGCGAAGGAGTAAGGCTAGGTTAGACCCTTACTCCAAATTTTGTGGTTTGCATAACGAAAGTGAATTTGATTGATGTGTGAATGGCGTGGGCCTTCACTAGACCGGGGATAAGGCTAGGCCTTGTCCCGTTTCTAGTATCGTGCCGTTATGCCGCCGAAATTTTCTAAAATAAGTTAGAAAAATAAAAATAGCATTTTATTTAAAGAATGAACTGAATAGAAATTCATATGTTAAAATAAAATGTGTTATCGTTAAAAATATAATTTTTAACGTGAATGTGAATAAATAAATATTCATTTACAAACCAGACGGTTTGTTTATGTACACCTATTTGAATGACGTTGATTGGGTCGATAAATTTTACACATCGCCTAACTGCACAAATAAAATATGTGTTTGATTGTTTGAAACCCCACACGGGTGTTAGGATGAAATTTGAAGTTCACTCATCCTGATTGATTAAATATGTCGATCGATAGATTGACAGGCTGTTATAAGCGTTGAATATTTATATTTGATGCTTATACAGTGTAGAATGCACTTTGGATGATGGTTGATTATTCATCGTTGTTGATATATGCATGTGTTGTAGAAAATCCATATAATTAACATTATATGGTAATTGATTGGGCCTCATTCCAGTATTTGAAAAAGAAATATTTGAAAAAGAAATATTTGAAATAGAATATTTGAAAATAAAGGAATATATGAAGCCGTGTTGATTAGATTGACGCCATTTTGACGTGAACGATATTTATATCGATTTTAAACGATTTCGAAATGAATTGAATTGAAAACGATTTCGAAATGAATTGAATTGAAAACGATTTCGAAATGAATTGAATTGAAAACGATTTCGAAATGAATTGAATTGAAAACGATTTCGAAATGAATTGAATTGAAAACGATTTCGAAATGAATTGAAAACGAATTCAAATTGAATTGAAAGCAAATTGAAACGAATTCAAATTGAATTGAAATTTGAATTGAATAGAAATGAATTTTAAAACGAATTTATAGAGAAGAATTCAATTTTGCTTTGAATTGAAATGGAAGTTGAAATAGATTTTGAAAACGAATTTTAAAACTATTTATATAATTCGTTTTAAATAGAAATCGACGAAATATATATTATATATATTATATATATAATATAATGGCCTGAATAGAACGCGCCGCGCCGCGGCAGTTCGTGAATTTCGACCATTTATTTCAAACGGACATTACGGGAGATCCGACCGTCGGATTCTCCTAAAACCGGAACCGTTGGGTTCGTATCGAAAAGAGCTTTCTAATGAATATTAGAAATTTGAAATCTAACGGTTGGATTTGGAGATACGTCCAAATCAAATTCGAAAAAGGTCGCTGTAAGTGCAGTTCGATGGCCATTGATGGAAATCGACTGTACGGGCCTTGATAAAATTATTAAAAATAGTAATAATTTGTGTAAAATCATAAGAAATGATTTGTGAAAGTTTGGGATGAAAAACTCCATATTTGAAAAGATAAAAATAGATTTTTATCGAAATGAACTAGTTTTGAACTAGAATTTTAATTCTATTTATTTTTAAATAAATAAATTGAATTCGAAAAGGGTTTTGAAAATAACCAAAATTTCCAATGATTGCATTGGAGTGGATTTGAATCGAAATTGTCTTCGGAATATTTCGATGTTGGAATTCGTGATTATACAGGTGTTGTTATGGAAATTTGAAAGATATATTTTTATATCGTTATTTCCAATACGACATTTGTTAATCATAGAATTTGATATTGAATATAGGCCGATATATTTTCTATTCGGAGCCTTGTATTTAATATCAAATGTGATTTGGGTTTGTCGTGAATGGTGTCTTCACTAACACTGTTCTTGAACCCAGTTGAGAGAAGATTAAATCTTTTTATTTAGATTTAATGAAGTGTACCAATTAAATGATATTTAATTGGAATTGAATTGATATTGATTTTTGGGTTTATCGTGAACAGTGTTTTAAATAACACTCGTTCTTTAACCCGATAATTAATGAATGTGATTTGGGTTTGTCGTGAATGGTGTCTTCACTAACACTGTTCTTGAACCCAGTTGAGAGAAGATTAAATCTTTTTATTTAGATTTAATGAAGTGTACCAATTAAATGATATTTAATTGGAATTGAATTGATATTGATTTTTGGGTTTATCGTGAACAGTGTTTTAAATAACACTCGTTCTTTAACCCGATAATTAATGAATGTGATTTTGGGTTTATCGTGAACCGTGTTTTAAATGACACTGATTCTTTAACCCAGATAATGATTAAAACTAAGTGGAGTTTTAATGAATCTTTAATTAGATTGAAAAGATCGAGAATGGAGTATCACCAGTTTTGCTCCAGGCGATAGTTAAATCTTTAATTAGATTTGAATGTGAAATTTAGAAACTAACTGGCGGTTAGCCAAGCAGAATGGTTTTCTGGATATTGATCTGATGTTGGTTTCGGCCTTCGGGGTTAATATTTGGGGAATTATTCTCTTGATTAATTTACGGTTAGTGACTAATGAATTGGAATGAGGCGTATGTTGTGTTTGTGTAACACTTTTATAATATATACGCGAGTTATTCGGAAAGACCGGGTTTATCCCATTCTGAATAACTGATACGACGATAAGTCGAAGATGAAGACGATGGTCGAAGACCGGAGTTCTTCACGTCGTTTGGGTGATAACTGATGATCTTGATTGGGCTGTACACCCAAGAAGATGGAAACAGTTAGTGATCGTCCAGACGTACTTGGAGATCGATGGATATGCGGGGTACTAGGTGCCTCCGGTTTCGTTCAGGCCCAGGACGGACTTGTAAATGGACTGTGTGTCTGACATCGGATTTCATTCTGTGTGACTGATATCGGTTGCATAGGATGGTTTGCCGGTGTGGCATGCTAAGATGCAAATGATCAAGGCTTCTGTTGAAAAGCAAAGTCTTGTGGTGATGATCAAAGCACGGCCTTTGTGGCGTAGCTTTGTGTAACGTTTACCTCGCGTGTTTCACACCAGGTATGAACCAAAAACGGGAGACGGACCTCAGGGAGGACTTGCGTTTCTTTCTAGCTAGAAGTGGCGTCAGTGGTTTTACACGCCCTGACGAGTTTGACTTATGTGGTTGTTGCTGTTGTGAGGCGCCTCGGTTATATCGGTTTCGGCCGAATGCATTCTGGTCGGCTGACGGACCAGACTTACACCCCATAGGGTGGAGAGACGTATTGTTCAGGCATTTTAATCCACATCGGTGGACCGACCCTGACGATCCAAGGCTTGACTGAGTACTTGCCTAGACATGGGCTAGATTGTCTGAATCGGTTGAGGATCTTGCCCCTAGCCTCGGTTCATAGACGGAAATCCAATTTCCAAATACGTGACTTTGCGGTTTTATTTGTAAACTTATATATGGCGACATAGTGTTATGGGCCATTCATGCCGCCTATGATTGATACTTATGATTTGAAGTGTTTTATACACTATGCACTTATATTAGTATCAAATGATTTGTTTTAAACGTATCAAGCATTCTTTAGCTGTTATAAGGGAAAACCCTATCCCCCGGCTTGCGATTGCATTGTGTGATAGGACCTGGGTCTTATAACAGCTTCATTTTTCTTTATTTAGCATTGCGCTGTTTGTTTTATGCACTGGTATTCTTGGGAGGAAACCCGTTCCGTGTTATACGGCGTGGTCCCTTGATTTACCTAACTTTAAAAATAAAGATTAACTGTTTTAGTTCTCACACCAGTCACATGACTGACCTGGAGTTTATTGTTTTAACCTAAACTCTGGGTGCCCTTATTTTGACACGGGCAGCTAGTAGTTTTGGTTTTGCAGATTTATATTCACAGGATCCTGGTTTACAGCTGGAACGATATCCGGAAAGCTTTGTATCCGTATATCTCATTCTAGTTGTGTATTGTATTATTTTTCCGCTGCTATGTATTTAAATGTAATTTAAATCTCTGATAATTCTGTGTAATGTTTATTCATTTATACTCTGTATATTCTTGTAATCTGATGCATTGTTGTGATATACAATGAAAGGTTCTTCTGTATGCGTTCTGCTGTGGTTTGTTCTCGAACTATCCGACGCTTTCCTTTACGGGGAAGTTGCGGGTCTTTACAGTTGGTATCAGAGCTTTGGTTTACAAAGCTCAGAGAACAAGGCACGTTAGAAACATACGAAAGAATTCATCAGATATTGGATTAGTAATATCCAATTAGAATGACTCGTTAGAGATAGGATCAGTAGTATCCTAGAACGAGTGTGAAGAGTATATTTTTCAAATGAAAACAAATTTTGTTTTGAAAATTTAATTCAATTATTCGTAGTTGATTATTCATTTATATTGATTTGGACAATTCAGTATATAAAGAATTTGCATATACGCCTTGCAAACGTATATTCAAAGTTTTAATATATTGAATAGATATAGAATCACACTCTAGTCGCCCGGAGATGATGTTGATAATGACCATGGCATCATCGATATTTATGTTCGTGCTCCGAAGGTGTGATTTCTATATATTTCCTATTGACTGGTGTGAGAACCAAAGCTATATAGGATTCATTGTTGTGAATTGGCATCAAAAACATGATTTTTGTATATGTATCAAATTTATGAATTTGAAACTCTAATTCACTAATGGATTGATGTTTGTGTTGTTTGTTTATTTGTTTGCTAATTTTGAACCATTTAGCCTAATTGAACCAAATATTGAACTGTATTGAAAATTGGTTGCATTTGCTTGCATATACATATATATCATTGAACAGGTCATAGCAAGGAGGCTAGAGCAGAGAATAAAATTTGTTTGCCCGACAAATAGGTACATGTTACTACATAATTTACTGTTTGTTTGGGTGATGATGATTTTGTGAGCCTATTGGCTAGCCGCTTGGCTTTTTCTTTTTCTTTTTGAGATCTGAAGGACCGGGGAAGCTATTTGAAATTCCCCGATGCTCCCGGTGCAGGGGAGGTTATGGCGAAATTTTTCAAAAATTTAGGGTGTTAGCCAAATTTTTGAAGTTTTGAAAATTCTCAGAAACTAAAGAGTTGGAGAATGGAAGCCTGATCGATCGTAGAGTTGATTAATCAAACCACTTTCGACTTTGTTCCTTTTCGGGGACGAAAAGTTTTAAGTGGGGGAGATTGTAACAACCCGGAAAATCTGGGCCAGTTTAAAATTTTTATTTTGGAAATTTTAGCAAATTTTGATTATTTGAAATGAATTATTTTAAATAATATCGTCGATAAATTTATTTTGAATGGAATTCGAACGTATATATTATATACGTCGTCGTTAGAATATATAATAATTATATATAATTATAAAAGGAATTGAAAATGGCGCGGTAGTTCGAAAATTCGATTTCTAATTTCAAATGAATATACAGAATTCAATATAAGTCAGAATTGAACGAAACAAGAAATATTTGAATCTGTATAACTATATCTTTGTAACGAAGTTAACAAACTGAGATTTCACTTTGTAAATGATAAGATATGTCCAGTTTAAAATTAGAAATAGTCGCTGTGGAATTTATATATATTTTAATATAATATATAGCCCTTAAAAATAGCAATTTTGCAAACGACCTCGGATTTCGACGAAACCAGTTTTGTTGGGTCCGTGATGTTAAGTTATTGCTAGGTTTCAAATTTCATAATTTTTCGAATCAATATGTGAGCGTGGCAAAGGAAAACGCGTTTGACCAGTTTCAGTTGATTTTAATCGACTGGAAATTGGCCATTTTTCAAACGGTCTCAGAATTCGATGAAACTAGTTTTGTTAGGACCGTATCGTCAATACGAAGCTAGAAAATATTTTTCTGGAATTTTTCTAGTTAGTATGTGGCCCCGGTAATTTGAAACGTACGTTTAAAATTCAATATAGTGATTTAAATGTAAATTTAACGGAAACTGATTCAAACAATCGAATCAGCCTACGTGGCATATCCCATTGTGTTCGGAATGGGGGTTAAACGCTAGGGACGACAGGCGGTGGACCTCTTTTAGAGGTCGATTGAAAAAGTTGACTTTTTGAATTAAAATAAAATAATTAAATAATTAAATTAATAAAAAAAAAAAAAATTTCTTTCTCCCTTAAAAACTTCTGGCCCCCCCCCGATCATTCTTCTGCAAAAAAATAAAGAAATAAAAAAAAAAAAAAACCCTAAATTAAAAGCTGCGTCGCGCCTCCTGGGGAGCCGACCGTCGCGCCGCCCACGATCGCACGCCACCACCCAGCCTTCACCGCGGAGCCCCATCTCGACGCCACCCGAATCGAGCCCTCATCGCGACAGCGCTCGAGAAGCCACGCCTCTGGCCTACTCCCTCCACCGTCGAACACCCCCTCACCCCCTCCTCTGGCCAACTCGCCTTCCCCCTCCCTTCGCTCTCCTCTTCCATCCAATGCCGTGAAACCGAGCCCCCCCTGTAAGTTACTTTTAATTTATTTATTTTTTTTTTTTTTATTTTTTTTTTTTTATTTTTTTTTATTTTTATAAAGCAGAATTTAAAACAGAAAATGTTTAAAAGAAAGAAAAAATAAAAAAAACTGATTTTTATTTAAGTTCTTAAAACTGATTTTTATTTAAGTTTTTAAAACTGATTTCAAAAAGGTTTTAACTTTAAATTGAAAAAGGTTTTAACTTTAAATTGAAAAAGGTTTTAACTTTAAATTGAAAAAGGTTTTAACTTTAAATTGAAAAGGGTTTTAACTTTAAATTGAAAAAGGTTTTAACTTTAAATTGAAAAGGGTTTTAACTTTAAATTGAAAAAGGGTTTTAACTTTAAATTGAAAAAGGTTTTAACTTTAAATTGAAAAGGGTTTTAACTTTAAATTGAAAAAGGTTTTAACTTTAAATTGAAAAGGGTTTTAACTTTAAATTGAAAAAGGTTTTAACTTTAAATTGAAAACGGTTTGAACTTTAAAAAGAAAACGGTTTGAACTTTAAAATGTAAATGGTTTGAAATAGAAAAATATACTTTGTTTAGAAAAAAAAAAAAAAAAAAAAGCATTGTGTTTAAAAATAAAATTTCGCTTTGTCTACAAATAAAATAGCTTTGTTATTGAAAAGAAATTTGCTTTGTTTTTGAAAGATAAAATAGAATAGACTCTAAAAATAAAAGTAGGATGCTTAGAAAAATAGATTTTAGAAAAATAAAAGAAATCTGATTTTATATATATATATATATATATAAAGCGAGTTAAAAATGGAATTTTTATATATTGAACTTCGAATTAAAAATAGAATTTTTATATATTGAACTTCGAATTAAAAATAGATTTTTTATATATTGAACTTCGAATTAAAAATAGAATTTTTATATATTGAACTTCGAATTAAAAATAGATTTTTTATATATTGAACTTCGAATTAAAAATAGAATTTTTATATATTGAACTTCGAAAGAAAAATATGATTTTTATATGTTGAACTTCGAAATAAAAATATGATTTTTATTTATGGAATAGCGAAGTAAAAATTCGATTTTTACATAGGTAGTGAAAGCGGACAATGAAGGTAACAAAAAGGCGATAGCGATGAAGATTTCTATCAATGAAGAGCCGTGGAGCTAGGATAGCTATATGTGAGAATTTCTCACCTTTCAATTTTATTTCTAGTTATATATATATATATACTAGGATGCAGACGGTGCTTAGTAGCACCCGACACAATCGTCCACAGACCATGGACTTGTTTGTTTGGCTGTTTGGTTATTGATTGTGATATTGGTTTGAATGTGGTTTGTGGTGTGAAAAATCGAATCGATAAATTGGTTAGGATTAGACGTGCGCCGTTATAAGGCGAAGGAGTAAGGCTAGGTTAGACCCTTACTCCAAATTTTGTGGTTTGCATAACGAAAGTGAATTTGATTGATGTGTGAATGGCGTGGGCCTTCACTAGACCGGGGATAAGGCTAGGCCTTGTCCCGTTTCTAGTATCGTGCCGTTATGCCGCCGAAATTTTCTAAAATAAGTTAGAAAAATAAAAATAGCATTTTATTTAAAGAATGAACTGAATAGAAATTCATATGTTAAAATAAAATGTGTTATCGTTAAAAATATAATTTTTAACGTGAATGTGAATAAATAAATATTCATTTACAAACCAGACGGTTTGTTTATGTACACCTATTTGAATGACGTTGATTGGGTCGATAAATTTTACACATCGCCTAACTGCACAAATAAAATATGTGTTTGATTGTTTGAAACCCCACACGGGTGTTAGGATGAAATTTGAAGTTCACTCATCCTGATTGATTAAATATGTCGATCGATAGATTGACAGGCTGTTATAAGCGTTGAATATTTATATTTGATGCTTATACAGTGTAGAATGCACTTTGGATGATGGTTGATTATTCATCGTTGTTGATATATGCATGTGTTGTAGAAAATCCATATAATTAACATTATATGGTAATTGATTGGGCCTCATTCCAGTATTTGAAAAAGAAATATTTGAAAAAGAAATATTTGAAATAGAATATTTGAAAATAAAGGAATATATGAAGCCGTGTTGATTAGATTGACGCCATTTTGACGTGAACGATATTTATATCGATTTTAAACGATTTCGAAATGAATTGAATTGAAAACGATTTCGAAATGAATTGAATTGAAAACGATTTCGAAATGAATTGAATTGAAAACGATTTCGAAATGAATTGAATTGAAAACGATTTCGAAATGAATTGAATTGAAAACGATTTCGAAATGAATTGAAAACGAATTCAAATTGAATTGAAAGCAAATTGAAACGAATTCAAATTGAATTGAAATTTGAATTGAATAGAAATGAATTTTAAAACGAATTTATAGAGAAGAATTCAATTTTGCTTTGAATTGAAATGGAAGTTGAAATAGATTTTGAAAACGAATTTTAAAACTATTTATATAATTCGTTTTAAATAGAAATCGACGAAATATATATTATATATATTATATATATAATATAATGGCCTGAATAGAACGCGCCGCGCCGCGGCAGTTCGTGAATTTCGACCATTTATTTCAAACGGACATTACGGGAGATCCGACCGTCGGATTCTCCTAAAACCGGAACCGTTGGGTTCGTATCGAAAAGAGCTTTCTAATGAATATTAGAAATTTGAAATCTAACGGTTGGATTTGGAGATACGTCCAAATCAAATTCGAAAAAGGTCGCTGTAAGTGCAGTTCGATGGCCATTGATGGAAATCGACTGTACGGGCCTTGATAAAATTATTAAAAATAGTAATAATTTGTGTAAAATCATAAGAAATGATTTGTGAAAGTTTGGGATGAAAAACTCCATATTTGAAAAGATAAAAATAGATTTTTATCGAAATGAACTAGTTTTGAACTAGAATTTTAATTCTATTTATTTTTAAATAAATAAATTGAATTCGAAAAGGGTTTTGAAAATAACCAAAATTTCCAATGATTGCATTGGAGTGGATTTGAATCGAAATTGTCTTCGGAATATTTCGATGTTGGAATTCGTGATTATACAGGTGTTGTTATGGAAATTTGAAAGATATATTTTTATATCGTTATTTCCAATACGACATTTGTTAATCATAGAATTTGATATTGAATATAGGCCGATATATTTTCTATTCGGAGCCTTGTATTTAATATCAAATGTGATTTGGGTTTGTCGTGAATGGTGTCTTCACTAACACTGTTCTTGAACCCAGTTGAGAGAAGATTAAATCTTTTTATTTAGATTTAATGAAGTGTACCAATTAAATGATATTTAATTGGAATTGAATTGATATTGATTTTTGGGTTTATCGTGAACAGTGTTTTAAATAACACTCGTTCTTTAACCCGATAATTAATGAATGTGATTTGGGTTTGTCGTGAATGGTGTCTTCACTAACACTGTTCTTGAACCCAGTTGAGAGAAGATTAAATCTTTTTATTTAGATTTAATGAAGTGTACCAATTAAATGATATTTAATTGGAATTGAATTGATATTGATTTTTGGGTTTATCGTGAACAGTGTTTTAAATAACACTCGTTCTTTAACCCGATAATTAATGAATGTGATTTTGGGTTTATCGTGAACCGTGTTTTAAATGACACTGATTCTTTAACCCAGATAATGATTAAAACTAAGTGGAGTTTTAATGAATCTTTAATTAGATTGAAAAGATCGAGAATGGAGTATCACCAGTTTTGCTCCAGGCGATAGTTAAATCTTTAATTAGATTTGAATGTGAAATTTAGAAACTAACTGGCGGTTAGCCAAGCAGAATGGTTTTCTGGATATTGATCTGATGTTGGTTTCGGCCTTCGGGGTTAATATTTGGGGAATTATTCTCTTGATTAATTTACGGTTAGTGACTAATGAATTGGAATGAGGCGTATGTTGTGTTTGTGTAACACTTTTATAATATATACGCGAGTTATTCGGAAAGACCGGGTTTATCCCATTCTGAATAACTGATACGACGATAAGTCGAAGATGAAGACGATGGTCGAAGACCGGAGTTCTTCACGTCGTTTGGGTGATAACTGATGATCTTGATTGGGCTGTACACCCAAGAAGATGGAAACAGTTAGTGATCGTCCAGACGTACTTGGAGATCGATGGATATGCGGGGTACTAGGTGCCTCCGGTTTCGTTCAGGCCCAGGACGGACTTGTAAATGGACTGTGTGTCTGACATCGGATTTCATTCTGTGTGACTGATATCGGTTGCATAGGATGGTTTGCCGGTGTGGCATGCTAAGATGCAAATGATCAAGGCTTCTGTTGAAAAGCAAAGTCTTGTGGTGATGATCAAAGCACGGCCTTTGTGGCGTAGCTTTGTGTAACGTTTACCTCGCGTGTTTCACACCAGGTATGAACCAAAAACGGGAGACGGACCTCAGGGAGGACTTGCGTTTCTTTCTAGCTAGAAGTGGCGTCAGTGGTTTTACACGCCCTGACGAGTTTGACTTATGTGGTTGTTGCTGTTGCGAGGCGCCTCGGTTATATCGGTTTCGGCCGAATGCATTCTGGTCGGCTGACGGACCAGACTTACACCCCATAGGGTGGAGAGACGTATTGTTCAGGCATTTTAATCCACATCGGTGGACCGACCCTGACGATCCAAGGCTTGACTGAGTACTTGCCTAGACATGGGCTAGATTGTCTGAATCGGTTGAGGATCTTGCCCCTAGCCTCGGTTCATAGACGGAAATCCAATTTCCAAATACGTGACTTTGCGGTTTTATTTGTAAACTTATATATGGCGACATAGTGTTATGGGCCATTCATGCCGCCTATGATTGATACTTATGATTTGAAGTGTTTTATACACTATGCACTTATATTAGTATCAAATGATTTGTTTTAAACGTATCAAGCATTCTTTAGCTGTTATAAGGGAAAACCCTATCCCCCGGCTTGCGATTGCATTGTGTGATAGGACCTGGGTCTTATAACAGCTTCATTTTTCTTTATTTAGCATTGCGCTGTTTGTTTTATGCACTGGTATTCTTGGGAGGAAACCCGTTCCGTGTTATACGGCGTGGTCCCTTGATTTACCTAACTTTAAAAATAAAGATTAACTGTTTTAGTTCTCACACCAGTCACATGACTGACCTGGAGTTTATTGTTTTAACCTAAACTCTGGGTGCCCTTATTTTGACACGGGCAGCTAGTAGTTTTGGTTTTGCAGATTTATATTCACAGGATCCTGGTTTACAGCTGGAACGATATCCGGAAAGCTTTGTATCCGTATATCTCATTCTAGTTGTGTATTGTATTATTTTTCCGCTGCTATGTATTTAAATGTAATTTAAATCTCTGATAATTCTGTGTAATGTTTATTCATTTATACTCTGTATATTCTTGTAATCTGATGCATTGTTGTGATATACAATGAAAGGTTCTTCTGTATGCGTTCTGCTGTGGTTTGTTCTCGAACTATCCGACGCTTTCCTTTACGGGGAAGTTGCGGGTCTTTACAGCATGCCACACAGGCAATTCACTCTATGCAATCAGTGTCTATCAATCACACAGAATAAAATCCGATGTCATACACACATCCATTTACAAGTTCGTTCTGGGTCTGAACGAAACTGGAGGCACTTTATTCCTCCCCTATATGTCCAATACAGGGGAGAGGCCCTCGCATATCCGATCGATCTCCAAGTACGTCTGGACGATCACCACTTATTACCTTGCCTTGGGTGTACTGCCCAATCAAGACATCAGTAATCATCCAAATGATGTGAAGACCTCTGGTCTTCAACCACCGTCTTCATCCTCGACACATGGTTGAATCAGTTATTCAGAATGGGATAAACTCGGTCTTTCTGAATAACTCGCGTATATAATAAACAAGTGTTATAGAAACATTACATATGCCTCATTCCAATCCAGAATATTTCTTTATTCAAATATTCTTATACTTTGGGATATGTTCCCATTAATTTTATCAAAGATAAATTCTTTAAATTTATTCTTTAATCTTCTCTTGGATTTCGTTTCAATCTAATTAAAGATGCATTAAAATTCCACTTGGTTTTAATCTTCCCAAAAATCAATATTAACGATTGTTTAACTTCGGAAATCATATCATGTCTTTAACTAAGTTAATGAACCAATGTCGTTTAAAACATGGTTCACGATAAACCTAAAATCCCATTAGTCTCTAACCGTAAATTAGTAAGAGAACAATTCCCTAAGTATTAACCCCGAAGGCCGAAACCAACATCAGATCCATACCTAGGAAACCATTCAACTTAACCAATCTCCAGTTAGTTTCTGATTTTCTTAACTCTGTTGGGTCTAAGAACAAAATTATTAAAGATTCCATTCACGACAAACCCAAAATCCAATTCCTGTCTTTAACTGGGTTAAAGAACCAATGTCCTTTTAACACAGTTCACGACAAACCCAAAATCACATTCAATTCCATCGGCCTTTAACCGTAAATTAGCCAGTGAACAATTCCCTAAGTATTAACCCCGAAGGCCGAAAGCAACATCAGGTCAGTACCCAGGAAACCATTCAACTTAACTAATCTCCAGTTAGTTTCTGATTTTCTTAACTTCATTGGGTCTAAGAACGGTATTATTAATGATACCATTCACGAAAACCCAAAACCTTATTCCATTGTTAACCGGGTTAAAGAAAAAGTGTTATTTAAAACACCGTTCACGATAAACCCAAAGACCAATTTCAATTCAATCCCAATTAAACATATTAAATTGGAAAACTTCATTAAATCTTAATAAAAATGTTTAATCTTTTCTCAACCGGGTTTAGGAACAGTGTTAATGAAGACACCATTCATGACAAACCCAAATCCCATCAGTCTCTAACCGTAAATTTGTAAGAGAACAATTCCCTAAGTATTAATCCCGAAGGTCGAAACCAACATCAGATCAATACCCAAGAAACCATTCAACCGGTTCTCAGTGGCTTTGTGGGTCTTAGGCTCAATTAGAGGAGAGGGGGAAAGCTCCGTCGCGAGGAGGGGGGAGGGGGTCGCGCCGTCGATCTGGGGGCGGGAGGTGCAAACGAGGCAGCGTCGGGTTAGGGTTGCGGATCCGTCGTCGTTCGTTTTTTCTTTTATTTTCTGAAAATGAGAGAGAGAGAGAGAAATTAGAAAGGAGAGGGCTATGTAAATAGTTTTATATTTATTTATTTATTTATTATTTAATTCAAAGGAAAATGTTGACTTTTTGTACGAACTCCAAAAGAAACTCAACGACTATCGCCCCTAACTAATTACCCGCATTCCGAACACAATGGGATATGTTTCGTAAGCCAGTTCGGCTGTTTTGATTAGTTTTCATTGAAATTACAATTTAAATCTATATATTCAATTTTGAACGTACATTTCAATTTACCAGGGCCACATACGGACTCTAAAAATCCCCGAAAAATATTTTCTAGCTTCGTATTGACGATACAGTTCTAACAAAACTAATTTCATCAAATTTGGAGACCGTTTGAAAAATGGCCATTTTCTAGTCGATCAAAATTGACTGAAATTGTCAAAACACATATTCCTTCGCCACACTCACACATTGATTTCAAAAATTATGAATTTTGGAATCTAGCCATAACTTGACATCTCGGATCCAACAAAAGTGGTTTCATCGAAAACGGAGGTCGTTTACAAAATTTCCATTTTAAGGGCCAAAATTCCATAGCGACTATTCTGATTTTTCAGCTGAGCATAACTTTTTATTCCCGCTATGAAATTTTTATTTTTCGGATTCGTTGGAAAGATATTGTCAAATAGATTCTAATAATTTTGGTTTCGCTAAAATCCGGTTTATTTTGAATCCTGTACATTCATTTGAAATTTGAAATCGAAATTTCAAACTACCGTGCCATTTCCAATGCCTTTTATAATTTAAAATAAATATTTATATTCTAACATCGATTCAAATAAATATATACATTCTAATTCTATTCAAAATTAATTTCTCATCGTTATTATTTAAAATAATTCATTTTAAATATTCAAAATTAATTAAAATTGCCAAAATAAAATTTTTAAATTGGTTTGGATTTTCCGGGTTGTTACTATTTTAAATAGTACACATAGTGTTTTCCCTCTATTTACTCAATCACTTGTACATACACTTCCTCACTACATTTCACTCGTATACATTGACTCCTCACTACACACTTATTCACTCATATACTCGTACACAATCACATGGTCTGGCAATGGTATGCGGGCAGTGTGGGATATGTACTAACCAGCAAAAGAGTGCAGAAATTATAAAGTGGGTAATCTGCAATTAAAATCCAGTATGTACATGATTAAGTTCTCCTGCTTTCATTACGAGGATAATTTTGTTTACCTATAAGCACTCAACCGCATACATTAACAAAAACAATAATAAAGTGATTTTGTGTATCTATAAGCTCTTATAGCTTGCACCTCGGACGTCTCAACTTGAAGGATGCTGTTTATTCCTTGATAAACAAGCATCTGATCATAATAAGATAAATCTATGAATAATAACAGACATAACACATAAGGATAAACTGACAAAGATAATTCTTATGCAGTCAAACATGTATAGTAAAAAGCTCAAAGCTTAACATGAAGACTCACACAAGCATAAATTTAAAAGTGGATATGAAATATCGGTAGCTAACATCACTTGAATACCAAAGAAGTTTGCTAGCATCAATCAAGCAAAAGGGACGATACTGAAACTCGCTCTTTTATTGCTATGAATCCACTTTAAATTAATGAAAAATATAAAACATGCAGCTAATCAATAAATGAGATAGCATGAGAGGCTACTCTACTTGTTACGACCTGAATATGCTAGCCTTCGAGGAGACCAGAAAACACGGATTGTAATGAGAACACGACAAATCAGAACATAAACATAAGAACATTTCATTGCTGTTACAACAATTACATCAGAGTACAAGAATATAATGGAGTATGAATAAATAATACACATCAAAAAATAACGGAGATTTAAATTACAAAGCGGTAGAAAAATAGTACATAACACAACTGAAAGTGACACACGGATACAAAGCTTTCCGAGTATAGCTCCAGCTGTAAATCCAGAATCCTGTGAAAATAATACCTGCAAAACCAAAACTACTAGCTGCCCATGTGGAAAATATGGGCACCTAGAGTATAGGTTAAAACAATAAACTCCAGATCAGTCATGGGACTAGAGTGAGAACTAAAACAGTTATTTAAAACTTTACTTTAAAAATAAAGTAAATCAAGGGACCACGCCATATAACACGAAACGAGTTTTCTCCCAAGAATACCAGTGCATAAAACATTTTATAAACAGCGCAATGCTTTTTGAATAAAAATGAAGCTATTATAAGACCCATGTCCCATCACACAATGCAACGCAACATGGAGGATAGAGTTTTACCTTATAATAGCCAAAAAATGCTTGGTGCATTTTAAAACAAATTATTTGATACTGTTATGAGTGTATAGTGTCAAAAACAACTTCAAATATAAATGTATCAACCATAGATGGTATGGGTACCATATGTCATGTCGCCATACTAGTTCTACAATCAAAACTGCACAATGTCGCATTGGAAGTTGGATTTCCATCATGAACCAAGGCAAGGGATCATCCTTACCGAATTCGAGACAATCTAGCCCATGTCTCAGGACAAGTACTCAGTCAAGCCCTTGGATCTTCAGGGTCGGTCCTCTCTTACGTTTGAGGATGGGCAATTCCTGGACAATACGTTTCCCCGCCCTAAGGGGCGTAAGTCTGGTCAGTATGTCGACCATATCCATCTAACAGCCCCGTAGTGACCGATATATCCGAGGTACCTTGCTTTCCATCATCCACATAAGTAAAAAAATCTGGGCTCCATACCTTGACACCACTCCTAACTAGAAAGAAGTCCTCCCTGCAGTCCTCTCCCGTTTCTAGTTCATACTCGGGTGTGAGGCTCGCGAATTAACACTATACACAAATCTATGCTATTTAAAGCCGTACTTTGATCACCAACCACAAGGCTCTGCTTTTCAACAAAAGCCTTGATCATTTGCATCTCAGCTTGTCACATTGACAATTCACGCCATGCGACTTATGTCTATCGATATATAACCTCTAAGCTCGTATGTCTTAGAGAAGGGTGTTAAGCAAGAGAATAAATTCTCCACCACCAAACAGATATATATTTAATAGAGATCAATCAACATAGAGTAAAATCCAATGTCAGACACACATCCATTTATAAGTCCGTTCTGGGTCTGAACGAAACCGGAGGCATCTTATTCCTCATCCCATATGTCCAATATAGGAGAGAGGTCCTCGCATATCCACTCGATCTTCAAGTACGTCTGGACGATCACCACTTATTAAATCGTATTGGGTGTATAGCCCAATCAAGTCATTAGTAATCATCTAAACGATGTAAAGATCTCAAGTCTTCAACCACCGCCTTCATCATTGAATCAGTTATTCAGTGTAACAACCCGTATTTTTAATAACATGTCATAATGTAAATCAAGGAAGAATTAAATTCTAAAATCTGAATCAAGGGAAACGGGCTGTGCCATTGCGTTCGTCTCGGAAAAATACGCGAAATAGAGTCCGAGTTTTCGAAAAACGGAGTCCGTATGACCAAGTTATGGCCTAATGAAGTTTTCAGAAAATTCCAAGCCCGAAAACAGTTCAAATATGAATTCAGATTCGAAATACAACCAAGGCAGAATGGGCGGGAATTTTCCCGCCCCAGGCAGGGTCGACACCAGTGTCGACCCCCCCAATGGGTCGACAACCATGTCGACCCAGGGGTCGACACCCATGTCGACCCAGGGGTCGACCCCCCCGGTCGGACCAATTTTTCTGGTGCACCATTTTGACATGTTGGGTCTTGTTCTTGAAGTTTCTGACGGGAGTTGATGGCTCAGATTCGATTTAGGGTTAATCCTATGGTCTAAACTACCCCTAATCTCTATAAAAAGACCCCTAGACCTAGCCTAAACCCTCATTAATCATTCCTACAACTAAATGCTGCCCAAATGTTCACTAATCATGGCCTCCACCTTCTTCATGAGAGCATGAGTGTCTCAAATCAATCTATGTCATAAAGGAGCCATCTTTCTTAAGTAAAAGAGCCATCTTTCTTTGTCTTTGGGGTTATTCCTTCTTGTTCTCAAGTCTTGAAGTGGAGTTTATCGTCTTTGGTTGCGGATTTGCTAGTGTGGCTTCGTCTCAATCTTATTTTATATTAATTCTAGTCTTCATAGCATTGTAAGCCCTATACTAATCTTAGATTCTAACTATGAAGTTAAATATGACATGTTGCAAGTTTGAGTTTGGGCCTAAGTATGATTTGTGCTTTGATCCTATCATGTTATGCATAGATTTACCCTATGCAAGTTTGTAAAGCTATCACCTTGACTATGTGCATAGAAAGCTATGACCTTTGATTTGGAATGTTGCATTATGCAACATGAGAACTCTCATAACCTTTATGATAACTTGCATATAATGTTATATGCGAACTTCTAGCCACCATCCTATGTCATTTATGATCATGTTTCACATATTTGCTTAAGTTGATATTATGCATGTTTTGAGGCCCATGATGTGATATGCAAGCTTATGAACATATTTATGCCTCATATGCCACCATGTTTAACTTGTGGCCAACCTTATTACCTTATGCCCTTTTGTCATGCTTTTGCCAAGTTCCCTCTTTTGATCTATGTTATGTTATGCGAAACGTACATGCGATGGGAATGTGTGGGGTTTGGGTAATATTAATGACATGAAAACATGGTTTTAAAATATGACATGAACATTGACTTGTGATTATGTTTGTAAACATGAATTTGGACATGACTTCTAGAAAACATGAGAATGGCCAACTCGAGGTTGGGTTGAGTTATAGCATAAATCTACCCGGAACCGACCGGCTTAACTAGTGGCTACAAACAATAGGACCCAATGTGAGTAGTTGGTCATGTGGTGCTTAAACCCGAGGTTAGACTAGGTTGTGGTGTAAAGCTACCCGGACCAGCCCGGCTTAACTAGTAACCACAACAAGGTCTAATGTGAGAGGTTGGGTGCATTAAATTAATTAATGCCACATGATAGGGTTAAGTCATGAATTACTTGAATACTTAACCAATTAAACACGATGGATTGGTAGGGTTAAGTCATGAACTACTTGAATACATAACCAATTAAACACGATGGATTGGTAGGGTTAAGTCATTGACTACTTGAATACACTTAACCAATTAAACCCGATGTATTGATAGGGTTAAGTCATGAACTGCTTGAATACACTTAACCAACTCAATACATGGTTAGGATAGGGTTAACCACACTTAACCCACTTGAAACCCTAGTTACGTGGTCCTTTTCAGCAGTAACCAACTTCGAAGTATCATGGGTACCCTGGACTAGGCTAGGGTGGGGCACGATTACTGGACTGATTGTAAGAGGCCAAAAGAGACGGCTGAAGGGTGCACCGGTTGTTCAGGCGGACCATGGTCGTGCACATTAAGTCCGGAGTTGAACATGGGCACCAGTAGGTTTAGACTGTGCGTGCTTGAATTGTGTCTGTGGTTTACACCTTAGGGCTGGATACACCCTGGGGTGGACCTAGCACAGTTAACTACATTCCGCGATTAAGCCGTATGTCACCGATACACGATGAGTTAGGCTTATAGGGAGCCGATCGACTAGACCGAGTAGTTGGACCTCGATTTAGGTCATCTCATGATGTGGGCCAGCTTTGGGCCAAGGGATCATTTCTTGATTATACTTGACATGAATGGGAATACTAGTACACACCTGTTGCAACTTAACCTTGTATACGCGATGCCACACTTGATCCATCTTGTTAACTTTTCACCATGCCAGTTATCACCCCATGTCTCATCCCTGTTTACATGTTCAGTTAACTTTACTAGTTTTTATACTAATAGTAGATAGGACTTACCAGTCTTTTTGACTGGCCCGTTTTCTTTCGCCTCTTTTCTTCCGTTTCCCCCCCAGGTTTGCAGGGTGGGAACACTGTTACCTAGCTGGATCTTTAGATGCTTTTCTGGATAGCTCACGTATGGTTTGAGCATGCTATGGCCTTATGCTACTTTGGGGATAGTTACTTTATGTTTCCTTTTTCAGTTTTCAGTTTATGTTCTAGACTTTGTTTTATGGGAAAATAATGACCAAGTACTTTGATGTAACTTGACTATGGTTTTGAAATGCTAGTTTTATCCGCTGCTTTACTACTCTGTTTTACTTATATGTTCTGTCTTGTGATATCTGCATGCATGTTTACCTCGTTTAACGCCCCTCCAAAGCAAGTGTCCTTGCAAGAGTGGCACTGGCGGAGGTGGGGTGTTACATTTGGTATCAGAGCATAAGGTTTACAAGATTTGAGCAAAAGGTTTTTAAAACTTACCTTTTGAAAAACTATTTTCAAAACCAATTAAGTATTTTCCAAGAAAAGTCTAGTTATTTTAAAAGGCTATTCCCCAAAAGCCATTAGCACTATCCTTCGTTTCCTCGTTCTGAATCTATCTTTTTTCTTTTTCAGTATGGCCGATCTTAACCTTCCCGAGGGAGTGACCATTCCCGGATGGTTCCGGAGGTACTTGGAAGCTAGGGCCAACGATGTGGGCCCAGCAAACACCCCCACCGTAACTGAGGTTCCTCCTCCTCCTCAGAATCCACAAGAAGATTTCGCTAAGGTTTGCAAAGACTTTAAGGCGATGGGTGGCAAGAATTTTGTAGGGACGGAGACTTTTGTTGAGGCAAGAAATTGGTTGAAGGAAAATGAAGACCTCTTTGCTATCTTTGATATAGAAGACCGTAGGAAAGTTCTGTTAGCGGTATAGCTGTTGAAAGGGGAAGCTGCATATTGGTGGGTAGTCACCACCACTACTAGACCAATTCAGACTTGGGATGACTTTAGGAGAAGGTTTAGACTAAGGTTTCTGTCATCGACAGAAGAGAACCTTCGGATGGAGAGGTTCCTATCTCTAAAGCAAGGGGACATGACAGTTAGGGAATATGTGGATACGTTTAATCAACTTGCTCGGTTCGGTCTAGACTTGGTTAGCACAGCTCAGAAGAAGGCCCTACGCTTTGCTCTAGGATTGAATGAGCCATTGCGCGGTTTGGCCATGTCTCATATACCCATGGGGGCGACCTTCGAGAGTTTGGTGAATATGGCCCTGCTTCAAGAAGAAGATAAGAGTGGCAAGAAGGAGGTCAAGGCAAATGAGTCTCAAGGCGAGAAGGTAGATTTCGGAAAAGGAGGCAAGAACAACAATAGCAAGGACAACAAGTCAAGAGAAAGGAGGAAGTGTAACTTCTGTGGGATCACTGGGCACATAGCCAAAAACTGTAGGAAGAAGAAAAGGAAGTTGGGCGAATGCTTTCATTGTGGAAAGTCTGGACACTATTGCAAGGATTGCCCGAAAAAGCAAGGACAAGGGAAAAGGCAAATTCAGCAAGCAGGACCCTCTGGAGGGCAATTGCAGGCTCTCCTCTCTCTTCCAGCTTTTGATCGAGGTAGTGTTTCTATAGAAATTCATGTTTACATTTCTGATTTCCCTGTTCGTACCTTGTTTGATTTTGGCGCATCGCATAGTTTTATTTCTGATCCTGTTGAAAGTTTGCACCTAAGTACTAGTCTAGTTGAGAATCCCGTTAGTATTTCAAATCCAATTACGGGTTCCGCCCATCTATCTGCGATTTGTATGGATTTGAAAATCTCTATCTTGAGCGTAGAATTCATATGTAATGCTTATGTTCTCGGGTTTATGGGATACGGGTTGATTTTGGGCATGGGTTGGTTGTCCAGTTATGGAGCCATTCTTGACTTCGAACATAGGGTTGCGAGGCTCATGACTCGCCTCGGTAATACCCTCGAAAATCTCGTGTGACCTTTAGGGGTCCGTCATGATTAGTTATCTAGAATCCCTTGGCACTTTTTGGAAATTTGTAATCCAATCGAGTAGCGTTCGCCACTAAGGCGGATAGTCCATTCCGCTTAAGCATGGGTTATAGAAATCACCCTAGTAAGAACATTTGGCAACGTGGAGTGGCATTTGTTTTCAAGAGATAGTGCTTCTGCGTGGAATACCGTCTGGTATGTAAACGGGATCCATGATTCACTAACAAATTTTGTAAAGCTTGCATGAAACCATGAGCACGCAGTTGTAGCCAAGTATTTTTAGGAAAAGAGTAAGTGGATGTGGAACGAGAGGCAACGGTGAAATGAGTTCTAACTCATATTTTGGAAATAAGAATTAAGAGCTACGAAATTGTGGAGTTAAAAGACGGTCAAGGCACGATGGGATTAAGTACAAGAAAATGCGGCTTAGAAGATTGAAGACTAGATGCGCGCATTATATCTCTTTCTAAGAGTATATCCTTGATCCCTATTATTCTGTAGAGCTTACTCGCATGTTATCTTTTAAGTATATCCTCTCGGTCCTATTCTCAATCTTAGCTCTGTTGCAAACCCCATAAGGAGTATGACTCGCCTGTTTGTGATTTATAGTTGGGGTGAAGATGTCCATTAAGATGACCAAACTTTTTGGGCTTTATTGGATATGGGTCATAGTTGATAGACTTACGAAGAGCACCCATTTCCTTCCAGTAAAGAACAAGAGGACTGTATCAGGTTTAGCATCTGTTTATCATCGAGAGATAGTGCGATTGCATGGAGTTCCTTCCAGCATAGTTAGCAGTCGTGACCCAATCTTCACTAGCCAGTTCTAGAATAGTTTGCAAGAAGCGATGGGTACGCGATTGAATCTAAGTACAGCCTATCACCCCCAGACGGATGGCCAAACCGAGAGGGTGAATAGAGTACTAGAAGATCTGTTGAGGCTATGCATTTTTTGACTTTGGTGGTACTTGGGAAGACCACCTTCCTCTTGTAGAGTTTGCTTATAATAATAGCTATCAAGCCAGCATAGGGATGGCACCATTTGAAGCTCTGTATGGAAGGCCGTGTAGGTCACCATCTTGTTGGTGGGAGACAACGGATAGGCTTATACTTGGGCCCGATATGATACGGGACACATCCGAGAAAGTTGAATTGGTGAGAAGACGGATGAAAGCGGGCCAAGATAGACAGAAATCCTATGCTGACAAGCGAAGGGCAGATTTGGAATTCGAAGTGGGAGACATGGTTTTCGTGAAGGTTTCTCCTTTGCGTAATGTGGTACGTTTTGGAGCAGTTGGGAAACTGGCACCGAGGTTCGTAGGACCCTTCCCTATCATAGAGAGAATTGGAAAGATGGCCTATAAGGTGGAACTGCCCGAAAAGCTGGCCGGAGTACACAATGTTTTTCATGTCTCGCATCTCCGAAAGTGCTTACATGAGTCCGCTGAGGTGGTTGAACCAAGCATTCTTGAAGACGTGGAGGTAGAGAAAGAGGCAACCTTGAGGAGGGCTCCGATTCGTATCTTGGGAACAGAGATCAAGAAGTTAAAGAATCGAGAAGTCAAATTGGTGAAAGTTCAGTGGAGTGAAGCCGATGAAGATGCAACTTGGGAAATCGAGGAGAAGATGCATGGGCTTTATCCATTCCTTTTTGAGGGTACATTCTCAATCTCCGTTCTTAATCAGCATATCTTTCTTTTTGCTATCCATGTTTATCCTGTTTATCTTGTTATCTCGTTAGCCTTGTCATGAGAAACTTAGGTAGAAACCCTTTGGATGAAACATGTATTTGAAACATGTTATGCTTGATGTTTTGCAAGTGGTTGCAAGTGTTTGCAAGTGGATACTCGTGGATGCATGGTACACATTAGGCACTAAGATCGTCTCACACACTTTCATACCGCATATGCATGAGTGTTTATGCTTATTCATGGATGAAACTTGTTATGCTATCACGTCGATGTGGCATATGGATGGATGTTATATGCACTCATGTAGAGATTATAAATTATGTTAGGATTTTGCATACATATGGACTCATTTCACTAACATACTTTGCATTAAGGAGGTTTACTGAATCAGTAACCACCTGATTTTCGCATTAGATAAGTACATATACACACAACTTTGCATATGATCATACAGCATTTAGAATCTTTTTAAGGACAATGGTTACTTGTGGATGATGTTTTGAGTAGATGGATGATGGATGGTAGGATACGTTCTTCCTAACTTGGAGATTTCGGGGACGAAATCCTTTAAGGAGGGGAGAATGTAACAACCCGTATTTTTAATAACATGTTATAATGTAAATCAAGGCAGAATTAAATTCTAAAATCTGAATCAAGGGAAACCGGATGTGCCATTGCGTTCGTCTCGGAAAAATACGCGAAATAGAGTCCGAGTTTTCGAAAAACGGAGTCCGTATGACCAAGTTATGGCCCAATGAAGTTTTCAGAAAATTCCAAGCCCGAAAACAGTTCAAATTCGAATTCAGATTCGAAATACAACCAAGGCAGAATGGGCGGGAATTTTCCCGCCCCAGGCAGGGTCGACACAGGGGTCGACACCAGTGTCGACCCCCCCAATGGGTCGACACCCATGTCGACCCAGGGGTCGACACCCATGTCGACCCAGGGGTCGACCCCCCCGGTCGGACCAATTTTTCTGGTGCACCATTTTGACATGTTGGGTCTTGTTCTGGAAGTTTCTGACGGGAGTTGATGGATCAGATTCGATTTAGGGTTAATCCTATGGTCTAAACTACCCCTAATCTCTATAAAAAGACCCCTAGACCTAGCCTAAACCCTCATTAATCATTCCTACAACTAAATGCTGCCCAAATGTTCACTAATCATGGCCTCCACCTTCTTCATGAGAGCATGAGTGTCTCAAATCAATCTATGTCATAAAGGAGCCATCTTTCTTAAGTAAAAGAGCCATCTTTCTTTGTCTTTGGGGTTATTCCTTCTTGTTCTCAAGTCTTGAAGTGGAGTTTATCGTCTTTGGTTGCGGATTTGCTAGTGTGGCTTCGTCTCAATCTTATTTTATATTAATTCTAGTCTTCATAGCATTGTAAGCCCTATACTACTCTTAGATTCTAACTATGAAGTTAAATATGACATGTTGCAAGTTTGAGTTTGGGCCTAAGTATGATTTGTGCTTTGATCCTATCATGTTATGCATAGATTTACCCTATGCAAGTTTGTAAAGCTATCACCTTGACTATGTGCATAGAAAGCTATGACCTTTGATTTGGAATGTTGCATTATGCAACATGAGAACTCTCATAACCTTTATGATAACTTGCATATAATGTTATATGCGAACTTCTAGCCACCATCCTATGTCATTTATGATCATGTTTCACCTATTTGCTTAAGTTGATATTATGCATGTTTTGAGGCCCATGATGTGATATGCAAGCTTATGAACATATTTATGCCTCATATGCCACCATGTTTAACTTGTGGCCAACCTTATTACCTTATGCCCTTTTGTCATGCTTTTGCCAAGTTCCCTCTTTTGATCTATGTTAGGTTATGCGAAACGTACATGCGATGGGAATGCATGGGGTTTGGGTAATATTAATGACATGAAAACATGGTTTTAAAATATGACATGAACATTGACTTGTGATTATGTTTGTAAACATGAATTTGGACATGACTTCTAGAAAACATGAGAATGGCCAACTCGAGGTTGGGTTGAGTTGTAGCATAAATCTACCAGGAACCGACCGGCTTAACTAGTGGCTACAAACAATAGGACCCAATGTGAGTAGTTGGTCATGTAGTGCTTAAACCCGAGGTTAGACTAGGTTGTGGTGTAAAGCTACCCGGACCCGCCCGGCTTAACTAGTAACCACAACAAGGTCTAATGTGAGAGGTTGGGTGCATTAAATTAATTAATGCCACATGATAGGGTTAAGTCATGAATTACTTGAATACTTAACCAATTAAACACGATGGATTGGTAGGGTTAAGTCATGAACTACTTGAATACTTAACCAATTAAACACGATGGATTGGTAGGGTTAAGTCGTTGACTACTTGAATACACTTAACCAATTAAACCCGATGTATTGATATGGTTAAGTCATGAACTGCTTGAATACACTTAACCAACTCAATACATGGTTAGGATAGGGTTAACCACACTTAACCCACTTGAAACCCTAGTTACGTGGTCCTTTTCAGCAGTAACCAACTTCGAAGTATCATGGGTACCCTGGACTAGGCTAGGGTGGGGCACGATTACTGGACTGATTGTAAGAGGCCAAAAGAGACGGCTGAAGGGTGCACCGGTTGTTCAGGCGGACCGTGGTCGTGTACATTAAGTCCGGAGTTGAACATGGGCACCAGTAGGTTTAGACTGTGCGTGCTTGAATTGTGTCTGTGGTTTACACCTTAGGGCTGGATACACCCTGGGGTGGACCTAGCACAGTTAACTACATTCCACGATTAAGCCGTATGACACCGATACACGACGAGTTAGGCTTATAGGGAGACGATCGACTAGACCGAGTAGTTGGACCTCGATTTAGGTCATCTCATGATGTGGGCCAGCTTTGGGCCAAGGGATCATTTCTTGATTATACTTGACATGAATGGGAATACTAGTACACACCTGGTGCAACTTAACCTTGTATATGCGATGCCACATTTGATCCATCTTGTTAACTTTTCACCATGCCAGTTATCACCCCATGTCTCATCCCTGTTTACATGTTCAGTTAACTTTACTAGTTTTTATACTAATAGTAGATAGGACTTACCAGTCTTTTTGACTGACCCGTTTTCTTTCGCCTCTTTTCTTCCGTTTCCCCCCAAGTTTGCAGGGTGGGAACACTGTTACCTAGCTGGATCATTAGCTGCTTTTCTGGATAGCTCACGTATGGTTTGAGCATGCTATGGCCTTATGCTACTTTGGGGATAGTTACTTTATGTTTCCTTTTTCAGTTTTCAGTTTATGTTCTAGACTTTGTTTTATGGGAAAATAATGACCAAGTACTTTGATGTAACTTGACTATGGTTTTGAAATGCTAGTTTTATCCGCTGCTTTACTACTCTGTTTTACTTATATGTTCTATCTTGTGATATCTGCATGCATGTTTACCTCGTTTAACGCCCCTCCAAAGCTAGTGTCCTTGCAAGAGTGGCACTGGCGGAGGTGGGGTGTTACATTCAGAATGGGATAAACCCGGTCTGTCCGAATAACTCGCATATCTTATAAATAAGTGCTATAAAAACACAACATACGCCTCATTCCAATCCAGAACATTATTTTATTCAAATATTCTTTTCACAATTTAAACCAAATTAAGGTTTTCCAAACTAGCCGGGATTAGCGAACCTTACCGAAGTAATCATTTATTCTATTTCCCAATCCCAACCTATTCATCCCATGGAGCAAAACTGGTAGTACTCCATATCTTATACCCACGGTGTTATCGGTAAAATTAATTACCATTTCACGTTCAAATCTAATTAAAGATTTAACTATCGCTCGGAGCAAAACTGGTGATACTCCATTCTTGATCATTTCCCACATTTGATAATTTAAATTATCACATTCACATTTCAATCTAATTAAAGATTCATTAAAACTCCACTTAGTTTTAATCTTCCAATAATCATTATTTAATGATTATTTAACTTTGGAAACACAAACATGCCACATCGACAATCTACAGCATACCATTGATTTCTGTCGATAACCTCTAAGCTCGTACGTCTCAGAGAAGGGTGTTAAGAAAGAGAATAAATTCTCAGCCACCAAACAGATATATATTTAGCAGAGATCAACAATACTGTTCGAAATACAATGTTAGACATGTAATCCTGTCTTTAACTGGGTTAAAAAACCAATGTCATTTAAAACACAGTTCACAATAAACCCAAAATCACATTCCATTAACCATGGAATCTTAACGGAAAACAGATTAATATATAATCGATATCAATTTCCGTAGCCGACTAATAGTATAAATGGAATAACGACAAAGCCTTTTAAATTCCATATATATTAACAGTCTTTCTCCATAGAAGCTCACTTCGATTATTACCAAATCGAATTCCGTTCAATTACAATTTAATATATTAAATTGGAAAACTTAACTTCGGAAATTTTCCATAAAATCTTAATAATATATATATATATATTCCAAATCACATTTCACTATTAATCGGGTTAAAGAACGAATGTCGTTAAAAACACAGTTCACGATAAACCCAATTCACATTCCATTTTATTCCAGTTACTAAATATAATTGAAAACTCAAATAATCTTAATTAAAAGATTTATTCTATTTACATGGGGTTTAAGAACAGTGTTATTTAAGACACCATTCATGACAAACCCTAAAATCCAATTCGACATTAAATATAAGGCTCTAAACAGAAATTATATCGGCTTATATTCAATATCAAATACTGAAACCAACACATATCATATGGGGAATAACGATATATATCTATCTTCCAAATTCCTCCACAATATCCGTATAGTCACGGAATTCAATATCGAAATACCCCAAAGATGATTTCTATCCGAATCCATTCCAATTTATAGATTGGAAATTTCTGGTTATATTAAAACCCTTTATACATCCAATTTATTTGTTTAAAAATTATTGGATTATCATTCTAGTTAATAACAAGTTCGTTTTGATAAAAATATTTTTTTTGTCTTTACAAGCATGGAATTTTCATCGTAATTCTTTCCAAATCATTTATTATGATTTTATACAAATTATTAATATTTTGAATAATTTTATTAAGGCCCTTTCAGTCGATTTCCAAAAACGGTCATCGAACAACATTTACAATGACCTTTTCCAAATTTGATTTGGACATAATTCCAAATCCAACCGTTTGATTTCAAATCTCTTATATTTGTTGGAAAGCACTTTTCGATTTGAACCCAACGGTTCCGGTTTTAGGAGAATCCGACGGTTGAATCTCCCATAATGTCAATTCGAACTCAATGGTCGAAATTCGCAAACGGTCGCAACGCGACGCGTTCTATTCATGCCATTAATATATATATATATATATATATATATATAAAAATAATATTTCGTTCCAAACGTATTTTATAAATTCGTTTTAAAAACGATTCCCACTTTCATTTCAGTTTTAAGCCAAAATTGAATACTCCTTATCATTATAATATTTAAATGATAATATTTTCAAAATATCAAAATTTGAAACAATTTCCTTTTCGATATTCATTATAAAAATGAATAAAATCGATATAAATATCGTTTGCTTTAAAATGGTGCAAATCTAATCAACATGGCTTCACATATTTCAATATTTTCGTGTCCATCTTAAATCGGACATCAAAATCATATTTTAATTCTTTACGAAATATTATTTTAAAATATTCGTTATTTTAAAATATCCGTTATTCCTGAATTGGAATCAGACCCAATCAATTACCATATAATTTAATTATATGGATTTCATACCACACATGTATACAACAACAATGATAACCAATCAACCATCATCCAGAGTGCACTACACAACTGCATAAACATTAAATATAAATAATTAATGCTTACAACAGTCTGTCAACCAATCGATTGACGTGCAAGTAAACAATTGGGATTAGGGTACGTCACATATCATCCCAATACCCGTGTGGGGTTTCAACCAACAAATACTGAATATTATTTGTGTAGTTGGGCGATATATAAAATTTACCATCCCAATCAATATAAGATAAATAGGTGTACATAAACAAATCGTCTGATTTGTAAATGAATATTTATTTTCATTTCAGGAGAATTTTATGCCATTCATATATACATTAAAAATTGTATTTTGAACGATAAAATATTTATTTCAACACATGACTATTTTATATAATTCATTTATTCATTAAAAATGATATTTTTATTGTTCAAACATTTTATTCAACACATGAATTTTTCATATAGTTCATATACACATTAAAAATTATTTTTTTAATGAATAATATTTATTTCAGAAAATTTCGGCATTATAACGGCGCGATATTAGAACCGGAATAATGTCTAGTACTACCCTTCTCCTGATACTGGCTCGTGCCATACAAAATATTCAATCCAATCAACAAAACCACAATTAATTCAATAACCACAATATAGTCAGTTTTCCACAATACAATCCAAACAACAATCATGGTTTGTACTATAAATAGTGTCAGGGGTTACTAAGCCCCGTCTGCAACCTAGAATATATTTAACTGTAAAATAATTAGAGTGAGAAGGAGTTCACACCTTTGGTTTCCACTCCGCCAGTCTTAAATTGACTGTTTTGTTATCATTTGGATTTTTATTTGCCCCAAATTCAAACGAGCTCCAAATTGGACCCATTCAGTGTTGTTGCAAAGCTCTCGACTGCACGATTCCAACGGATCTAGTTTCATGCAAATCAGAGTTCGTAAGTATAAGTTATTAGCGTATGAACATTGAATGTAAAAAAATTTAAAATAACTATTTACGTTTAAGCCCTTACTTTCGTTCAACATCGCCACCACCTGATTTCCTCCGCCTCAGGCCACCAGCGCCTGCCTTGGCCCGCCGCCGCCTTCCCCTATGTGTCACGCTCCTTCACCTTGAACCACTCCTCGTAATTGGCCACCACCACTCCGGAAATCGAATTTGCCCCAAACCGTCATCCTGCAAAATTTAGCCCGCCAGAGGCGATGCCCCGGTCGTGCACCACCACGGCTGGACGTGCCTCGCCTCCTTGCTCTAACCATCTTCAGTCACCTTCACCTGATAGGGCCCTATGTCACTGGAAAATGCCAAAACCCCATTCGAGCTTGCCAGAAATCGACGCCTCCGTTCATCCTTTATTTTCGGCCACCACGGGCGTTTTCAGGTGAAACAATGTAAACCAAAGTTATAGCCCTCCCTCCCATCCACAAGTTTCCCTTTGGTGCCATCATCAAACACTGCACGGATTGATAATAAAATGATCAAATTCGAAACAAGTTTTCTGGCTTTAATCGCCGATTTCTCCCAATCCGTGCAACGATAGGTAATCGTTTTAGTGATCGGGGGTTTTTCCGCAAATTTACTGAGGGGGCTGCTGCCAATTTTGATGGAGGAGAAATTAATGACCGTATGTGAAGTGTAGAAGACATTATATAGCAGTGACTTTGGAATTTTTTTATTAATTCTTTAGTTTACGCTGTCCTCGATCGACAATTATTGATGCCACGGCCAGACACGAACTCCGTTGGTGACAAAAATTGTCATGTTGCTACGTCTTGACGATACGGTCCCAACAAAACTGGTTTCGTTGAATTCCGAGTTCGTTTTCCCAGAAAGCTCTGTTTTTGGCTTAAATGGCTGATCGATTCACACTTTATTGTGTTGACTTGAGTAATTTTTCATCAGTTTACAGTAGGGCCAGCAGTCTTCCTTTTTGAAAGATTATTTATTTTTATTATTTTAGTTCCTATAGGTAAAATTTTAAACTACACATCAATAGGCAGAATAATCAATCACAGAAATTAAAAGATTTTACAAGCAAGCCGCCGCCCTGCAGAATATTTATACATGCAAATTCTATATTTTTTCTTTGCAGCAGAGCACCTGTAGAGTTATTTAAATCATTTAAATAATAAATTTGATCGTCTTTATAAATCTACCGTGGCCACATACGAACTCAGAAAAATCCAAAAAAAATTATTTCTGTCTTTGTTTTGACGATACGGTCCTAACAAAATTAATTTCGTCGAATTCTGGGACTGTTCAAAAATGGATATTTTCGAGTTGATAGATTAATAATAACAACTTGCGTAGATTCATGATAACGACTTGCATAGATTCATGATAACGACTTGCATAGATTCATGAATTCATCACACAATAACTTACATAATTTCATGGTCAACAATAACAATAAACTTGCATAATTGTCTATGCCTGATTGTAAGATAATCTTTTCAGATTTATCCCTATCCTTATATTGAATCCATGTCTTTACATGCCGTAGAGGTTAATTTTATTGATTAAATCAGGCTTATCTTTGTTGTACATTAGGTTTATAGTCCTTTTTGGTTCCTCTTTTTGTTATTACCACCTTGCCTGTGGTTTCGGCTCTTAGCTGCAATAATAGTCTCTTACTTAGGAAACAGGCTTTCATGCCTTGACTTCGAATTGACAATACGGGAGATCCGATCGTCGGATTCTCCTAAAACCGGAACCATTGGGATCGTATCGAAAAGTGCTTTACAACGAATATAAGAGATTTGAAATCTAACGGTCGGATTTGAAATTAACTTCAAACGAATATACAGAAGCCGTTTTAAATCGGATTTCTGTGAAACAAGAAACGTTAGGAGCCGGTGAAGTATATTTTTCTAGTGGAAGAGAAAGATCGGGATTTCGTCATGTAGATTTTGATTTATGTCCAAATCAAATCGTGAAGCAGACGCATATTTTGTTGACTTGCAGCAATAATTTATTGATGATGTAGCTGTAGGCATCGAAGAGGTACCAAGCATGGCAGATAATATTGATTTCTCTAGTATGGTTAGTGCTAATCCTACCTACTTTCAGAAACAATGCAAGGACAATCCCCCATCAAATGTAGCTCCCCCAAAACTAAAATTGAGGACTCACCGAATGCCATCGAAATCTCCATCTTCCACTTCCTTTAGAAAAACATAGTTAAACATATTCGAACGTTTCTTGTTTCAAAGAAATCCGATTTAAAACGAATCATATATACTCAGTTGAAGTTCAGAACGTTAAATTACGAGGCCACATACTATCTCCAAAAATTTCAAAATTTGGAATTCTCGCTATGTTTTTCAAATACGGTTTCAACAAAACTAATTATTTCGAATCTGGAGACCGTTTGAAAAATGGCCTTTTTAACCGGTTGATTAAATTCAAATTTAAATTGAAAACACATTTAAATTTACTGTGCTCATGTATTAATTTCGAAAATTACGAAAATTGGCATCTAGCTATAATTTGACATTCCGGATCCAACAAAAGTGGTTTCGTCGAAAATGGAGGTCATTTGCAAAATGGCTATTTATTATATTAAAATATACACACATATATGTATATATTCCATAACGACTATTTTGAATTTTTAACTGGACATAACTTATAATTTATAAAGTGAAATCTCAGTTTCTTACATCCGTTATAAAGATATTGTTAAACAGATTCTAACGTTTCTGGTTTTACTAAAATCCGATTTATTATGAATTTTATACATTGAATTGAAATTTAAAATCGAATTTTCAAACTACCGCGCCATTTCAAACTCTATTTATAATTAAAATAAATTTATGTAACAACCCGAATTTTTACAACACGTTAAATCAAGAATCAAGACAGAATTAAATTATAAATTCTGAATCAAGTAAAACGGTCTGTGCCATTACGTTCGTCTCGGAAAAATACGCGAAATAGAGTCCGAGTTTTCGAGAATCGGAGTCTGTATGACCCGGTTAAGGCCCAAAGAAGTTTTCGGGAAATTTGAATTTCGAAACATGCAGAAATGGGGCCAGGCGGGAAAATTCCCGCCCAGACAAGTCGACTGGGCTGTCGACAGGGCTGTCGACTTGCAAGTCGACAGGCATGTCGACAGGTAAGTCGACAGGGCTGTCGACTTGCCCTGTCGGCTGATTCTGGTCTGGTGCACCTATTTTCTATCTTGGCTAGGTTTTTGGGCCTGGTTTGAAATCTGACGGTTCAGGTTGGTCCTAGGGTTAATCTAAGGGCCTAAAACTATCATAATCTCTATAAAAAGACCCTAAACCTACCCCTAAACCCTCATTATTCACTCATGTAACTAAACTATGGCCAAATTTCTACTCTCATGGCCTCCATCTCAAATCCCTAGAGCCTATGCATTCAAATCGGGTTCAAATCAAAAGGTGCAAGCTTGCTACACCAAATAGAGGCCAAATCAACATTGCTATGCGAGTTTCATGAAGGTTCTTCTTCAAAGGAGCCACCTTTCTTCGTCAAGATGATGCATGGCCCCTTTTCTAAGCCTTGCCTAAGTAAGTTCTAGCTACTTTTGGATCAAAACGGTATTTTTAATGTTGACATGGGATAAAATGAGATAAAGCATAAGTATGCATGTATGTGAACCTAACTTTGTCCCTTTTCAACGATCTATGACCTTAGACTAAGATGTAGCAACTTAATCATGTCACTCATGTTATGTTTAGCCTAGTTTATCTTGCAAGTTTGGATCTTTGTCTATGGAAGATTTGCATGAACCTTTAGGAACCATTTGACTTGTGAAACATAGGCAAATACTTGACCTTGGGGCTTATGCATGCATATGAACACAAACCCCTTATGTTTCATGCATGTTTGTGGCAAAACCTCCTTATGATATTATGCAAGTTTGTGGCCAAATACTATATGATAGTATGCATGCTTATGGTCAATCCCTATATGACTCTATCATGCATGTTTTAAGGCCAAACCCCCTTATGACGCCATGCATGTTTGGAGCCAATCCCTTTTGTGGCATCGTGCATGTTTTGGGGTCTACATGTAGCCATAGTATACCTACTATGTTGACTCGCTTTGCTTGCGTTGGGAAAACACGATTTTGGGTAGTTAGATAAACATGAACATGTCGCGAAATCTTAACTTGATTATGACATGTGTTTATACTTGAAAATATGACTTGAAAGATAACATGGAAGTTGGCATGTAAGTATGCATAAAAACATGAGCTTGGGAATTTACCTATTAAGTTAGGTCTACCCTTTGGGAATTTACCTATTAAGTTAGGTCTACCCAAATGCTTGAAAACTTGTAACATGTTTTGGAAACATGATGAACTTAGATAATATAAGTGTGGCCAACTCGAGGTTGGGTTGAGTTTGCAACATAAAACTACCCGGAACCGACCGGCCTAACTAGTAGTTGCAAACAATAGGACCCAATGTGAGAAGTTGGTCATGTCGCGCTTAAGACCCGAGGTTAGATTAGGTTGTGGTGTAAATCTACCCGGACCCGCCCGGCTTAACTAGTAACCACAACAAGGTCTAATGTGAGAGGTTGGGTGCATTAAATAATTAATGCCACATAATAGGGTTAAGTTAATTTTATTAATGAGGCTTAACCAAATATGACATGGACAAATGGGTTAAGTAATTTGATTAGGCTAATGATACTTAACAAAACATGACAGGGTTGGGTAGGTTAAGTAACTTGATTTGCCTAACGACACTTGACCATTTTTATACGACGAGGGGACGGGATTAAGTTAACCAACACTTAATCAATCCAACACGATAACTTGATAAGGTTAAGTAAATTTTCTTAGTAACACTTAACCGTTTAATACAGTTAATGGATGGGGTTAAGTCAACTCAGACCTAACTAATCTAAACATGGTAATTGGACGGGGTTAAGTTAATTTACACTTAACTAATCCAACTCGTTAGTTTGATGTGGTTAAGTGACCTATACTTAACCAATCTAACGTGAAAACATGATAAGGCTAAGTCACGAATCACTTGAATACGCTTGACCGATTTGACTCGGTAATTTGACAAGGTCAAGTTAATTTATATAATTAACCAATCTAAAATGATAATTAGACGAGGTTAAGTTATGGATTGCTTAATATACTTAGCCAACTTGACACATGGTTTGTAGGGTTAAGTCTTAGACTTGGATACTTAGCCAATTTTGATATGGTTTGTAGACGGGCTAAGTTATGAACTTAAGTGACACTTAACCCATTAGACAAACCCTAATGCGGAGGATTAGGTAAATAACCATAGTTAACAAGGATTATGGAAATAAGGCTAAGTGGTAAACCTTAGTTAAGGGAAACTAAGTAATAATTCTTAGTCAAGGAAATTTGGACCATTTCTTAGATAGATTAGTAACCCGATACGTTAGGTCAACGTTTAAGTATGCGTGTAGGAGCAGGCTATCTGATTTAGATAAAGGCTCCAACGAACTGGGTAACGAAGCAGCGGCTTCGGGGAACGTGAGGATATTCTTGGGATCCCTCTGTGAGCTGCCAGGTCGATATACTAGGCTCACGAGAGGTTGAGGTCTGCGGTAGAAGAACCAAGAATATGCCTTGGTTGCTATGCGAGCGACCTAAAGACTGGGGTGGATAGCAGTGAGTCGACGAATACATAAGGTGCCCGAGATAGCAAGTTCGTCGATCATCTACCATCTTGAGTCAAGCGAGTACGTACGGAAAGGCAGGGAACACCCAACAGACCATAATTGCTATCTAATTATGGGTGAGGTAGGCCGTAGGATGTGGGCTGGCCGGAGTGTAGTTCTCATGCAAGATTTTCTCTTGTGTTGCCTTTCACTAGTTGAGGGAGGGGTCTCGTGGGACCATAGCCACGTGTAGAAAAGCAGACCTTAGTATCTGCATCGGCAGATAAATCTAAAGCTCCCGACCGAGTCTTGTATTTCTTGTTTTGCCCTGTGACAGGACTCGGATGGCACGATGTGATACATGTGCATACAGTTATAGAAAAACGATTCACGATGAATGCGTGGGAAAAAGGGCGCGGTTGAGGGTTAGCGTAATCCCTAGTGGCCTAGGTGGTTTAACCCAAACCGAAATACGAAAGCGTGCAATAGGTAAGCGTAATCCCTAGTGGTGCTAGGTGGCGTAAGTCCTAGTAGTTCAAACGATGATTCATATGGAAGAGCCTAGCTAGAACAAGGGTGACAGTCCAAACAATTTCAAGGATAATACGACATGAGGAAGCCCGTACGAGGTACGGCAAAGGACTGAACTTATATACATGGAAAGAAACATATGATTGAGTAACCTATATATGCGATATATTAGGTTGACATGGACCATTACATGACATTGGGCAAGGGACATTCATGGTTAACACGTGACGCGGGTTGGGATACTAGTACGAGAGGTGCAGAGCAGATATACATGTTAGAACTAGGAAAAATATACATAATAGATACCGTGGGAGATTAGACGGGGTAGATACCTTGGGATAGTATACTTGATAGAAACCTGACGATGTGATACCTTGATTTATCATGACACTGTGGTTTACCACGATACCTTAGTTTAGCTTGCTACAGTAGTTCAGCCTGTTACCCTGGTTTAGTTTATCTATCTTATAGTCATCCTTATGTTTACTTTCAGTTTATGCATGTCATGTTACCTTTACCTGTTTTTATACTGGAAGTAGATAGGACTTACCAGTCTTTATGACTGACCCCGTTTTCTTTCGCCTCTTTGTCTTCCGTTTCCCCCTCAGGTTTCAAGGAGGAAATGATGTTGTTTAGTTCGGACTTCTTCTGTTGAAGGTCATCATGTATGGCTTGATTTACAGCTTGGTCTTCTCTTGGATATGGCTGCCTCACCGCTTTACTTTGGGGAATAATTTATGAAAAGGTTTTTATGCTTCTTTATTATTGCAAGACAGGTTTTGATGTACTCTGATGTAAAAGGCTTTAGACCTTAATTATTAATGTTTATGAAAGTTCGATTTTACTTCCGCTATTTTATATGTTCTGTCTTGTGATATTTCTGTGCATGTTTACCAATAATGCCCCTCTAAAGCTAGTGCATTCCTTTACGAGTGACCCTAGCGGAGGCGGGGTGTTACATTTGGTATCAGAGCAGAAGGTTACCAGACTGGGCAAAAGTTTTTAAAACCATCTGAAAACTATTTGAAAAACCGTTTACAAAGAAGCAATTTTCAAGAAAAGTTTTTAAAGGCTATTCCCCAAAAGCCATTAGCACCATCCTTTGATTCCTTGATTTAATCTCGTTTCCTTTCTTTCCTCCATCCGTGGTCACAGTAGTTCTAACTGTGACTAATCTTTGTCTAGCCACGTAGGTGTTTTCCGTACGATGGAGGTGGTTCTCGAGAGACCCATTGTCGTGTTACAAGAAAGGATAATAAGAGTAAGGGTAAAGGATACCAGGTTAAGGATAAGCAACTGTTGTTATGGCTTAGTCCATCAAGGAAGACAAGGACAAGATCAGCAGAGAGGGAAATAGTACGCTCCCATTTCTAGGATACCTAAAAGAAATGGTGCCGTTTCTGGTAAAGGTTTAGTTGTTCTTTTCTATCATCCCGTCCAGACTTTGTCTTGATCATCGTATCATTTAAGTCTGCTTGGATAGTTGAGTCTCTGCACCTTAGTACTAGCATGGTAGAGGATCCCAGTTTTGTCCCAAAAATCTGGTTGGAGAGTTGGTCCATTCCTTCATGACTTGTTGGATTTGAGAATGACATGTCTCGACTACGGAGGGATTCTAAGGATAAAGTGGTCACCCAATAAGGGGTGCCATTCTCGGTTTTGGAAAGAGGGTAGTTAGACTCTCGACTCATCTTGGTGATACCCTCGAAGTTTCGTGTAACCTTTTTGGGGTTCTTTCATGGTTAGTTACCAAGAATCCCGGGATGCAGTGTTGGAAATCCGTTCGAATAGAATTCGCCGCTAAGGCGGATGGTTCGTTCGATTATGCATGAGTTATGGGAATCACCCTAGTAAGAACTCTTGGCAACATGGATTGGCATCGGAAAACGAGATCCAGAATTCACTAGTGAATTTTTGGAGAGCTTGCATGAGTACGTAGATAGGGTTGAGCTAAGTATAATAGGGGAAGAATAAGTGAAAGTGAAACGAGAGGCGACAGTGAAATGAGTTCCACTCACACCTTGGAAATAGGAAGCAAGGAACTACGAAATCATGAAGTCAAAGGCGGTCAAGGCACGATGGAATTAAGCTCAAGGTAATGCGACTCAGGAGACTGAAGACTAAATACGTGCATGATATCTCTTTTGGGAATATATCCTCGATCCCTGTTTTTCTGTTGAGCTTGCTTGTAGGCTATCTTTTATGGATATCCTCTCAGTCCTGTCTCTGTTACAAACTCCGTACGGAGTTTGTTTTGTTTATCTTCTCGACCCTGTTTCAGGGAATCTTAGGTAGAACCCTACGGATGTAAGCATGTATTTGAAACATGTTATGGTTGATATGGTTGCAAATGGTTGCAAGTGGTTGCTCGTGGATGCGCGAATTTACATTAGATATTAGCTCGACTCGGTCACATTTCATATTGCATATGCACGAGTATTTATACTTGTTTATGGATGAAATTGAATGTGTTATCATGCAGATGTTGCATATGGTTGAATGTTTGTGCACGCATATAGTGTATATGACTAGGACTATTTGCATACATGATGGATTCATAGCACTAAACATATTTTTGCATTCAAAAGATTTTTCAGGCCAGATCATTAGCATTAGCTAAGGAACATGTACACACACGTTTTGCATACATTCATAAAGCATTAGGAGTCGTCTAAGGACAATGGTTGCTTGTGGATGATGGTTTGAGTAGATGGATGATGGATGGTAGGATATGTTCTTCCTAACTTTGAGATTTCGGGGACGAAATCCTTTAAGAAGGGGAGAATGTAACAACCCGAATTTTTACAACACGTTAAATCAAGAATCAAGACAGAATTAAATTATAAATTCTGAATCAAGTAAAACGGTCTGTGCCATTGCGTTCGTCTCGGAAAAATACGCGAAATAGAGTCCGAGTTTTCGAGAATCGGAGTCCGTATGACCCGGTTAAGGCCCAAAGAAGTTTTCGGGAAATTTGAATTTCGAAACATGCAGAAATGGGGCCAGGCGGGAAAATTCCCGCCCAGACAAGTCGACTGGGCTGTCGACAGGGCTGTCGACTTGCAAGTCGACAGGCATGTCGACAGGCAAGTCGACAGGGCTGTCGACTTGCCCTGTCGGCTGATTCTGGTCTGGTGCACCTATTTTCTATCTTGGCTAGGTTTTTGGGCCTGGTTTGAAATCTGACGGTTCAGGTTGGTCCTAGGGTTAATCTAAGGGCCTAAAACTATCCTAATCTCTATAAAAAGACCCTAAACCTACCCCTAAACCCTCATTATTCACTCATGTAACTAAACTATGGCCAAATTTCTACTCTCATGGCCTCCATCTCAAATCCCTAGAGCCAATGCATTCAAATCGGGTTCAAATCAAAAGGTGCAAGCTTGCTACACCAAATAGAGGCCAAATCAACATTGCTATGCGAGTTTCATGAAGGTTCTTCTTCAAAGGAGCCACCTTTCTTCGTCAAGATGATGCATGGCCCCTTTTCTAGGCCTTGCCTAAGTAAGTTCTAGCTACTTTTGGATCAAAACGGTATTTTTAATGTTGACATGGGATAAAATGAGATAAAGCATAAGTATGCATGTATGTGAACCTAACTTTGTCCCTTTTCTATGATCTATGACCTTAGACTAAGATGTAGCAACTTAATCATGTCACTCATGTTATGTTTAGCCTAGTTTATCTTGCAAGTTTGGATCTTTGTCTATGGAAGATTTGCATGAACCTTTGGGAACCATTTGACTTGTGAAACATAGGCAAATACTTGACCTTGGGGCTTATGCATGCATATGAACACAAACCCCTTATGTTTCATGCATGTTTGTGGCAAAACCTCCTTATGATATTATGCAAGTTTGTGGCCAAATCCTATATGATAGTATGCATGCTTATGGTCAATCCCTATATGACTCTATCATGCATGTTTTAAGGCCAAACCCCCTTATGACGCCATGCATGTTTGGAGCCAATCCCTTTTGTGGCATCGTGCATGTTTTGGGGTCTACATGTAGCCATAGTATACCTACTATGTTGACTCGCTTTGCTTGCGTTGGGAAAACACGATTTTGGGTAGTTAGATAAACATGAACATGTCGCGAAATCTTAACTTGATTATGACATGTGTTTATACATGAAAATATGACTTGAAAGATAACATGGAAGTTGGCATGTAAGTATGCATAAAAACATGAGCTTGGGAATTTACCTATTAAGTTAGGTCTACCCTTTGGGAATTTACCTATTAAGTTAGGTCTACCCAAATGCTTGAAAACTTGTAACATGTTTTGGAAACATGATGAACTTAGATAATATAAGTGTGGCCAACTCAAGGTTGGGTTGAGTTTGCAACGTAAAACTACCCGGAACCGACCGGCCTAACTAGTAGTTGCAAACAATAGGACCCAATGTGAGAAGTTGGTCATGTCGCGCTTAAGACCCGAGGTTAGATTAGGTTGTGGTGTAAATCTACCCGGACCCGCCCGGCTTAACTAGTAACCACAACAAGGTCTAATGTGAGAGGTTGGGGTGCATTAAATAATTAATGCCACATAATAGGGTTAAGTTAATTTGATTAATGAGGCTTAACCAAATATGACATGGACAAATGGGTTAAGTAATTTGATTAGGCTAATGATACTTAACAAAACATGACAGGGTTGGGTAGGTTAAGTAACTTGATTTGCCTAACGACACTTGACCATTTTTATACGACGAGGGGACGGGATTAAGTTAACCAACACTTAATCAATCCAACACGATAACTTGATAAGGTTAAGTAAATTTTCTTAGTAACACTTAACCGTTTAATACAGTTAATGGATGGGGTTAAGTCAACTCAGACCTAACTAATCTAAACATGGTAATTGGACGGGGTTAAGTTAATTTACACTTAACTAATCCAACTCGTTAGTTTGATGTGGTTAAGTGACCTATACTTAACCAATCTAACGTGAAAACATGATAAGGCTAAGTCACGAATCACTTGAATACGCTTGACCGATTTGACTCGGTAATTTGACAAGGTCAAGTTAATTTATATAATTAACCAATCTAAAATGATAATTAGACGAGGTTAAGTTATGGATTGCTTAATATACTTAGCCAACTTGACACATGGTTTGTAGGGTTAAGTCTTGGACTTGGATACTTAGCCAATTTTGACATGGTTTGTAGACGGGCTAAGTTATGAACTTAAGTGACACTTAACCCATTAGATAAACCCTAATGCGGAGGATTAGGTAAATAACCATAGTTAACAAGGATTATGGAAATAAGGCTAAGTGGTAAACCTTAGTTAAGGGAAACTAAGTAATAATTCTTAGTCAAGGAAATTTGGACCATTTCTTAGATAGATTAGTAACCCGATACATTAGGTCAACGTTTAAGTATGCGTGTAGGAACAAGCTATCTGATTTAGATAAAGGCTCCAACGAACTGGGTAACGAAGCAGCGGCTTCGGGGAACGTGAGGATATTCTTGGGATCCCTCTGTGAGCTGCCAGGTCAATATACTAGGCTCATGAGAGGTTGAGGTCTGCGGTAGAAGAACCAAGAATATGCCTTGGTTGCTATGCGAGCGACCTAAAGACTGGGGTGGATAGCAGTGAGTCGACGAATACATAAGGTGCCCGAGATAGCAAGTTCGTCGATCATCTACCATCTTGAGTCAAGCGAGTACGTACGGAAAGGCAGGGAACACCCAACAGACCATAATTCCTATCTAATTATGGGTGAGGTAGGCCGTAGGATGTGGGCTGGCCGGAGTGTAGTTCTCATGCAAGATTTTCTCTTGTGTTGCCTTTTACTAGTTGAGGGAGGGGTCTCGTGGGACCATAGCCACGTGTAGAAAAGCAGACCTTAGTATCTGCATCGGCAGATAAATCTAAAGCTCCCGACCGAGTCTTGTATTTCTTGTTTTGCCCTGTGACAGGACTCGGATGGCACGATGTGATACATGTGCATACAGTTATAGAAAAACGATTCACGATGAATGCGTGGGAAAAAGGGCGCGGTTGAGGGTTAGCGTAATCCCTAGTGGCCTAGGTGGTTTAACCCAAACCGAAATACGAAAGCGTGCAATAGGTAAGCGTAATCCCTAGTGGTGCTAGGTGGCGTAAGTCCTAGTAGTTCAAACGATGATTCATATGGAAGAGCCTAGCTAGAACAAGGGTGACAGTCCAAACGATTTCAAGGATAATACGACATGAGGAAGCCCGTACGAGGTACGGCAAAGGACTGAACTTATATACATGGAAAGAAACATATGATTGAGTAACCTATATATGCGATATATTAGGTTGACATGGACCATTACATGACATTGGGCAAGGGACATTCATGGTTAACACGTGACGCGGGTTGGGATACTAGTACGAGAGGTGCAGAGCAGATATACATGTTAAAACCAGGAAAAATATACATAATAGATACCGTGGGAGATTAGACGGGGTAGATACCTTGGGATAGTATACTTGATAGAAACCTGACGATGTGATACCTTGATTTATCATGACACCGTGGTTTACCACGATACCTTAGTTTAGCTTGCTACAGTAGTTCAGCCTGTTACCCTAGTTTAGTTTATCTATCTTGTAGTCATCCTTATGTTTACTTTCAGTTTATGCATGTCATGTTACCTTTACCTGTTTTTATACTGGAAGTAGATAGGACTTACCAGTCTTTATGACTGACCCCGTTTTCTTTCGCCTCTTTGTCTTCCGTTTCCCCCTCAGGTTTCAGGGAGGAAATGATGTTGTTTAGTTCGGACTTCTTCTGTTGAAGGTCATCATGTATGGCTTGATGTACAGCTTGGTCTTCTCTTGGATATGGCTGCCTCACCGCTTTACTTTGGGGAATAATTTATGAAAAGGTTTTTATGCTTCTTTATTATTGCAAGACAGGTTTTGATGTACTCTGATGTAAAAGGCTTTAGACCTTAATTATTAATGTTTATGAAAGTTCGATTTTACTTCCGCTATTTTATATGTTCTGTCTTGTGATATTTCTGTGCATGTTTACCAATAATGCCCCTCTAAAGCTAGTGCATTCCTTTACGAGTGACCCTAGCGGAGGCGGGGTGTTACAATTTATATGTTCTAACTTCGATTAAAATAATTTTTTAGTCGTTATTATTTAAAATAAATCATTTTAAATATTCAAAATCCATTAAAATAGCTAAAATAAAAATTTTAAATTGGTGCTGAAACTCTGGGTTGTTACACTACAATACTTAGAGAGAACGTCCATAACAACTCTCATCAAATAAACATGGGGCATTCAGGTCAACATTTAATTTATTTTTGATAGAACTAACCGTTACAGCAATTGGTGTAACACTGTAATTGCAGCTACCATTTATAAATACTCTATTAAATTATTTTGCAAATAAAGTCATTATTGTAAACATTGCACCATTGAATGTAAATTGTATTCATTATCATCAACCTCCAAGTTTTATTACCAAAAAATGAAGTCGTCTAGATGAAGTTTATTTTCTCAGTAAGATTTTTATCTTGAGCTATACCTTACTAAAGTTTTTATTTTCTCAGTAAGGTTTTTATCATGAGCTATACATTGCTAAAGTTTTTCTTATTTTTCTTCCAAATCAGCCTTCCAGTCTTTATAACGTTATTCCTTTATCATTTTGCTACTATGTTGATATTATCTGTAACGACCCGCATTCTACGCATCGGAGGATCGTAGAATATTTATTTCTTTTTCATATGAAGTCTTATGGCTGTGTAACTTTGGGGGACGACTATTGGGGTCATTTCCCATGTTCATGATTTTTTTCCGATTTTTAAATGACCGTTTTGCCCCTAGCTAATCTTGTTTCGTCCATAACTTTTGATTGGTAAGGAGTTTTGACCTGAAACCACTTCCATTAGATTCAGATGATGGTTTACAACTCCGTAGAGTGGTCACGTTAGCCAAACTGACTCACCGTTTGGGAGATATGGCTGAAACAAGGTTTAGAAGGTGAAAAACTGCTTAAGTGGGCTGATTAGGGTAATTAGCTAATGGGCATGTAATCCATTTCGGGATTAGGCTTATGGGGAGGCTCAAGTGAGTTAGGTTTTCATTCTATTTCAATTTTCTAGCCGCCATTCACCCCTTAGAACCCCTAACAATGGCCTCCGCCTTCTAATTTCATCCCAAATCGCTCTCTAATCAAGGACTAAGCTTAGCAACATCAAATCAAGGAGGGATAGCACCATTTCAGAGTTAGAGCTGCTGTTAGACGCTGGAAATCGCCCCAAATCAGTGGAGTTTCAGTTTTGAAATTTTGTTTGTGGCTAAGATTAGCGATTTGCATCGTTTTTCACTAATAACGCTAATTAGGGGTGAATAGTGGTAATTAGCGAAATTATACGTAATTAAATTGTAGAAAAATTTGTAAAATTCTATAATATTATTTTATGGCTCTGTTAGAAATTTGGGTTAATTCGGATAAGTTTTTCTAATCCTATCATTAGTTGTGCTTAAATATGATTAAGGGGAAAAACATGGGTTTTGGGTATGTTTGATCCATATTGACATGATTATTTGTTGTTTTGGTGTTTATGGTTGATTATACATGTTGCTATGACTGTTTGGTATGCTTTGTGATTGATTAGAAAAGTTAGAATGGTCGAAAACGCCGTTGTATGGCGTAAAACAGTCGCTGGAAGAGTTGCAGGAAATTGTGCAGAAACCAGATCGGATTTCCCTTACACCCAGACCGTGAGGATGATCACGAACCCCCACACCCCGAATGTGAGGATGATCACGAACCCCACACCCCGACCGTGAGGATGATCACGAACCCCCACACCCCGACCGTGAGGATAATCACGAACCCCACACCCCGATCGTGAGGATGATCACGAATCCCATACCCCGATCGTGAGGATGATCACGGACCCCATACCCCCGACCGTGAGGAATAGGACGAACCACCTAGATGTTGCACGAGCCGAGTCGGTCACCACGAGCTGGAGGAGGCAGACCACGAGCCGCGAACCGATGTTGGAGCATGATGTCACGAGCCACGAGCTGAAGGAGGGACCACGAGCCGATGGCCAGGGGGAAATCACGATCCAATCTTTGAGTCTGGACAGTAAACGAACCGAATTGAACAATCACGAATGGAGATGATGACCAAAAACCCGAGATGCAAAGGTAGTCCAAATGAGAGGTTATTATTGAGGATCCCAAAAGGGAATCAACGAGTTAACTTCATGAGTTGGACTTTGCTGCGGGACGTGTGCAAAGGGGTTATCAATATCCATAACTTTAGTTCACCATTGAGATACGAATTAGTGGCTATGGATCAGTGCAATGGGGTCATTGTGACTCCATGGAGCAAAGTGATAGTAGTAAAGGATTGGGTGATCGAGTGGTGGATATTGTATGCTTTACGCACCGAATGAGAGATGTAAGGATGATTGCTATGTTTGATGTTTGCTATCACCATGACCCCCACCCCCATTTACACTTTATGTTAGTGTTACCTTAGAGTACCGTACATCTTGTTGTGCTAACTCTTTGGTTGCAGGTTCAGGTATGACTGGATTATACCTGTTATTGTTCCGTTTTGTTGCTTATCGCTCATACCAGACTTTTGTCTGACCCAGAGTTTTATGTCTCTTCTTATTACTCTGGGTGCTCCTAAACGAGCAGACTAGAGACATGTTAGGTGGTATGCATGAGTAGTTGTATCGGAGACGAGCAGGAGGCTTCCACGTATGGTATATATGTTCTCCATGGGTTGTAGCTGGTCACTGCTTGGGCATTAGTAGTGTACATTTTCTTTCTTTTGCTTTAGAGACAGTAATTTGAAGTTGTAATAATGATATTGGATCATAAACTGTACTTTGGATTTCTGCTGCTATGATGGTTTAGTTTTCAGCTTATGCACTGTCTCGCCTGTTCTATGTCAAGTTATGTTATTATTATATTTTATTATGTGCGCTGTGAGACATTCTACAGGTTCCTTGTTAGTTCATGGCTTCAAATTCCTTTCTTCTCTTTCCTTTTCTTTTCTTTTCTTTCAACGACCGTCCCGTGCTAGTTGGACATCGATACAGCACATTTTGGAGAAATGTCGGCTGGTCCGGGGTAGGCCGTCACATTATCTTCTTTCATGCAAGTACTATGTTTCTATCTTTTTGTGCATGTTCATATTATCTTCAGTGCACTTTATCAAATATACTTATTTATAGATATTATTCCCACTTTTCATGTAACTAGTTAATCAACTGGTTTTAACTAACTAGCACATGCAGTACTGAATTTCTTTTTAAATTAATACTGAAATGACAAAAAGGGGGAAAATTCATAAAAAAGAAACTTACTAATAATCGACCAAATCAAGCAGAATAGGTTCTGCGCTAGATTCAAAAACGATAGATGCTCGAACCTCTTCCCATCTGAACCAAATTTCTAAGTAGATCTAAATACATACTAAATTAGAAACAACCATTTCTCATAATTCCTGACATTACAAAAGAAAATCAAACTTACACAGTCTCCTGAAGAATGCCTTGTGTTATAGAGGAAGTCCAGATACCAGCGACCCAAAAGACGAGGACGAACACATGCCCAAATCCGCATGCTTCCATGCTTCACGTAATTGAGGTTATGAATTAGCTAAAAATCCGCTAAAATTCCTGCAAACGCCCGAAATCGGGGGTAATGCTGATGAGATCGCCCTTCCTGATTTCCGCCCTTGATTTTAGATCCACGCTATTCTACACCCTTTATAGTAAATATAATTTCGAGCATCAGAAATATAATCTACAAGAAGATCACATGAAGGAAATCCCTGTTGCGGTGATTGAGGAAGGGAGGATGAGATTTAATTTGAAGGAAAGGAGATTAACGAATTTGGGTAGATCTGAAGGGACAAAGTGGAGGCGAGGTGTTTGGGGATAATGTGAAGCGGCGTGAAGTGGGAAACGAAAATTGTACGCGTAAGATGAAAATCTAGGGTTTGGAGCCAAAAAAATTCAGCGTTGGAGCCAAATGAAAGTCTTTATCATCCATAGATTATTTTAAATGGCCAACAACATGAGTATTGAGATTGAAACATAATATTTATATTTTTCAAATGCTTCAAAAGTCTAGCATACTGATTAGTTAAAACTTGTGTGTTTGGTTAATGCATCAAACGTGCTTCTACATTTTAGAAAATTATCAATTATTAACTACTAATTTTTATGTGCATACTATTAATTATTAATCATTACTTATTACTTCTTAGTTATAAAAAAATATTAATTATTAATTATTCGATAGTAATAATTTAATATTATGTTAATTATATTGATTAACTTTTAAGTGTAGTTAAAAAATATATATTTAATTAGTATACAATGCAACATTCATATCCAATATAGATGTAATTATTTAACAGTAATATTTAATATTAATTGTCAATTATATATATTAATTATGAAATATAGTTAATAAACATTAACTTAATTTATTAATTACTAATAATTAACTATAATACATAGTATAATTAAATGTTAATATAAGTAATTATTAATGACTAATATAATATTATTAATGATTAAATATTAATATAATTAATTATTTTATTGTTTATTAAATATTAGTGTAATTAATTATTAAATAATATTAAAATCAATATAATTATTTATTAATGATAATATAGTATTTTTAATGGTTAATTATTAAATATTAGTAAATAATATAATATTGTTAGCCTGCTTTGTGACCAGGCTACCCAAAGCGAAGATCATGTTGACATACCTCTGGGTAAATGCTGTCTCATATGGAATCTCTGGATAACATCGCTCTCCGGCATTGGAAGCATCATCAGAAGACACAAGGCAGTTTGGTCAAAATCACAACATCAGTATAAACTGGCCCGAAACCCCTATCAAATGACCTCATTTGGATCTATTAACCTCATATACTCATAGCCCTTTGAATTAGCTTCAGTTTGAGCTTTGGTTTGGCTCAATCGGACTTACGGTTTGAAAGTTACGCACATTTCCGTGAACGGGTGTAAGCTGGCATATGACCGCGATCCGATCCGCCCTTGCCTACGCGATCCGATCCGACCTATGACCGCGATCCGACCCATGACCGCGATCCGACCTATGAACGCGATCCGACCCATGACCACGATCCGACCCATGACTGCGATCCGACCCATGACCGCGATCCGACCCATGACCGCGATCCGACCTATGACTGCGATCCGACCTTCAGACCTGTTCAAACGCAGCTTGTTTTGACCTATTCTCAAGGCTACTGGCTCTCCTATTTTTCTGGATCGCCTGCCACGTACCCCATCACGAACCAGTCCTCCCAGGAGCTTTCCTACAGCTATAAATACACCTTCAGAGGGCATATTCAAGGGACTTTTTGGCATCTCCTCATCCATGGCTGCCATAGCCAACACTTCTCCATGAATAACCACCATCTTCCTCAATAAATTCAATGGATTCAGTGAGAATTATTCATTGAATTCAAGTGATTGAAAGACAATATTCATTGTAATTGTAATCCATGAGTGAAATGAGAAAATATGAAGTGGACGTAGGCTCGTTAACGCCGAACCACTATAAAAATCTCGTTGTCTTGCTTTTTTTTTCTATTTTTTGATTATTTCTTCATATCCTATGCTCAAAATACGACAATTTGGGTGTTAGAGCCATTTTTTGATCTAACATTTCGGTGCTTTCACTGAGAACCGAATTCTCAACCTATCGGATTTCTATTCTACTATTTGGATTTGAAAGTTCGAAGAAAACAGTCCGCGTTTCTACCATTTTTGAATATTTCGTTGATTTCAGAAAATCAGAGCTTCATGCCTTCGAAAAAAGCTAAGGGTTCACAAGCTTCACGACCAAATGAGGATAATAAAGAAAATGCACAGGAGCAGGTGGCCGGTTCGCGGTTCGCGGATCGCAGGGGGTATCACGAACTGGCTCGCGGTTCGCGGAACGACCTCCACGAACGGAGCCCAAAGAGCCATCACGATCCGATTCGTAGCTCGCGGGACGACCTCCACGAACGGAGCCCAAAGAGCCATCACGATCCGATTCGTAGCTCGCGGAACGACCTCCACGACCCGGGCCCAGAGTGACCTTCACGACCCGACCTGGTGTAGGATCCGCGACCCGATCCGAAGACGTTGATTAATTGACGATCCGAGCCACGAACCAGACGACAGTAGTGAACCGCGACTCAGAAAAGTGATGACGAACAAGGTCTGCGACCCGACCCAAAAAAGTGACATTTTTTGGAAAAAATGCAATTTTCAGATCATTTCAGAAAAGGCTCTATCTTCCAAAATCGAAAAAATCGTGCGGCCCCGGACCCCCGCCGGCGCTGCGCCCGGACCCGCTGACGGCCTCGCCTTCGGCTCGGAGCACGGCTCGCCTTCAGCTCAGAGTACATTTTGACCCACAATTATCACAAATGCTTATCGACCAAGATTTGGTAGGTATTCTGAGGATTCTTTCTAGAGCCATAACACTTAATACTGATGTTATTCAATGTGAGGAGCTATTGGAAAGATTCGGCACGCTGGCTATGACGGTATACGAGATAATGATTATCTCTTGGCAACCTCCTCTTCCAAAGCTCCAATGGTGTGCATATTTCCCAAATGCAACTGATGATGCTCCTGAGCGAATAGTGATCACCTAGTTTACGTGACTTAAACCTGTCCTACAGGCGAAATCCCAGATGACATTGACATAGAGCAATCCGGATACTATTCTGAGGATGACTCAAAAGATCCCAATGACCATGATTCTCAATAATGGGATACCCGACGACAAGTAAGGATCCTAGCACTATAAAGTTACCCTTCGCTTGAATGGCGTGGTGAAAAACGTATGTCCTACGGTTCACCTATTTGCCGTCAACCGCATCGAGATAGATTGATTTCCATGTGTCCAAGGGTTAGATCGATGTACTTTGGTCCCCAGAGTTAGGAACCAATTGAACCTCCGCAGGCCGTGATTGGATATATGGATCATTGCTGGGATGATAACAACTTGACTGCTCACCAGCCACCATATGACATTGGTCAAGAAATGAGAATTTGAGATCAACGCAAATATGAATCAACCATTAGCTCTCCACTTCATACAACAGTTGTGATAGGATATACGAACCTTACTTGAAGCCTCACAAGCTATGCTATCATGTTCAAGCTCATCTGATCAAGATTCAGACAGACCAGCTCCAACAGAATTCAGAGCCTACATTGCACCCTAGAGCCTATTGCTAAATATGCCAACCGAAGATGGAGCGGGAATGGTCTATGGTGACCAAGTTATTGGAGAAGCCGACTATTCAGCTGGATGGACCATGCTACGCAACAAAGATGGCGTGAAACCCAAAGATGCTTCCCCTCTAGATGAAATGGAGTGTGAAGGAGGTATCAATATTGCGAATAATGGGAGCATCACAAAAGGAATTGCCCAAGGATCTGTCTGAAGATCTAGATCCCAGCAAGGATCATCATTCGGGATGCAGAAGGGTGACATCTAATGACGCAACTACACGTGTTCCGATTGGTGACGTCGACCTGACTAAGGTCTTGAAATCGGATCTCATTTAGACCTTTTCCGAACGAAGGAACTGACATGCTTTCTGCAGGCAAACCTGGATGTGTTCGCTTGGACCTATGCTAATATTCGCAGGATTTTACCATAGTTTATGAGTCATTTGTTGAGAATAAACCTGAAGTGTGTTCTTGCCAAGCAAACAAGACGTATGCTCGATCCAGGGAAAGCATCTACCATGAAAGAGGAAGTCGGAATGTTGAGAGGCAATGGTTTTATATGATGTGCCACACATCCCGCTTGGATATCAAATCCCGTCCTTTTCAAGAACGCTAATGGAAAATGGCGCACACGCATTGATTTCTTAGATTTGAACAAAGTTCTCCCAAAAGGAAGCATCCCGTCAATCAGAATTGATCAGCTTGTGGATTCAATGACTAGACATGAATGTATCCCTCTCATGGACGTGTGCGCAGCTTACAACCAAATTCTTATGCATGTGCCTGATCATGAATAAACATGTTTTATCATTGATCTCTAACTGTACTGTTATATGGAATTGGCATTCGGACCGAAGGATGCCGAGGCAACTTACCGGTGCTTACTGAATTATATGGTCCACAACCAAAGTGCAAGGCCCATGGAAATCCATGTAGGTGATAGACTTATGGAGTACGAGCGGTCAACCTACCACGTTTCGAATCTGACAGAGATGTTCAATATCTGGAATGAACCTAAAGGCCTCATAGTTAGCCATGAACAACAAAGAATTAAAGGCGTCTGAAGCTTGGCATGAAAGTTGGCACTACTTGTGTGTAAGGAGGATAAGGTCTGAAAACTAGTCAATAATGTGAGCAAGAAAGTAGTCGTGGTATACCCAAAGATTGAAAAACTCGTCTACAGCTTGCTGATTGCTCTAAGAAAGCTCCCCCATTACTTCCAAGTTCATCCGATGGTATGCACCCTCACTAACCGCTACGACAGGTCCTGCAACGACCTGAGGCATCTGGAAAATTGCTTGATCGGGACATAGAGCTAAACTAGTTTGATCTCAACTCCCTCCTAAAAGAAGTCCATACGAGGGCAAGCATTAACCGACTACATCGCTGAATGTACCACTCCCGAAGAGGATGTGGCAGATGTAGAAGATGCACCTGGAAGATGTAATCAGACGGTGCAAAGAATGATTGACTGTCCGACGCCGGTGTCTTATTAATAACCCCTAAAGGGCGGTCAATTTACTATGCCTTGCGGTTGAAATTCTCCGCTACTAACAACGGCTCCGAAGACATCACCCTGATTATCGAATTGAAACTCGCTAAGGAGTTGGGAATAGTGGCATTAAGCATATTTTCTGACTTTCACATTGTTGTTCGCCAGGCTCGAAAGGAATTCCAGACGAAGGAACCACCACTCGCAGCTTACCTAGAACCGGAAGAAGGGTTGTTGGATGAATTGGAACGTTACAACATATCTCATGTCCTGCGAGCAGAAGATCAGAAGGCGGATAATATGACCAAGTTAGAAGGGTCCGACAATATAGAAAAGATAGAGATGATCTCCATCAAGACACTATGAAATACAACCATTGATCAGATGGAAGTTGACCCAACGTTGGAGACCAAACCCGGAAGAGAGTCATGGATAACCCCATGATGAACTTCCTACAGCACAGAATGCATCTAACAAGGTGAAGTGAAAGGCGTGCAAGGCGACATGGCTTATTTTCCTTGGAAGGTTGCTCCGAGATAGACTTCAATGAGCCTCATTGCTAAATCCGCTGCCCTGAATGATTCGTCGATATCACTAGTCAACTTCCCGTTAAATGGGAGATGTACATGAGTGAAACTTCTGATGAACGGAATTTTGAAGCTAGAAAGTGAAGATTCACACTTCCACTCCTTTCATCGATTATATGTCAAGCAAACTCATTCCCCGGACGCTGGGGGCAACTAGAGATTTGAGCATGAATCGCTCGAGAATAAATCATCCAATTCAAAGCTGACACATCAGGAGTTTGCACGGCCAACTGCCTTTTTCTTGCCCGAAGAGTATCAAATTGAGTATTTAATTCTTGCCCCCAATATGGAATCGAAGGCATATCAGCAAATTGGTGAGATATGATTATCTCACCAGCAGCATTATCCTATTTCTTAGCACCAATGCGACGATGTGCTACCATTAGCGATACAGTCATGACTTCCTGACACTCTATCCTTACCCATAGCATAGGGGGAAAAGAGGCGATTCAAAAAGAGATGCGACCTCATCACTCGCTTATAGTACCTACTTAGCCGCCTTTGCCATCTCAAGACCCTGATCAAGGTCTATTCATTTTTTGGGACTGCCGCCCCCATGATAATTTGAAAAAGGATTCCTCATCAACTAAAAGGCTTTGGCAGCCCTTCATTGGCAGAGATAGGGCGAAGCAAAATGGACCTGCAATGAATATGCAACGCCATTTTTCACTCAGAATGATACTCATTCCTTTAACAGGATTATTCTATAACCATGACTCTTATATTTTCATCCTTTATGAGTTATTGATGTAATTAACTCAGATGAAATAATATGTGGATGGTGTAGGTACCTTGGATCTGGTATCGATCAGACTTTTAAGACCCGCATGCAGAATTATGGAGCACTGCCATAACGGGCCCGATTGAACTGCTCGCTAGCAAAGTCATGCCCCCCGTCTAAAGAAAGTCATATAGCTCAAGGTGGATTTGGAATGATCATCCAATCTTTGGCTTACACGTGGCAGACCGCAAGACAATTGTACATAAATCATTGAATCGCAAAGTCGTAGTCCAACTCCAGATGAACGCGATGTGACCGCCTACATGGCTCGATCCTATGCTCGACGCCACCGGATTACATGAATTCAAATAAAGGAGGCAATACTGCCCCTTGATATGCTCACTTTTCAATCATGCAATTTACTTTCATATGCTTTCCGAGTTATTGACATGACTAACTCGTGTGATATGAATGACGCAGGTACCCGAAGTTTGATGCCAACCAATCCTCCCAAAGACTGTTCGGAGGAACGCAGAGCCTTGGCAAACGTTTTCCAACTGTTTGTCTGTCTGACTTTAATCCTCAGAGCTCGGATTAAAATATAAACCTTGGATGAGTTTGAAGGGCGTGCCTGATTGAAGACCGCTCGATCCATGACTCTAACTCTCATGATTCGAGAGAGAGTATAAAGGACGCGAAGATGACGTCCACAAGGCGCAAAGGTGCACCATGATGGGAACCGCCTCGACAACACTCTAACTCTCCAGAGCAGAGAGAGTATAAAAGCGTCTCCGATTGAGCGCTGAGAAAGAGCTCTTACCCCGCTGAAGGATCGGGGAGCGATAGAACTGCTGAGCTCGAACTCTAACCTCGGCGACTGCCAGGAGAGTATAAAAGCGTCCCTGATTGTGCGCTGAGAAAGAACTCTTACCCCACTGAAGGATCGGGGAGCGACAGAACAGCTGAGTTAGAACTCTAACCTTGGCGACCGCCAGGAGAGTATAAAAGCGTCTATGATTAAGCGTTGAGAAAGGTGTTGGAGACTCAGCACCCCCCATAATTTCTGCTCCGCTGAAGGATCGTTGAGCATATCATGAAACAAGCTAGAACTCCTACCCCGCTGAAGGATTGGGGAGCAGATTGAAAGCTGAGTTCGAACTCCAGAGAAAGTATAAAGGCGCTAGAGACTTAGCGCCACAAGGGCTCCTACCCCGCCAGAGTGTCGGGGGACTGACTGAACTCCGAGCCCGGATCCTCCATGTCCGGACATGGGGGCAAAACAGTTAAGGTCCTAATCAATCCTCAACAAAGCCCTGGCCAGGCACTAAGTTAATGATTGATTGGGAGCATACCTATACACACATACTACTTTAGTGCATTTTCATTTATAATTGCATTGACTACTTATAACGTTTCATGACTTATTTGCCCATTCGCAGGTACAAGACAATGCGAAAGGAATAGAATTTTTATTAGTAAACACAGGTTTACAAAAGATAACTAGTCAAGAACGCGAGGGCCTCACTCGCAATGATGGCAACATGCTAATGGAAAACGAACAAAGGGTCGCGTCTAGAAGGATGATGCAGGCCCCTTGAAGGTCAGAAAGCAGATGCAAAGAGAACGTCCATCTGCTGATCCCAACTTACTTCCAGAATGGGAAGCTCAGATAAGGCTGGATATATCCCACGTAATAATTGAACATGATGCAACCATTTCGTCCCTGACCTTTCCCTTTATGCAAAGAGCAAACGGGAGCGCTCGAGGCGACTACAATCTGACCCTTTACCGCTTGATTTCTGTCCTCGGAGCTTGGATGGGAGACTAGGGCTTAGCATGGGCTGAATATCAACAATTCATTTTTGCACTCAACTCCGGCTCTTGATGCGAGAAGTGAACATGAATCCAGAGAAGACATGAATTCGAAGTGTACTGCTCAACAAAAACCTCTGTGGATAGGGGCACATGAATCAAGAAGCCCGAGGCCGACCTTCACCTATTTCAGGAATGAACTGGAAGGCCGAGCAACAACCATCAATTCGCTGGAAATGATAAAATTGAAGTTCAGGTAGTGACGAACTTGGCACAGTCAGATATCAACCATCATCTTGGGTTGAACACAAACTAATCAGCAGGCGCGCAACATGCGGTTTCGATTCCCTACGTCATGGATGGAAACACGGGCAATGGAACAGCTACCTGCAACATCCTAGATGAGAATGCAAGAATTGTGACAAACTCAGATCATGCACGACCAATTTTAACTCCAACTCGAATGAATACTCGAGCGACATTTCATACTCGGCTCTAAGAAAGAACGCAACAATTCGAAAAACAGGAACCCGGTCAGGTCGAATGACTCGAACCATGACCCGGGGGCAATATCGACGTGGAAACAAGAAATCAGCAAAGACCCCCTTTTGTAATCTCAGATTCGATGCTGGGGGCACCAGCCAGGATCTTGATAATGTGCATCAATTCTTTGATGGCAACTAGCTCGCTAGTCTGATTCGGCGCCTCTCGAGAGGCGGCACTTCTCGAGATGATATGGATAACAACAATTACAGCCCTCACACGTGGGACGTTAGGATCCCCTGTTATTTCCCCGGACTTTAAATTTTCTCTCTAACGAGAGTTGTTTAGAAGCTTTGATGAATTCAACCCTGAGGTAGACATACTTCTATGATAAGAAGGTGTTAATGTCGAGATAGAAAATCTCAATGCTTTTATGATAAAGGATGGAGCATCATCTGACTCCCGAACTGATAAGGACAAAGGAAAAGCCCTGGAAAACAATGACAAGAATGTGCAATTCCAAAGTGAATCTATATCACTTATTGAGCCCATGATCTTATTTGTCAAGCACAATTGAACCGAGCATGAGAAAGAGACTCAATAAGACTGTGATAACCATTTCGGACTATGCTGAAGCATAAACGGTGGGGCCCAACTAACTTCATAACGACATTTATTCACTCGCATTCAACAACCTTACTTGACTCTGCAACTGATCTGATGAGAGTAACCGAAGTCGCTGATGCCCGATGAGGCAATCCTCACTATCTAACTAAAGAGAAGAGATGATATCAAAGCAAATGTGGTTCAACCATTCGCATATACAATTCCAATTTTTGCTAAATTGAGAAACAGTACAGAATGATCTGGGTCGACTAAGATTGTTGAACCTGCAACTCTTACCAGATGCAATGACAGGAAGTATAAAATCTTCAAGATTAAATGCCTTATTGACTCAACTCAACCCCCATCGATACTGGGGGCATAAGTACTGACCTCGCTTGTCCTCCGATGACACTGAGAGCACAAGTGTCGGTTCATAGACTAACTTTGAAGACAATCCTGGCATGAAATGGGATTCAAAACATGTATGTCATGCCTCCGGAGTACAATCTTACTCATCTTTGCCGACCAAGCGAGCTAGCTTGTGGATCGAATGTGAACTTAAAGACTCAAACTACACCGAATGGAAGATGTGACAAACCTATCTACTTCCTCGCGATGGTGACGATCCTATAGGCACTGGTCCACATAATTTTAACAACATCCCTTACTGACTACTTCATATGTGAATATTGGATTAAGAAATGATCCGTAACAATTGTGGATTCTCTCGACTACGATCCAGAGTGATCATGGCTTTTGAATTCCTTACTGTTACGATTCAATGCAATTTTAAGATCCTGGATTAATATCAAGATATCAAGATAGTTCGAACTTGAGTACAAATGACAAATTCATATGTTGATTCTGATGTGCTTTATGCCAACAGTCCAGTTGTTAGCTTAGAGCCCAAAGATTCTTACATCGCCCCATGATTTGGGTGGCTACTCCATTTATTGACTCATATGTAAAGGAAAGTCCAACCTTACCACGCGCTTGGCTTGCATAGAGTGATGATGTTGTTTGGTGACGACCTATGCGTGTAGGATCACGCTCGGGAGCCGACAATTTAGCATGACTTCTGACAGATGAATTAGATCTTTTGATTTGACAAGGTTTAAACAATTTCTTGATCGTCTCGAATACTCCTCTCATAGAACTTAGCCTGATTAGCTCCAATGGAAGCAATGCAACAATTGGATAAAGCATTCTCAAGGACAAATGATATTCCAGAAAGATTTAGCTCAACATATTCAAAGCACATCTCATCCTCGATAAGATGTACTTTGGGGGGCAAAATGTTAGCCTGCTTTGTGACCAGGCTACCCAAAGCAAAGATCATGTTGACATACCTCTGGGTAAATGCTGTCTCATATGGAATCTCTGGATAACATCGCTCTCCGGTATTGGAAGCATCATCAGAAGACACAAGGCAGTTTGGTCAAAATCACAACATCAGTATAAACTGGCCCGAAACCCCTATCAAATGACCTCATTTGGATCTATTCACTTCAAATACTCGTAGCCCTTTGAATTAGCTTCAGTTTGAGCTTTGGTTTGGCTCAATCGGACTTACGGTTTGAAAGTTACGCCTATTTCCGTGAACGGGTGTAAGCTGGCATATGACCGCGATCTGATCCGCCCTTGCCTAAGCGATCCGATCCGACCCATGACCGCGATCCGACCCATGACCGCGATCCGACCCATGACCGCGATCCGACCTTCGGACCTGTTCAAACGCAGCTTGTTTTGACCTATTCTCAAGGCTACTGGCTCTCCTATTTTTCTGGATCGCCTGCCACGTACCACGTCACGAACAAGTCCTCCCAGGATCTTTCCTACAGCTATAAATACACCTTCAGAGGGCATTTTCAAGGGACTTTTTGGCATCTCCTCATCCATGGCTGCCATAGCCAACACTTCTCCATGAATAACCACCATCTTCCTCAATAAATTCAATGGATTCAGAGAGAATTATTCATTGAATTCAAGTGATTGAAAGACAATATTCATTGTAATTGTAATCCATGAGTGAAATGAGAAAATAAGAAGTGGACGTAGGCTCGTTAACGCCGAACCACTATAAAAATCTCGTTGTCTTGCTTTTTTTTTCTTTCTATTTTTTGATTATTTCTTCATATCCTATGCTCAAAATACGACAATTTGGGTGTTAGAGCCATTTTTTGATCTAACAAATATTATTAATGACTAGTAATTAGTAATAAAATACTATAATTAATAATTAGTAACATGTAGTTAATATGATATTATTAAATATTAATAAATAATAAATATTAATTTTAAGAAAACGTTGTAATTATTAATTATTGATTGTCGAAAATTGGCAGTAGACATTTATTACAATAGGGATTTTATGATTATTGTATAATTGGTAAACTTAATTACTCGATATTACTTACTAATAGCAAAAATAAACCTGTTGGAATATTAATTATATATAATAATTAGCAATTAGTGATTATTTATCAATAAAAAATTAGTTATTATAAGTTACAAATGATTAATATAATACTATTAATGATTAATTATTAAATAATATAATATTGTTAATGATTAGTAATTAGTAATATATTATTATATTTAGTAATAATTTTTTGACTGTTGTAAAATAGACATTTATTACAACTGACATTTGCGAAGGTCGTAAAATTAATATCTATTACAACGGGAACGAAATGACCGTTGTTATAGAACTTTATTACAACATGCAGTTTTTACCAGTTGTAAAAAGAGTGTTGTAAAGGATATTTATTGCAACGGTCAACAAAAGACCATTGTAATAGTATTCTATTACAACAGACAATCTTTGCCTGTTGTAAAAGGGTGTTGTATAGGCATCTATTACAATGGTCCAGAATGTGACCGTTGTAATATCATTCTATTACAATAGGCATCTATTATAATAATAACTATTTCATCCAAATTTATAAAATCAAACATAATAAATAAAAAAAATATTAAACATATTATTAATTTCTTAAGAAGTATATTTTATTTAAATATTAAATATTACTTATAATAATAGTTATTATTATGTAGTACTTATTTCTTCTTTGAATATTAATTAATAAAAGTCAATTGCTAGTATATGTAACTAGTTATTAACTATTTATTAGTTATTTTATATTTAAATTTATTAACACTATTTATTAGTTATTATTATTATATCCATTATTAATTATTTAATGTTAATTATCAATATTAGTTATTTCATATTTAAAATTTATTATTATTATTTTTAATATTGATTATATTTTAATATTAATCTTTTATTAATTATTATTATTTATAATTTAATATTAATCTTTTATTAATTATTATTATTTAGAAAAGAAAGATTGTAATAAACATTTGTTACAACTGACAAAAAAGAAAGGTTGTAATATACATCTATTACAACTGACAAAATAAAAGAGTTGTTAAAAATATGTTTATTACAAATTTCAGGAAATAACAGTTGTAAAAAAAACTTTATTACAACTTTCATTTTGTGACAGTTGTAAAATTACAGTTGTAATATGATATTTTTGTTGTAGTGAAAATACCTGAGTCAGAGCATGTGCTATCAATTGTCAGTGGGTTAGATGATGAATATGAAGCAATTTCAGCAATTATATTATCCATGGATCCTACACCTTCACTGCAGTACGTATGTTCGACCTTATTGGCTCATGAGGGCAAAAATGATCACCAGAAGAATGTCAATTCTGATCTATCAATCAATTATACCACATATGGTAGAGGAAAGAATCAAGGAAATACATCAAGAAATCAACACAATGTTCAAAGGGCTGGTCAGTCTAGTTGAGGCAGAGTAGAGAAAGAAACAACAACAGCAGAGTTAGGTGTCAGAGTTGTGAAAAGTTTGGCCATAGTGCAAACAAGTGCTATTTTAGATACAACTCCAATTTTAATCCATCACAGTCACGCAACAATTCTTGTGTCAATATGGTTAATGTGCAGAAAGACAGCAACAAAAATCAGGCTGAAAGTGTTAATGCTGATTTTACAGCAATTGTTGATGATAGTAATGATGATAGCTGGTATTCAGATAAAGGGCGACCAATCATGTGACTAACAACCTAAACAATCTCAATTTGTGGGAACAAAGAGTGCAAAGGTATGTAGAATTTACTCACGGGTAATGGAAAAACTGTGCACATTACACATACTAGAAATGCAAGTTTGGATGGACCAAAACAATTAATCCTAAAAAAAAAATTAAGGGTTCCATCTATCAAGAAAAAATCAATGAGTGTTTCCCAATTTGCTAAGGACAACAATGTATTTTTTTGAATTTTATCCTAATGCTTGCATTGTTAAAGATATACTAACACAGGAAATTACTTTGTAGGGTAATGAATATAAGGGACTGTACAAATTTAATGTTTCTAGTTCTAGATCATCTGCGTTAGATAGAAAGACATGTATGCTGACAATCATGAATAACTCTAACGAATATAAAGATTTCAATTTGTCGCATAGTAAGCTAGGTCATCCTAGTTTAAAAACTGTCAGACATATCATGTGTAATAACAATTTTTTTGTGAATAAAATTCCTATTTCATATATGTGTATGGTGTACCTTTCGTCAAATGGGAAAGAGTCATAAACTTACACTTCCATATTCTCAGACTAATTAAACTAGACCCCTTCAATTAATTTCTACTGATTTGTGGGGTCCTGCACCTATAAGTTATGCTTATGGATATAAGTATTATATTTCTTTTATTGATGCTTATTTAAGGTGTGTTTGGATATATATGCTAAAATCAAAGGCTGACACTTGTAGTACAGTTATCCAGTTTATTAATAAGGTTGAAAACTTAATTGGTAGTCATGTAAGTATTTTGTAGACTAGGGGTGGAAAAGATTTTTTTCCTTTGAAAACATTTTTTGATAAAAAGGGTATAAGTCACAGAACTACATGTCTTTATACATCTGAACAAAATGGCATTATTGAATGAAAGCAAAGACATGTTGTGGAAACTGGTTTAATCTTGCTTGCTCAAGCCTCTATATGCCATTGAAATTTTAGCCAGAGGAATTTAACACAGCAGTGCATTTGATTAATTTACTTCCTACAAAAGTTCTTGAATTCAAATGCCCTCATGAAGTGTTATACAAAGTTAAACCAGATTATAAACATTTGAAAGTCTTTGGTTGTCATTGCTTTCCAAACTTAAGGCCTTACAATACTCATAAATTAGATTTCAGATCTACACCATGCACATTTTAGGGAATTGTAACGATCAAAAAGGTTATAAGTGTTTAGATAGCAAGGGAAGAATATATGTGTCAAGACATGTTAGGTTCAATGAAGCAGTTTATCCATTCAGTCAACCAAACATTAAAACTACTGCAAAAATCATAAATCCAATGATGTATATACCTGACATACTAGAGAAGATAGAGAATGTTATGCCATCTCATCAAAGGGAGAATGATAACAACATCAACTCTCAACACACAGTTCCCATCAATGATGGACCAAGTCAAGGGAATTCTGATATGCCAGATTGTAGAAGCAATCTGCAGGATCATACACAAAGAAGTAATAGTGATAGTGATAATGGTACAGGTAACTCTCATGAATTTGAAGAAGCGGATTCTTCAGGGAACTACAATCGAAGTCCACCAATTAGAGATAATGTCAACACGCATCCAATGATGACTAGAGCTAAGTGTTGTATTTTTAAACCAAAAACCATAAACATTTTGAGTACACAAGATGAACCAATTTCTTATGCTGATGCAAATCAGACTGATGAGTGGAAACCACCTATGTCTGAAGAGTATAATGCTCTTATTAAAAAATAAAACTTGGTCTCTTGTTGAAAAACCCAATAATAAAAACATTATTGGATGTAGATGGGTTTATAATCTCAAAAGGAATGCTGATGGTTCAATTTCAAAATATAGAGCAAGACTGGTTGCTAAGGCATATTCACAACAGTATGGTTTTGATTTTTCAGAAACTTTTTCACTTGTTGTGAAACCCTTTTCAATCATAATTACTTTCACTACTGCTTTATATAGAAATTGGAGCATCAAGCAATTAGATGTGAATAATGCATTTCTCAATGGTGTTTTGCAGGAAGAAGTATATATGGAACAACCTCAAGGTTTCATTGAAAATGGCGACAGAAACTTGGTGTGCAAATTAAATGAAGCTATTTATAGTCTCAAACAAGCTCCAAGGTTTAGGTTTGACAAGTTGAAAGAAAATCTTTCAAACATGGATACAGGCCAACAAAATATGATAACTTAATTTTCACTAAGTTTACTACTACTACCACTACGTATATACTTATTTATGTTGATGATTTTATTATTACAAGAAGCTGTGTTGCTGAAATCAACGGGATAACAAATATACTTAATTCAGAATTCTCAGTCAAGGATCTGGGCAATTTGGATTACTTTTTGGGCATAGAAGTCAAGAGGACAAATGTTTCAGAAATGCACCTCAATCAAAGAAAATATATTTCAGAAATTTTGTTCAGGGCTAACATGAATAAAGCTAACTCATTGGCTACTCCAACGATTACCAGCAATCAATTATCTAAGCTTCAAGGTGAAGACATTCAAAATGGAAAATTATATAGGAGTGTTATTGGAGCATTACAATATGCTACTATTACAAGACCAGATATTGCTTATAGTGTCAATAAAGTGAGTCAATATATGCAAAGACCTTTAGACAGTCACAAGAAAGCTGTTAAGAGGATTCTTAGATATCTGAAAGGAACTATCAAGCATGGTCTCATTTTAAAGTCAAGCAAAAATATTAATATTAATGCCTATGCAGATGTTGATTGGGGTGCAGATCAAGATGACAGAAAGTCTACTTCTGGTTACTATATATTTTTGGGAAACAATCTACTATCCTGGAGTACAAAAAAGCAAAATATTATGTCAAGGTCCAGCACTGAAGCTAAATTTAGGTGTGTTGCAAATATAGCAACAGAAGTCATGTAAATCGAATCATTACTTAGTGAACTCAAGGTCAAATCTAACAAAGTTGCAGCAATTTGGTGACATGAGCGCTATTTCACTTACATCAAATCAAGTTTTACATTCTAAAACAAATCACATAAAACTGGATTTATATTTCATCAGGAAGCAAGTGATTAATGGTAAACTAAAAGTCGGATACATACCATTGTTTTACCAAAAGGCATATATATATACAAAACCTCTGTCCAAGGCGAATTTTAGCAGATTAAGAGATGAATTGAATGTTGATGAACCTGATTTAAGCAAGAGAGGATAGAGGCTGATATATGTTCTAGATTAATCTCTCTCATTTGTTCGTAGGAGAGCTAAAGAACGTCTTCTACCGATAGATTCTTCAATTTATCTTCATATCTGTTGTTTTAACTTGAATCGCCACCATGGAGGCCATTACTCTTTTTTCATTGCAAACCCTAACCCTAGTAGGGTTTGAATGGGGGAAATTAAGAATAACGGCTGCGTTACTTACCTTATATAAGTTACATTTATATTGGGCTTGTACCTGGGATCAGCCCATTTTCTTTAGTTCGCATCTATATATTGTAACATATTGTACATGCTACAATATCATTCTATACATCGTCTGTTTACAAGCAATAAGAGAAATAAATTATTTACATTTCTTTTCTCTTCTGTAAATTCTCTCAATTCATTTTTCTCGCAAATCTTGAGTATATTGAAAATTGGTTAATTTGCAACCATGATGCTTCAGATAGGCCTCGAACTTCTGACCTCTTACAAGGTAAGAGCATACATTTCCACCCTATCACACACGCACATACACACACAAACACACACACACACACACACACACACAGATATATATATATATATGGAGCGACATTGGGAAACAAAATTGAACATAAGAGACGCAAATTGTGGACCATTAGATTCATTTTTCTTTTTATGGTGAATGTAATTCAGGGGAAGTTCTAATGGTTAAGATTGTTTTTGTCTAATTTGGTGTCATTGTTTTGTGTCTAAATAGAATTACCTACATCTTTTTCTAAATGTGTGTGTGTGTGTGTTGATTGAAGAAAGTTGGCACAATACTCAAATATTTTCATGATAGTGAAAATAAGCATAAATGAGGTAAATATGCTGGGTAAACGCAAGAAAAAGGCAATATACTGTCTATACTGATCTGGCATGTCAAAGCCTATGTCTACTCCAGTAATTTAGCACTTTATTGATAAACTTTCATCAATTACAAAAGTGGGATCGGTATTTCTTCCAAAATTACAAGAGTCTTGAGGATCCGAAGTGCCAAAAGTGAAAAGAAGCTCCCAAAGTCCCAGAAGCCAGAAATGATCCCAAGAAGCCAAGAGAAGATCCGTTTCTCTAATCTCGGAGGGGTATTTATAGGTGTGATTTGGAAGGGATGTCAGGAAGGTGCGCGAGCAGGAGCCCAAGAATGCTTAGGGCCCAAATACCCATGCAAATAGTGGCAGATTTTTAGTAGCGGAAAATTCCATCGCAAATTAGCGATGTATGTTTTGAAGCTATTTTGCAGTAGGTTTTCAAGGGATTTGCGTGGGACTGGTGTGCTTGTTCTTCATAAAATGTTTTACTTTTATGTTTTTAATAAGTAATTGATAGTAAAAATAAATTTTAAATAATTAATGTTGATAATAATATACTAGTAACAAAAAATACTATTAATAGTAAATAAAGTTCAATAGTTAGCATTAATAGTATTACATAATGATTTTATAATTCGCAATTATACTTAAAACTAATGATGTATTATCACTACAAGAAAAGTGGCTATCAGCGATAGCAAAAGATAATGTTTTCTTCTCCTTGTTGTAAAAAACAAACATGAATACGTGGTTTTAACGTTAAAATAAATTAAAGTAGGATTTATTTTTCACTTCCCTCCACTTGTACTAATTTCGGCCGCGTATCCATAAAAATCCCCAAATTTTAATACTAAATTATAATTCTTCCTTTGAATTTTCGTCGTCCGGCTGGTCTCCGTATCATTTACAAGTCTCCATTCAATTTGCACTGTTGCTCTGGTCTACGTCTCAGTTGCCATAACGGAAGCGAATCGGTTCCAGTGGAGGAATTTCCGTTCAATTCACACCCATAGATTACACTTCGTGCTCAAGTTTGTAGTGATCGTTGTCAAGAGCGACACACTGGCACTTTTCATCCTCATGTTTCAATGTAAGCATTGCCTTGATTTTTTTTAATCTTTTTCATTGACTAGCCAATCTTCAGTTTTCTTTTAACATCTGTTATGCCTGTAGAAAATTACTAATGTGCTATAAGCAGTTTATACGTTGTTGTGTCTTTATTTAATATCACTGTTTTATTTAAGTAGTTATGTCAATTTTCTTGTACTCAACAATCGACTATTACTTTAAAATTTAGAAATTTGCTTGCTTATGTTTTAAATGACGATGGATAAAAATTGGGTGTATCTACACATGTAACTATTTAATTCTCAACATAAATGTAAGTTGCGAATCAAATCATATATTTTGATGAAAGCTAAAAGTTATTTTTTTTTCAAAGCGCTAGTAGTGAGTATCAGCAAGGAGCTCGGAAACTTGTGCATACCACTATCAAAAGTTCTGGAAATGTAGAAAAAAATTGATATCCTTGCTTAGATTGTCGAAATCTTAGTCATTAATATGTGAAGGTTGTAGTTCGACATTTGATTATAAGAGGAATGGATCCTCCATATAAGACAAGTAGGTGGTATTGTTACGGTAAGCACATAAATATAAGCACAGATGTTAAGTCCGATGACATTTATGATTTATTTTAAGCTATCGATTATGAAAATGAAGATTTGATCAATTATACCTTTTTCGATGATGGTAAGATGAAGATTCTGTACAAAAATGAGAGGATGATTTGTTAAGGAACTTGGAAGAAGAAAAAGCCCCATTGTACCCTGATTGTATCGATCAAACAAAATTTTCTGCCATCCTCACCTTGTATAATCTTAAATGTGAGACTGGATTGTCTGATACTGACTTTGATAAACTTCTAAATGTGCAACGATTATTGTTGCCAAAAAATAATGTACTTCCAAAGACATTGTATGAGGTAAAAAAAAATTCTCAAAATATTTGATATGGGTTTTGAAAAAATTCATGCTTATCAAAATGATTGTTGCCTTATTAGAAGACAGTACAATGATTTGGAAAGTTGACCCAAATGTGGTTTATCAAAATGGAAGAAGAACGAACGTATGAATGAAATTATGCATGGCATTCCGATTAAAGTTTTGAGATATTTTCCAATCATTCCAAGATTTAGAAGAATGTTTAAATCTCAAAAGGCGACAGAAGATTTAAGATGACATTTTAGTAACAAAAGCAATGATGGGAAAATGTGCGTCATCCTATGGATTTAATAACATGGAATGTAGTAGATGAGAAATGGGAATCATCTGCAGTTGATCCACGCAATCTAAGACTTGGTCATGCTACCGATGGTGTTAATCCTTTTATGACAATGAGCTCCAAATTTAGCTATTGGCATGTGATGCTTGTGACATACAACCTCTCGCCAATATTATGAATGTGAAAAACAAAAATATCACTTTTACATTGTTGATTCCTGGTCCAAAGCAACCAGGAAATGATATTGACGTATATTTGGAGCCATTAACTGAAGACTTGCAACACTTGTGGAGTAATGGATTTCAAACTTATGATGCCTTTGTAGATCGCTTTTTAACATGAGAGCGATTTTACTATCGACGATAAATGTCTTTCCATCATATGGAAATCTTGCTAGATGTTGTGTGAAAGATAAAAATGGTTGTCCATTATGCTGTATCATTACTCACCATCGATGGTTGAAACATAGTCGGAAGAGATCTTATATGGGTCATAGGAGATTTTTAGCCCCTTCAGATTCATTGAGAAAGCAAAAAATCTGGTTTGATAATACTATAGAAAATGGTCGTAGATCTAGAGTTTTGGTTGGAAGAAACATCTCTGCTATTTTTGAAAAACTTTCCAAATAATTTTTGGAAAGAAATCAAAAATGAAAATAATAATAGTAAAAAGGGAAAGGGTAAGGAGAAAAAAATTAAGCAGGAGATTAAGAAGAGGAAAAAATAGAGGTGAAGAAGGTGATCTTGTGAATATAGAGCTATCAAGGTGGAAAAAATGATCGATCTTCATTGATTTATTATATTGGAAGGTTTGTTTTTCTTCATTGAAGAATAATAAAATTCTTTAGTAATGAAATGTAACATTGTTGATTTTTGTAGGAACCAGCAATGCATCATAATTTAGACGTAATGCATGTAGAAAATTTGTTAGTGAAAGCGTAATAAGCATGATGCCGCATGATAACAATTCGAAAGATGGAATTAATTATAGAAAAGATTTAGAAAAGTGGGGAATTCGACGTGGCCTTTATGCACAATCTCGTGGAAAAAAATATATCTTCCACAAGCTTCATATATATTGTTCAAATCTAAATTTTTTTTATAAAAGATTGTATGATTTCATGGGACCTAATGGTTATTGCTCGAATTTCAAGAGCTCTACATAGTTGGAGGATTGTAAAATTAGTGGTTTAAAGTCATAGACTAGCGTGTCCTAATGCAACAGTTATTGTCGGTTGCAATAAGAGAATGGTTACCGAAGAAACCAAGGAAAGCAAAATAAATTATGTTCGTTTTTCAATAAACTATGCCAACGTGTTCTTGATGGATAAAAACTACAACATTTTGATGATGAGATTATTCTAATTTTATGTGAACTTGAAAGATATTTTCCACCTTCGTTCTTTGATATAATGATACACTTGACGGTTCATCTTAGATTAGAAGTATGTGGAATGGTTCATTTTAGTTGGATGTACCCATTTGAAAGATACATAAGACACTAAAACATTATGTAAGAAACACAACACATCCTGAGGGGTGTATTGCGGAATCCTATCTTGCATAAGATTGCATGAAATATTTTAGTGAATTCTTAACGAAATCAATATAAATAGAAGAGAAGGAAGTCCGAAATGAAGATTATGAAAACGATGTCATATTTGAAGCACTGTACAAACATAACAACAACATCGTTTGATACACTATAGTATGTCATTTTTCTACAGTGTTTTGGAATGTATTGTGATATGTCCATGATGTATAACAACTTGTCGGTAGATAGCATTCATCAAAATGTTGTTAAAGGATATAACAGCATTTTTTCAATGCTGTCAATGGGAATATTTCTTGTAGAGTATCTAATATCTAAAAATTAATGATTATAATTGGAAATTATACTTAATATGTATTATTTCAAAAAATTAAAACTATGGTATTTCTAAAATAAATTTAAAATTATTCATAAAGTTTGGATATAAACTTTTGAAGTTTTTATAATTTTTAAATAAATATACTTAAAAATTATTATTTGCTAACTAGAGTAATATTAAATTATTAATAATCAACATATAATCGTTGATATTAAATAAATAATAGTTAGTAATTTATATCGACCATTAATAACAAGTTACTGATAAACTATAATTTATAATTAACATTTAATAAGTGATATCAATTACAACTAAGAAGCAACAAGTATTGATTAATAAATAAGAAGTGGCATCCAATAATTAATAATAATTATTAAATATTAGTAACTAATGATTAAGGCTGGTACTTAATAAATAATATTTAGGAATCAAAAAAATAATATTTATTCTTTAGTACTTGATATTTAAGAATTATATTTAAATTTTAATACAATTAGAAAACAAAAATAATTTTTTTTCTAAAATAAATCATAATATTTAGAAACAAAATATGGATTTTCATAAAAGTCAAAAGTTAAACCTTTTAATAATGTTTGCTATTGTGTGGTGTGATTACAGGCTTCCCTCCCTCCTTTTCCCCTAATTTTCATTTCCCGCTTAGTTGTACCTTAACCCAAAATTAATTCCACCCCCACTACCAATCCATTATTCTGCCCGCCTCCTTCATTTCTCCCAAAACAAAAAAAACCGCATTTCTTAAATTAGCTCGCTCTCACTCCTCAGATCTACCGATAGTAACTCCACCGCCGCCACTTATCTACCATCTACATCAGGTCACATTTCCTCAAACTGAACCTCCTAGATCTTCAATTCAAAATGTTTTCCACGATGAAAACCTGGAAACCCTACTTCTACAACCCTAATTTTGGCATCCATGTTGTTGGCGCTCGTCAATTTAGAACCAGCTGGATATTAATAGGTGAGTTTTTAATTTTATTTCATGGCCACTTGTTGTAATGTTACATCCACTTCTAGCACTTCTCTCCACTCCGTCACAAGTGCAAGTCGTTGCCTCTGCATACTTTGTAAGTAAACTGGACCTGTTTTTTTGACTGAGATCTAAACTGAATTATGGAAAATAATAAAAATATTTTTGAAACATTTAATTTTAGTTATGATGATTATGAATGTTCTTATTAAGCTTGTGAAGCATGAGTTGTGCATTTTTAGGTCTGTTGGTCTATCTTAGTGAAAGAGTTATGGTATTTCTAGATTATCTCTAGAAAATATCTCAAAGGCATTGGATAGTTTCATCTGTATTCGCAAAGGAGCAATGTATATCTGAACATTGCTTGCATTGAGTGAGTAACAATATGCTTAGCTGCAAACTAAGTAATGAAATGAAATGGAAGTTAAGATTTTGTAAATGATATATGCTAAAATTTAACTAATTTTCGAGTTCGAAACCTGGAATGGTCATGCCAAAAGGGTTTACCATGTGCATACGCTACGACTTCCACATAGGTGGTAGGTATCCGCGGACCGGGCTAGGTGCACTAAGGGGGAGGGTTACGGCTCCGGTCGGTTTCCCCCCATAACAAATTCAAAAAAAAAAATTAACTAATTTTATTTTTTTACGTTTATTGCAGCTGACTACTGCTTTTTTCCTAATCCAATATCATGTTCTCAGGTGTATGCTTAAATTTTATTTGTTTACGTTTATTTCCTTAGTGATTCATACATATTACTCTGTCTGTTGTTACATTTTGGGCGTGGTTCACCTTACTATTAGATCATCTGAATCATATTGTTCATGTGTTGATTAGTCTTGTTATCTTGACTGGCTATGTTTTCTTGATCTCTGCTACTTGGTTGCACATTTATTATCGTGTTAAGCCATTTCAAACTTGAGACCTTGCGGTTAGTTTGTTTCACATGTTATTTTCCCTCTCCCATGTCTTTACTATGGTGTGATATTCTATATTTCCTAGCATCCCTATTGTCAAATCCATGCCATGCCATGGATTCTTACACTATGTTCTGCACTACTCAATACTTTACCCTGACATGCTGCCTGTAGCTCTTTGTTTAGTCTTGGTAAACTATCATGAGCCATGACAAATGGCATGTTTTGCTGATAGGTTGTTCTTTATGTACATGCCGTGACCATAACACTTTGTTTACTAGACTGGTCATTACTGTTTGGCCATTTTTCCTTGTGATCTTCATTTTGTGTAATTGTTGTGACCTATTACATGCTAGTTGAGTTCCTCCTATGACTTGAAACTTGGTTTCATTTTTAACTTTGTGCTGATTGGTTGTCTTCATTTCCAAACCCACCGTTGTCTTCCCAACAGACATGAAATGCTGACTGTTGGACAAGAAGCCTAGACACCTTACTTTCCTGCTACTTTTGCCATTAAATTGTATTACCTGACCTGCTCTGATTTGTTATTTGCATCTACATGTTGTTTTCCTTGTTGTTGTTAATGTGTTTATTGCATCGTCAACGATAACATTAATAGGTGATTAATCATTCCACTTTCATTTTGTTTTTACTTGGATGGATATAAGTTGAACATGATAGTTTTCTTTAATATAATGTAATTGTGTGTTAGAAATGTTAGCTACTATAGTTTGTAACTCATTTGAAACGGAATAGATATCTATGATACCAACTCGTAATATTCCACTAATGCAATTGGATTACTCTATCATCGTCTACAGATAGATATTGTTAGAATAACTTTAATTTATGGTAGTGTTTGGGTAAGACTCTGTATCTTTGGTGCATTCAGTTTGTTTTAATATTTTATAGTCGGATGCTTATTATTATGTGTTATGCCAAAAATAATGTAAAATTATGTGATATTCTTAAAAAAAGAACAAGCAGTGGAGACATACCATGATAACCAAAGTGAAAACATAACTAGTATAATAAAACAGATGGTAGTTGTTGGAGAGGTTTTCAAGGGTGAGAATTTGCAGGTATGCTTCTGATTAAGGACATAATGGTCCTTGTATAATTCATATTTGTTAATAAATATATTGATTATGTGCATTTGTGGTTCACTGAACTTCTTCTATTTTGTATTTGGACTGATCAGTCTATCTGCAAAAAACAAACTGGCGCTAAGTGTTAAATACATGAATTTGTACTAAGACTTTGTTATATCATTGAAGTTTTGTAGCTGTATATGCCACCTTTATATGATTTTACTGGTTCTAATTTTAGCTTATCATTTCACCTGTTGCAGGTGCAAGAAGTCATGGAATGAGGAAAGGCGAGCAAATTTGGAAAACATGTAAATGAAAGAACATTGAAACCATTGAAGAAGTTGGTAGCGTGTAGATGTATTAGGGGACTTGACTTGCAGTTTGTACTTCCCATGAATGCCATTGGACAGAGCAACAATATAAACTTAATGTATAGAGTGATAACTGATTTGTTTATAATTAATCCAACGTTGATTGTATGATATAACATTGGAACTATTTGATACTCTCATTTATGTTTTGACAGATGAATGATTAATGAATGCATATACATAAAAATATATAGAATTTTCTTTTTTTGTGTATTTCAAGTTCGTGCCTAGCGCAATGGTAAGGTTACCCGGCTGGTAATATGGAGCGCGCAGGTTCGAGTCCTGGCCTCTTCACATATGTGAGGGAAAGACTGTGCGCACTAATCGACCACCCCCAGAGCCCGGAAAGCCGTGAGAATAGTACTAGAAGAGTAAAGACCCGTTACTTCCCCGGTAAGGAAAGCCCGGATACTTTGAGAACAAGCCACATCAGAACGCAAACAGAAGAACAATTCATTGTATATTACAACATTTCCATCAGAATACAAGAATATTATAGAGTATGAATAAATATTACACAGAAAATATCAGAGATTTAAATTACATTACTGCAGCGGAAAAATAATACAAAACACAACTGGAAGTAATACACGGATACAGAGCTTTCTGTATATTGCTTCATGTGTAAATCAGGATCCTGTGAATATAAATCTGCAAAACCAAAACTACTAACTGCCCGTGACAAAATAAGGGCACCCAGGGTTTAGGTTAAAACAATAAACTCCAGGCCAGTCATGGGGCAGGTGAGAGAACTAAAACAGTTATTAATCTTTATTTTAAAGTTAGGTAAATCAAGGGACCACGCCGTATAACACGGAATGGGTTTCCTCCCAAGAATACCAGTGCATAAAACAACAGCGCAATGCTAAATAAAGAAAAATGAAGCTATTATGAGACCCAGGTCCCATCACACAATGCAACGCAAGCCGGAGGATGGGTTTTTACCTTATAATAGCTAAGAATGCTTGATACATTTAAAATAAATCATTTGATACTATTATAAGTGCATAGTGTATAAAACAACTTCAAATCATAAGTATCAATCATAGACGGCATAAGTGCCCCATACCACTATGTCGCCATATATATGTATACAATCAAAACCGCAAAGTCACGTATTGGAAGTTGGATTTCCATCTGTGAACCGAGGCAAGGGATCGTCCTCTACCGAATTCGAGACGCTCTAGCCCGCCCCTCAGACAAGCGTGCCGGCAAGCCTTGGATCGTGAGGGCCGGTCCACCGATGTGGATTATTATGCCTGAACACTACGTTTCCCTACCCTTTGGGGTGTCAATGAGTCCAATGACTCCATCGGCTCCACATAATCACCGATATATCCGAGGCGCCTCGCAACAACAACAACCACACAGGTGAAAATAATATAAATGTCAGGGCTGGTTGGTCACTGACACCACCCTAGCTAGAAAGAAACGCATGTCCTCCCTGATGTCCTCTCCCGTTTCTGGTTCACAACCGGGGTGTGAGGCTCCCGTATCAACGTTATACACAAAGCTATGCCACACAGGCCGTGCTTTGATCATCAACCACAAGATTTTGCTTTTCAACAGAAGCCTTGATCAATTGCCACTTAGGCATGCAACACAGGCAATTCACTCTTTGCGATTGATATCCATCAATATATAACCCCTGAGCTCGTACGTCTCAGAGAAGGGTGTTAAGCAAGAGAATAAATTCTCCGCCACCAAACAGATATATATTTAATAGAAATCAATCACACAGAATAAAATCCAATGTCAGACACACAGTCCATTTGCAAGTTCGTTCTGGGTCTGAACAAAACCGGAGGCACCCTGTACCTCGCATATCCATCGATCTCCAAGTACGTCTAGACGATCACCAACTGATTCCCTCCTCTTGGGTGTACAGCCCAATCAAGATCATCAGTAATCACCCAAACGATGTGAAGACCTCCAGTCTTCGACCACCGTCTTCATCCTCGACACCACGTCGAATCAGTTATTCAGAATGGGATAAACCCGGTCTTTCTGAATAACTCGTGTATGTAATAAACAAGTGTTACACAAACACAACGTACGCCTCATTCCAATTCAGAATATTCTTTTATTCAAATATTCTTACACTTTGGGAAAGGTTCCCATTAATCATATCAAAGATAAATTCTTTAAATTTATTCTTTAATCTCCTTTTGAATATCAATTCAAATTAGTCGGGATTAGCGAACCACACCAAAGTAATCATTTATTTTATTTCCCAATCCCAACCTATTCATCCCATGAAGTAAAACTGGTCATACTTCATATCTAACACCACGGTGTTATCGGTAAATTCAATTACCATTTCACGTTCAAATCTAGTTAAAGATTTAACTATCGCCTGGAGCAAAACTGGTGATACTCCATTCACGATCATTTCAATCTAATTAAAGATTCATTAAAACTTTTTAATCTTCCCAAAAATCTATATCCTGTCTTTAACTGGGTTAAAGAACCAATGTCATTTAAAACATGGTTCACTATAAACCCAAAATCACATTCCATTCCAATTCAATTATTGAAACTTCGAGTTACTTTTAAAACCCTTTCAAATCCAATTTATTTATTTCAAAAATAAATAAATTATTATTCTAGTTCAAAACTAGTTCATTTCGATAAAAATCTATTTTTATCTTTTCAAATTTGGAATTTTTCATCTCAATTCTTCACAAATCATTTATTATGATTTTACACAAATTATTACTATTTTTAATAATTTTATCAAGGCCCATACAGTCGATTTCCATCAACGGTCATCGAACTGCACTTACAACGACCTTTTCCAAATTTGATTTGGACATAATTCTAAATCCAACCATTAGATTTAAAATATCTACTATTAGTTAGAAAGCTCTTTTCGACACGAACCCAACAGTTCCGGTTATAGGAGAATCCGACGGTCAGATCTCCCATAATATCCATTCGAAGTCAATGGTCGAAATTTGTGAACTGTCGCGGTGCGGCGCGTTCTATTCAGGACATTTTATATATATATATAATATATAAATTATATATATTTCATCGATTTCTTTTTAAAACGTATTATATAAATCGTTTTAAATTCATTTTCGAAACAATTTCAACTTCATATTCAATTTCGAATCAAAACTGAATATTCCACATCATCGTTATATAAATGATAATATTTCAAAACGTTATATTTTGAAATCACTTTCTTTTCTATATTCATTATAAAAATGAATAAAATCGATATAAATTTCGTTCACGTCAAAATGGAGTCAATCTAATCGACACAGCTTTTATTCAACACATGAATGTTTTCTTCTATTCAACACATGAATATTTATTTTATTCAACACATGAATATTTATTCTACTCAACACATGAATTTTCATTCTATTCAACACATGAATTTATATAATTCAACACATGAAAATTCTATTCAACACATGAATTTATATTATTCAACACATGAATTTCCATTCTATTCAACACATGAATTTATATTATTCAACACATGAATTTTCATTCTATTCAACACATGAATTTATATTATTCAACACATGAATTTTCATTCTATTCAACACATGAATTTATATTATTCAACACATGAATTTTCATTCTATTCAACACATGAATTTATATTATTCAACACATGAATTTTCATTCTATTCAATACATGATTTTATATTATTCAACACATGAATTTTCATTCTATTCTTTATTTTCCAAATTAGAATGAGGCCCAATCAATTACCATATAATGTTAATTATATGGATTCCCTACAACACATGTATATAATGACCACGATAAATCATCAACCATCATCCAGAGTGCACCACACCACTGCTTAAGCATTAAATATAGATAAGTAACGCTTACACAGTCTGTCAACCAATTGGTCGACATACTACTAAACAATTGGGATTAGTGTACGTAAATATCATCCCAACACCCTTGTGGGGTTTCAATCAATCAAACACATATTTCATTTTTGCAGTTGGACGATGTGTAAAATTTATCGTCCCAATCGATATCAGTCAAATCGGTGTACATAAACAAATCGTTCGATTTGTAAATGAATATTTATTTTACTTCAACACATGAATATATATTTTACTTCAACAAATGAATATATATTTTATTTCAACACATGAATATATATTTTATTTCAACACATGAATATATATTTTATTTCAACACATGAATATATATTTTATTTCAACACATGAATATATATTTGATTTCAACACATGAATATATATTTGATTTCAACACATGAATATATATTTGATTTCAACACATTAATAAATATTTTATTTCAACACATGAATATATATTTTATTTCAACACATGAATATATATATTTTATTTCAACACATGAATATATATTTTATTTCAACACATGAATATATATTTTATGTCAACACTTGAATATATATATTTTATTTCAACACATGAATATATATTTTATTTCAACACATGAATATATATTTGATATCAACACATGAATATATATTTGATTTCAACACATGAATATATATTTGATTTTAGTACATGAATATATATTTTATTTCACAACCAATAGTCAATTTTCACAACACAAATAATCACACATACAAGTCATCCATGGTCTGTGGACGACGGGTGTCGGGTGCTGCTAAGCACCGTCTGCATCCTAGTATATATTTCAAACTAGAAATTAAAATAAAAGTGAGGAGTTCTCACCGACTAGCTAAACCAAAAGCCACGACTCTTCATGTGTAGGAATCTTTGTCGTGCTCGCCTTTTGTTAATTTCATTGTCCGTAGCCACTACATATATAAAAATCACATTTTTATATTGTTGCTATGTATATAAAAATCACATTTTTATAATCACTCTATATGGATAAAAATTCTATTTTTATACTGCTATTATATAGATAAAAATAAAATTTTTATTATGTTACAAATCATATTTTTGTAACGAGGTTTATAGTATAAAAATCATTCCTTTTCATGTATAAAAATCTCAACTTTCTTTTATGAAAATTCATATTTTTATTTCAAATCTCTATATGTAAAAATCATATTTTTATATTGCTACTTCATATATATAAAAATCGAATTTTTATATTCTCTATCTTATAAAAATCATATTTTTAAAATCTCTAATATAGAAAAAACATATTTTTTTCATACAATTAAAAAACAAACCTTTTTCAAAATAAAAATCTTAGCTTTTTGTATTTAAAAATCCTATCGTTTCAGATTTAAAGATCAAATCTTTACATTCATGAAAAATCTAATCTTTTCATCCATGAAAAATCTAATCTTTTATATATATATATATATATTATAAAAACTAAAAAGAAATTTAAATAATGAAATAAAATAAAACTTACTGTCGTTAGAAGGGGGAGAGGGAGGCTGTCCGGGTAGCGGCGCCGGCACTCGCGGGTGGTTCAGCTTCGCGGTGGTGGGCTAAGGGAGTAGACGGCGTCAGTCCAGACAATGGTGGCGGCGATTTTTATTTGGATCTGGGGTCTTGGGGATGGGAACGGAAGATGGAAGTGAGGTAGGGGAAGTCGGAGGGCGTCGGAGGGGGAGGTGCGCCGTCGGAGGGGGCGGTGGGGGAGCGGTCGATGGTGGGTGGCGCGTTGAGGAAGAGAGGCAGCGACGGGTTTTTTTTCCTGATCTGATTTATGTTTTAGAGAGGGGGGCCAAGAGATTATATAGTAATTTAGTTCTTTTTTTTTCTATATAAAGTTGAGTTTGTAAACAAACACCAAACGAGACACACCGACCGTCATCCCTAGCGTAATGCCCCCATTCTGAACACAATGGGATATGTTCCGTAAGCCAGTTTAACCATTTCGATCAGTTTCCATCTAAATTAAATTATAAATCTATATATTCAATTTTAAACGTGCATTTCAATTTACCAGGGCCACATGCGCACTCTAAAAATTTCCGAAAAATATTTTCTAGCTTCGTATTGGCAATACGGTCCTAACCAAACTAATTTCGTTAAATTCTGAGACCGTTTGAAAAATGGCCATTTTCCAGTCGATTAAAATCAACTGAAACTGTCAAAACACATTTTCCTTCGCCACGCTCACATATTAGTTCGAAAAATTATGAATTTTGAAACATAGCAATAACTTGACATCACGTAACCAACAAAAGTGGTTTCGTCGAAAACCGAGGTTGTTTGCAAAATTTCCATTTTTAAGGGCCAGAATTCCATATCGACTATTCTGAATTTTCAACCAGACGTGACTTTTGTTTCCCGTTATGAAATTTCGATTTTTCTAATTTGTTGGAAAGATATTTTCAAATAGATTCTAATATTTTTGGTTTCGCTAAAATTAGGTTTATTTTGAATCTTTACACTCTTTTGAATTTTGAAATCGAATTTTCGAATTACCGTGCCATTTTCAATTCCTTTTATAATTAAAATAAAATATTTATATTCTAACGATGATCTATATAAATATATACGTTCTAATTCTATTAAAAATAAATTTCTCATCATTATTATTTAAAATAAATCATTTTAAATACTCAAAATTCACAAAAATTGCCAAAATAAAAAATTTAAATTGGCTCGGATTTTCCGGGTTATTACAAGAACAAGAGACTACCTGGGAAGTCCTCTCGCGCTTGAGTACGGGAGCGTTTGGCACTCGGTATCCACCACCTTGTGTATTTCAATTTCGTAAATTCGAAAAAGCTTGTAAGTGATTTTTTTAAATATCAATTACCTTTGCGTATTCGTGCTTATATATACATATATATATATATATAATGTATAGGCAGATCAGAAGGGGAATAGTGACAGATTACCAAAAAAAGTTTTTTAAATAAAACTTATTTGCTGCAAATCCATTGCTATCTTGCTGGGGTTTACCGACGGATAACTATAAATAATAATTTCTAAAAAATAATTTTTGATCGCTAAAACATCGGTAAATAAATTAAAGTTAAATTAATAAATAAAATTATATTTTTATTATATAAATAGTAAAATGACAGAAAATTGTCGGAAAACTCATGTTATATTCCATTGCCAAAATCTGACACAATTACCTTCATGGTTTTTACCGAGCACTGTGTTATACAGGAAATCCGTCGCTAAGGCCAATATAGCTACGGATTGGAAACAGTTACTGCCGTCGTTATATGTGGTTTTTCTTGTAGTGCAAACTCGGGTCGGGACCGACCAAGAAACTGTAACATCCCGTATTTTTAATAGTCGAGTATTTAAATTATTTTATTATTTTAAATGTTGATTTCAAATTTAAATAACTTGAGTTCCATGGTTTTGAATATTTTATTAATGTAAATAATAAAATAATAAATTTAATTTTGGAATAGGTGGAATTAGTTGTATTTGCAATATAATATGAATTGGACAATACAAAAGAAATTAATTAAGTTTGTGTTGAATTATTTTAATAAATTTGTTTATTAAACGATGTTTGAATGTGGAATTTATAATGTAATTATAAAACGAGCCGCAACGTTGTGGTAGTTCGTAGTTTTATGTTTTGAATTTTAAATGGATATACAAAATCCAATATAAGTTGGAATTCTTTGAAAGAAGAAACATCCGAATCTGTTTGATTATAATTTTCTAATGGAAGAGAAAAATCATGATTTCATATTGTAGATTTTTAGTTATGTCCAAATCAAATTTTCAAAAGATCGCTATGGAGTCGTTTATAAACCATAACTATTTATTAAATAAAATAAAAAGGTTTTTAGTATATTGGATATCTATTTAACTTAAATTTCAATCTGAAGTAATTTATTTTGAAGCAATATGAAATTCTATTTAAATACAACCGATAATAATAATAATTTATTATTATTATATTGAAGTGTTTTAAAATTGATTTATATTGATTTAATTTGGACCTTTGAAAAAGAACTTTATTCAATCGACCTCAAATTTCAACCAAATGAATTTTATTAAATTTGTAATAGCTAATTATTGCTAAATTTCAAGTTTCGCACCAATCAGCATTATTTTGTGGGCGTACGCAAATTAAATGTGGATAAATCGATAATTTGGACTCAAACTGGCATCGATTTTGCAAACAGACTCAGACTTTGATGAAACAAGTTTTATTGGGTCCGCAATGTTGAACTGTGGCATGGTGTCCGTTATTGTAGTGAATGAAGTTCGTATGTGGTCATACGAATAAATAAACATCAATTGGAAATGGTTATTGGCACAAATTAATATCGTTGGTCACTTTCAAAGAAAATATCGTTTGTCACTTCAAGATAAAATAATATAAATATTCTCTAAATATACCCTAATCCTAACATACCCTAATTCCTAAATCAAAACAATCATCATATTTTGCAATTTCACCCGTTTTACGTTTCTATTTTAATCTCCCAAGCTGTCTTGAATTGATCGAAGTCATTCAAGTACAAAGTTGTAGAGTATGTCGAGTTGTACCTTCACCTAAAATTTGGTGGCGATCAGACACTTGTGGTGGCCGAAATCAGGCTAAAACCATAACTATATGGTTTCGTTTTGTCTCGATTTGCATGAGGTGGGGTCTGACTCAAGTGATGGAGTCTAAAGGAAAGTTGTAGAGGGGTGGAAGGTGGACAATTTTGGTGTTAGGCTGGTCTCCTAAAACGTTCTATCGTCAGAGAAATCAGGAGATGATCGGAGTCAATTGTTTTTGGGTGTTGCATTCGTTGGAGGTGATTGAGACGTCGTGGAGTTCGGGCATCTGAAGGGCAATGGAAGAGGGAAGCTGGGCAATCATTTTGGTGGTAGTGCGGTGGTAGGCGGTGGCCAAATGCGTTCGTTGTGGTGGTTCGAAGTTTTTCCGGTTGAAGCTGAATTCCGGCGTGGTGGAGCAAGGTCGGGGGTCATTATTCAGGGCGGCGGCGCTGCTCGTGACTGCGAAGTCGGGCATGTGATGGGGTCAGCCCTAGGTGGATGTAGTGGCAGCTCAGTGAACATGGAGGGGTTGTGCTTTTTGTTTGAAGGTGGAATCGTGATCTAGGAGAAGACGATCGGGGAAAACATTTGGATTTAGAGAGGGTAATCACGATTAGACAATAAAACCAGTAATTAAGAAAATGATTAGTTAATAGTTAATTCATTTTTATAATCATTATTTATTTAACTTGTAACAATGATATCTCATGCATACATTATTAGAATTCAATGAAATCAGAGGCATTCGGATCGTAGTGAAGAATCCTACATTGCTGAACTGGTTAGTTTGGAATCGGAAGCGATTGGAATTTTATATATTTTCAAATGCCTGTTTGAAACTATATAAAACAATGCCATAACTGTCGAATCGAAAGCAATGTGAGTTATCTCATTCTTTCTAGAATTCTAAGATTTGATTAAAATTCATATAACGGTAGTTTATCGTGGATAATAGAAATATGATACTTGGATATCTTGAATGCCTATCGTTGGTTTAATGGTTGACACTGTTTATATGATCATCATTTAATGGCTTGGATTAAAATTCTATCTTATATGAGATTATGAAATGATATTATAAACTGTGATGCAGGGAAGAACAGGTTGGAGGAATCTAACAGGATTCCTTAAATATTTTGTATACTATTTTTTTCATGTTATTTATACATGAACTGTTTAACCCAATTGATGTTAAAACATGTTTGGATGTTGAACATTGAATTGAATTTCAACGTCGTTATGATTTTAATCAATAGACAGTATTGATTAAGGGATTGGCAGCAGATGGCATAAAATCCACCCTTTTTGTTAAAATGTTGATTTCTCGTTAGACGAATTAATGAAGTTAAGCTATATATTTTTTATAACTAAAGCAAGATTTCCGATCATATTTTATATGTTATATGCAGATGAAGATTTATAAATAAATCGATATTTATAAATTTGTTTTATAAGAGTATTATAAAATGACTATATGATAAGAATTTCATGTTTAAATAAGTTTTTTAAAAAATAATTAACCTGCGGTTTAATAATTAAGGATAATTAATTTTGAGAAAACAATTAAGTGATATTATTAGATTAATTATATTAATCTGTGAGGACGAATTAAATGAAATCAGTTAATGGGTTAACTGATGGTTTAAAGTTGACTAAGTTAACTATTTGGATTAAAGGTGGGTATTAGATTATTTTGTATACAATTAATAAAGAAAATAGTTAAATAAATAGTTGTTTAAATTTAATAAGATTCTTAAAATATAATTTACCTTTTGCTAACAATGTTTAAAGATTTTGATAATCGTTAATGTAATAGTTATTGTTTTTAAATTCAAATAAGTGGTTAACTACCCTACTTTAATGAAGTAAACTTATTTTACTTCAGTAAACGATGAAGTTAATCATATTTAAAGTAATTACTTCTTAATAATTGAGTATGTAATAAAATTTAGTTGAATATGAAAAGAACTTATGAAGGAATTTTATAATAATACCCGAATTTCATAAACAAAGTTATAAAAGAGATTTGAGCTAATGTGGTAATTTAAATTATTTTACTTTATTTTTGAATTAAGTAAAAAGAGTTTAAGATGGTAACCCGATTTGTAATGAGATTTAATTGTATATTCAAAAAAGTTTTGTAAAGAGATTTTTAATAAAAAACCGAAATGTTATGAGAAAGGTTTATGAAGAGAAATCAATGCTAGAGTTATAATTTTAAAGAGGTATTTTACCTAAAAATTGAATTAAGTTAAATGATTAGAATCGGAAGAGTAATGTCGAGAAAGCAAAGATGTATGACGTTAATGGTTTTGGGTAAAGAAATCGTTAAATGGATTTTAGTTATAATATCCAAGAATTTACTTTTATAATGTAATGTAAAATGGTTTTGGGTAAAAGTATTATTAAATGGATTATTGTAATATAATCCAAATTACAAATGGAATTGTGTAAAGAGGTTTATAGCAGAGACTTAGTATTTATTAAACAATTTACTTAATCGAAAAATCGAGTAGAAATGGTTATAATCAACAAAGATTTCCAGAAGTAAGGTTACGGGTTATAAAACCATATTTTAGATAAAAAGGAAGCGATATATGATTGATATTATAAGAAATATCGATTTTTGAGTTACAAATTTTTATATATCTCAAGATAAGAATGTTGTCGATCAAGGTCCGAGAGGTAAATAAAATACCCCAACTTGAACGACTTCACTATTATTGAGGGATGATATTAGTTTTTAATAACAAAGGATGTTGAAATTAGTTTATTACTTCCATAAGAATAATATTGCAATATTATTTGCAAGATCTTGAAATGTAATTAAAGCTATTGGGTTTTAAAGTAAACAATGGATAATTTAACATTGTCTGGCCCAAGTTAAAGCATGATTATATTTACATGATTTGGTTAAATATAAAGCATTATTTTCCAGATAATGGAAATGGTATGGTTCGAAATACATTTATTTAATTAATAAGTAAACGACGATGGTTTATCCAAAGAAATGGAAAAGGAGTATGTTGTGTTGAAAATGGAGATAAATATTTGTAACGCCCGCCTTTTTGACCGCTTTAAACCAGTAATTAAAACAATTTAAAACGTCCAAATCGATGGATCGTCATTTAGCTTATAGAGTTTAAATAAAAAATCAATACAGAAACAAAGAATAAATGGATAACACAGTATTAAACAGCGGAACAAAACTTTTATATTTTAATTAAAATTTTGATACAAGAATTTTTCGATACAGCGGAGAATAAAAATACAATTTTTTTTAAAATGAAATATTTATGGAATTAAATCTTCAGAGTGTGCCGTCTTTGGAATCCCCAGCTTCTCCAATCTTTGAATCCTAATTTGAGATCTTTAAATCTGTACGCTCAGGGTCTGACCCGAGCGTTCCATGCAAAAACATAAAACACTCGAGTCAGGATTAAATCATAGATCAAGTAAATTAACTTCAATAATTACTGAAATATAATAGTTAAACCTACGAAAAACAACCAAGATGTAGCATAGCGATTTGTGACGAAACAAGGCAGGACAACATGTGGATTTATTTATTTATATATATATACATACACACACATATACCGATGACATATATACACATACCGTAGTATATATATATACATTTGTGTACATCAGCCACCACGTATATTAAAATCTTGCTTCGAGCAACATGAAATGCACAATGGAGTACGGAACAGTTTATGCGACTGGACCAAAAGGGATGACTGATGCATGCGGAAAAAACAAAGTGTGGTCAGGTGATCTACATAAAAGTGTAGCCAAGTGAATCAGTAAATAAATATGGGCAAGTGAATCAATACATGCAGTAATGAAATATGCAGCACGCAGTCACTAAACCAGAGCACATGTATGCACAAATATAGGTGCACATTTAAACAGTTTCAATGGCAAAAATAGTCAGGTCCAGCATTAGTGTAACGTCCCGGATTTTTAGCTGTTATATAATGAATATTTAAATTAGTTTTAAATATTTAACTAGGAATATAAATGAATTTTAATATTGAATTTATCGGTTTACTAATCAGTATACGATTTAATATCGAATATATTGAATTGCCGTAATACTAGAACGATAAATAATTTGACGCTGAGTTAAACTGAATTGAGACAATTCAATCGATTAATATAAATTCTATTGAATTAGAACGATAATATTAATAAAATTAACTGTTTGGAATTGAATTATATTTTTAAATCAAATTTAGTTTAAACCATTAATTTAAATTAAATATCTCCTGCAGATAGTAAAATAAAATTCTAGATACTACTCCATTTAGACCAGAATAGCGTTATAATCTGGTATCGTCGGTCGTCACGGTTGAATAGTGGTTCGGGATTACTAGTTAAGGACCGCGAGATATTTTAATTATTAGATTAAAATAAAATCAATATAAATAATAAAAGAAAAAAATCAAAGCCGACCTAAGAAGTGTTTAACGTAGACCTAAATAAAGTCGCACACCCTATATTTCATCTCGAGCCAACAACTTTGTCTCCAAGCTTCAGTATTGGGGAAACAAAGATTTAATGGTTTTTGTACTTCATGTTCTTCCTTCACTTATAAATCCCACCGCAACTACTCACAATTCATCACTTTCGAAAGTTTAAGCATTTGCTCTCGTTCTCTTTCCCCTCTCAAATCAAAAATCAAAGCCGCTTCTTCTCAAATCAAAATCTCGACCCCTTTCTTTGGTTCCGCTATCTCTCTTCAGCATTTAAATCAAAGCCGCCGATTCAAGTATGAAAAAAATGGGGATTTAGAAATCGAGACTCGCGATTTTAAACCACGCGATGCCTGAAGTTGGATGCCGACCAGGTGGCGCTCGCGATTTTTTTTAAAAAAAAAGGGGTCGACGTCGATGGTGTTTGGAGGGGAGACGACTATCTAATGGCGGATTTGGGTTCGAACTAGTGTTCACCGGAGCAGTTCGGTCAGGGAGTCGAGCTCAAGTAGGGCTTCAAGGCATTGGAATTAGTTGAGCTAGGGCGACTTCAGTCTGATGGTTCAAATGGAGTTCGGTAACAGGTTTATATGGAAGTCCAGATTTTTGTTTTTGGGATGAACAGTGAAGGGAGGGGCCACTGTGTTCAAATTCAGGGATAAGGAGGTGAAGGTAGTACATGAGTTTGAAGGAGACTAGTTTGCAGCGAGGGGTTTTTGAGGCAAGCAGTGGATGTGCATGTTTAAAATGGAAATGTAGATTGACTACAAGGTGTTCGACATAATGCTGAAAAGGAGAATGGTTGTTTGGGCTGATGCGCAGTTTTGAAGCTATTCAAGGATTTGTTTCGTGGATTTGTCGAATAGTTTGCAAGCCAATAAGGTATACGTCTTTTACAATTTAAATATACATATAATAATTCATTTATTTATTTGAGTAGTTAATTTAAATTAGTAAATCGTTTAATCGATAAATAAATAAATCATTGTAGATGCAAGATAAATTCACTCGAGATGATCCAAGACGATCCGTAGACACAGCGATTTGGAATTAATTGGGTATTCAGCAAATAAAAATAAAAACACGGTGAGTAAATCTCACTCACCTTTTATTTAGAATTATTTTTATTCGTTAAAAATAATTGTTTGATGCTTGTTTGAATGATTCCTGGTTGTTTTAAATATATTAGTTATTTAGGGTGACTACTATATATATATTGGTTTGGTGGTTGGATTTCCCGCAGTATCATTAGCGGATGCCCGCAGTTTCATAGCGGATGATTACCCTATACGCCCCACGCTATGATAGTGGATGACCTTCTATACCGCGATGTCCTGCCACGAAGCAGGATGGGTATTATTTCTGTTGACTAACATCTGTGGATGCAGGGAAAACAGGTTGGAGGAATCCAACTGGATTCCTCAAAAATATATTATCTGTTTGTTTGTTTGCTTGATTTCATATATTCATATATGACATGTTAAAAATCAAATGATTGAAAATTGGATGATTTGATTGTTTTAAATATCACTGGGCTAAGTGTTAATTTATTTAAATATCGTGGAAAGAATATTTGAGATTTAAAGGGAAAATTCTATTTTTAAATAGAATTTGAAATTTAAATAGATTTGAAATATAAAACTTGTTTTTAAATAAAAAAATAAAACAAGTGATTCCTTTATAAACGAAGTTTATAAATAGTTCTTGTATAAATGAAGTTTATAAATGAAGAGAAGAGAATTTATAAATTATAAGTTTGAATTTGGAAAAAAGAAAAAAAAAACTATTTTCCAAAGTAGAAATATCTATTTCAAAGGAATTGAAATAGAATTTGAATTCAAAGGAATTGAAATAGAATTTGAATTCAAGGAAATTAAAATAGAATTTGAATTTAAAAGAATTCAAATGGAATTTTGAATTCAAAGGAATTCAAATGGATTTGAATAAAGAAAGTTCAAATGAAATTTAAAAATATAGAGATTTGAAAATAGAATTCAAATGAAGTTTAAATATAGAATTTGAATATAAATATTCAAATGGGATTTAAAAATAGAATTTGAATTTTTAAATAGATTTTGAATAAGAGGATTTGAATAGAATTTGAGTAATAGAATTAAATTGGAGTTTGAATATTTGAAATTCAAATAGAATAAATATGGGATTTGAATAGAGAATTCAAATGGAATTTAAACTATGGAATTTAAATATGTAATTCAAATGGAGTTCAAATATAGAATTTGAATATAGAAAAATAAAGGAAATTCAAATATAGCATTTGAATAGATTTTGAATATAAAATTCAACTAGAATTGAAATAGATTTGAATATAGAAATTCAAATGAAGTTGGAAATAGATTTGAATAGAAATTCAAATGGAGATGTAAAGGGAATGTGAATAGTAGAATTCAATAGAAGTGAAATGAAAATTTGAATATATAATTCAAATAGAAGAGAAATGGAATTCGAATATAGAATTTCAAAATGGAAGTGAAATAGATCAGAAATGTTATGTTGAAATGGATTCGATATATATTAAAAATATAGTAGAATAGAGTTGAATTTATTATAAACGAAATTTAAACGTTTATATTTATAAATATAACTAAAACGAACTCGCCGTAGGACTGCAGTTCGTAAATTGGCATTTCGAACTTCAATTGAGTATACAGAACTCGATTGAAGTCGGAATTCTTTAAAACAAGATACGTCAGGACCCATTTGATAATAGTTTTCTAATGAAAGAGAAACTTCTGGATTTCGTCGAATAGATTTTGAGTTATATCAAAATCAAAATTTCAGAAAAACAGCGCCATAACCATTTAAAAACGATAACGGTTTATTTAAATAAATAAAAGGATTTTAAAGGAATGAAATCCGAATTTGCCATTTGGAAATCCAGACTGGAGATATAAAATAAATATGAACTCCAGTAAAGTAAGTGAAATGATTTTTGGTACAAAAACCAGATTTTTAACTACTGAATTGAACTAACTAGTCTAGACTATATTTGGTTAAAAGGGGGTTTTTGAATCGAATTTGGGTTCGGTTAAGAAAATTGAACTGGTAAATATATATTCGAAATCGAATATGGAACTTGAGTTGGAAATGGAATCAAATTACTTTATAAGCATGATAAAAGGGAATTGAACATGCTATTTTCAAATATAAAGTAAAATAGGCCAAAGAAGCTAATAAGAGGATTAACTAGTGAATTGAATTAAAATGACCAGATTGAGTTGAATTGAATTGAAACAGGTGAACATGTGTTAAGACAGGTAAGGGATGGGGTATATGTAGATTCTTATTTATGTGCCCGACAAAAAGGTACACGTTTAAATTCATATATGAGATTTCATGCGCCGTATCGGCAAGCCGCTTGGCTTTTCCTTTTTCTTTTGGATTGGTGAGGACCACGGGGGGGCTATTTGAAATATCCCGATGCTCCTGGTGCAGGGGAGGTTATGGCGAATTTTTCCGGGAATTTAAGGAGTTAGAATATTTTTAAGATAATTTGATAGTTATAAATCAATGTATCGATATATGTAGAATTCGATAAGGAAAGGAAATCAAAATAGAGTATTGGAAACAGAAAGGGAAATCTATAAATTAGAAATAGAAAGCGAACTTTATAAATGTTTTAAAAATGAATAATTGGATTGTATAGTGTGTTTATTCGAGGTAAGTGGTTTTGCCGTTTTGAAGTTGAGGATGTTTTCAGTGAAGGTCTGAGAGGTAATTTTACCCCAACTTGATTGATTTCATTTTAAATGGATAAATAGCAAGATCCAGTCTCGAAGAGAAGTGTTTGAAAAAGAGTTAGTTGAATAAAATATTTTGGGTTGTTGTAACAATGTTTTACACAACATTCGTTTTAAACCCAGGTGATGAAATTTTGGAAATATAAAAGTAAATTTTTCCTGAGTATAATTAAAATAATCGGGATAGAGATAAGTGATTGAAATTGTTTTCAATTACAAATAGGAGATATATTCTAATATATAGAAAATAAAAGAAGTTGATATTTGGAAACGTTTTCCAAATGGCATAAGAAACCAAGATGATTATTGGAAATATTTGGTTAACAAATATTGATAGAGAAAATGGAGAAGAGATTTAATTAATGAATAATTAATTAAAGAGCCCAGTGATTTGATTGATATGTTGAATGAACACTTGCTTTTATTCGATAGTTAAATCACAGACCATCGAAGTTTTTTACCATCGTTGTCAATATGGAGAGACCGGTTGGATTATTATCCGTGAACCACTCTGTATTGGCAGTAGCGTTGCGAATCAGATTATATCAAGATAATCGAAGATGGAGTGAAGTGCAAGGGCTTTTTCTATTAATAGAAATTGTGCCTTCGGTTTCGTTCAATCCCAGAACGAACGTAAATGATCTAATGGGTTGGTCTGTATAAATATAAACGGTTGCAACGGATTTATTCCCTTAGCATAATATCCAGAATATTTGTGCAAAGCCACTAGTGATTAACGGATCTGACAGTGTGGCATTCAAAGTGATTGTGCTATCAATGAATGGTAAGTATTCGTAGCCTCAGGCCTCAACAACCAGGAAAGGACAAAAATCGGGCAGGCAGCATGGCTATGTGGGTCGCACCCATTAGGATGTATAATCACCTATCTAGAGGTTCATTTAAATTCTTATTCTATTCGATGCTGTCCCAGTCGGGAGACGGTTGCTTATCCCAACCGTTGGTGATATACATTCGATACACTCAAGCGAAATGAGTGGTCGGTCATGTGTGGGCCGGGTTACAAGATGTTCTTGTTGAACCCAGTGTATTCCTCTCTAGAGATACACTAGCGGAAGGTGGTTCCATACCTTGTCATGTTGGAAATCCAATCTCCAATAAGCGCCATGCGGTTTTTGATTTTATACTATATATGTGGAGCGTGAGATGCAAGCGTTCTGCTATTTGGTTATTTATTTGTTGTAAACATTATTATAATATCACTGGATTTTTGTATCAAAGTGTTTTGGATTATAGTAAGGTAAAAACCGTCCATGATTGTGTGTGGGCTGGTCTTACTATTATATTTTCTTTTGAAAGGATTTTAAAGGTTAAACCAATGATTTGAGTTTACTCACACCAGTCCCATGGCTGACCCAGAGATTATTTTGTTTTGTTTTCCCTAAACTCTTGGGTGCCCAAATTTGTACGGGCAGTCAAGTAGTCGGGATTTCACAGATTTAATTGGAGGAGCTGGAAGCAGGAGGCTTCACCAGTTAGCTGTAGATTATCGTATTTCCGATGTGTACTATGTTGTATCTGGAAACAGGTGTTTATAACTGTTCCAGGAATAACTGTTGTGCTCTGATGATGGTATGTATATAAAGTTACTGATTGTATTTCAAAAGTTATGTTATTTAATATATTTTATTCGTGCCGCTGTGAGATTTGTCTTCTTTGTTTTCTTCTATTCTAATATTTCTTTCTTTCTATTTCTCATCCTCTAACTTCTTTCTAATAATGATTCGTATTTCTGTGCAATTTGGGTTGGACGTGTGGTGTTATTAGTCAACTCAGATAGTACGGATTTGCGGGTCGTTACAGTTGGTATCAGAGCTTAGGTTGAGCGAATACCTAGGCTTGTGTGGCATGTGCTCATTAGAGATAGGGTCAGTAGTACCCTAGAATGAGTTGAGTGTATAGATACGAGAGAGCGTATTTGTTAGTTGATATAAAAGTTGTTTTATATTGTATTGGCTAGTCTGTTGAGTGGTTTATGAATTCTGATCGAATAGCGGGACGCCACAAAGTCGATAGGAATTTCTAAACACTTGAACAGGAGATTGAACACGATATTGTTTTAAAGTGGGTGAATGAAATTATTTTACCCAAAATTTTATTTTGATATAGAAAGAATAATTTTTGAAATTATTATATTATATGGATGTGTTGATTGATATCATTATAATCAGATAAGATTATAAAAATTGAAATGGTTATTTATAACCAAACTAAATTTGTATATGAATAAAATAAACAAATGAGGTGAATCAAAATGGAACTCAGAACCAGGAGTTGAAATTTAAATCCTGGGAAGTTTGAAAATATTTTCGAAGTACATTAAAAGAATATAGCTTTGTTTTGAAAAGACCGTTTGAATAAAAATCATATTTGAATGGATTTTGAAATAGACAAAGCATCAACCTCACTTCAGTGGCTGGAAAATAATTCTGATGATGACTGCAGCTTCATCAGTGTTCATTTTCGAGTTTCTAAGTGACGGATTGCTGCCTTAGAAAAAGTTTTGATGGGAATTTGTTTGAAAGAAAACAAGTTGGTTTGAAAATTCAAATGTTTGAATTTGGGATGGTTCTAAATATATGTGGATATATTTATGTAATTAAAAACCCGGGAATTTGAACTCTGAAATCTAAATTTAACTTAAGCAAGTTAAATAGATAGAAATGATGGAAACCAGTTAAATGAACTGAAATTAAATATTTCCATGAAAAGCTAAAGTTGTATGGGACTTGAGTTATAGAACATGAAATACTGAGTTATAACAAAGTGGGTTTTGAAAAGTTAACGGGTTTGCAGCATTTCTTCTACCTTAGTAATTTCGGGGACGAAATTCTTTTAAGGGGGAAGGAATGTAACGTCCCGGATTTTTAGCTGTTATATAATGAATATTTAAATTAGTTTTAAATATTTAACTAGAAATATAAATGAATTTTAATATTGAATTTATCGGTTTACTAATCAGTATACGATTTAATATCGAATATATTGAATTGCCGTAATACTAGAACGATAAATAATTTGACGCTGAGTTAAACTGAATCGAGACAATTCAATCGATTAATATAAATTCTATTGAATTAGAATGATAATATTAATAAAATTAACTGTTTGGAATTGAATTATATTTTTAAATCAAATTTAGTTTAAACCATTAATTTAAATTAAATATCTCCTGCAGATAGTAAAATAAAATTCTAGATACTACTCCATTTAGACCAGAATAGCGTTATAATCTGGTATCGTCGGTCGTCACGGTTGAATAGTGGTTCGGGATGACTAGTTAAGGACCGCGAGATATTTTAATTATTAGATTAAAATAAAATCAATATAAATAATAAAAGAAAAAAAATCAGAGCCGACCTAAGAAGTGTTTAACGAAGACCTAAATAAAGTCGCACACCCTATATTTCATCTCGAGCCAACAACTTTGTCTCCAAGCTTCAGTATCGAGGAAACAAAGATTTAATGGTTTCTGTACTTCATGTTCTTCCTTCACTTATAAATCCCACCGCAACTACTCACAATTCATCACTTTCGAAAGTTCAAGCATTTGCTCTCGTTCTCTTTCCCCTCTCAAATCAAAACTCAAAGTCGCTTCTTCTCAAATCAAAATCCCGACCCCTTTCTTTGGTTCCGCTATCTCTCTTCAGCATTTAAATCAAAGCCGCCGATTCAAGTATGAAAAAAATGGGGATTTAGAAATCGAGACTCGCGATTTTAAACCACGCGATGCCTGAAGTTGGATGCCTACCAGGTGGCGCTCGCGAATTTTTTTTTTTAAAAAAGGGGTCGACGTCGATGGTGTTTGGAGGGGAAACGACTATCTGATGGCGGATTGGGGTTCGAACTAGTGTTCACCGGAGCAGTTCGGTCAGGGAGTCGAGCTCAAGTAGGGCTTCAAGGCATTGGAATTAGTTGAGCTAGGGCGACTTCAGTCTGATGGTTCAAATGGAGTTCGGTAGCAGGTTTATATGGAAGTCCAGATTTTTGTTTTTGGGATGAACAGTGAAGGGAGGGGCCACTGCGTTCAAATTCAGGGATAAGGAGGTGAAGGTAGTACATGAGTTTGAAGGAGACTAGTTTGCAGCGAGGGGTTTTTGAGGCAAGCAGTGGATGTGCATGTTTAAAATGGAAATGTAGATTGACTACAAGGTGTTCGACATAATGCTGAAAAGGAGAATGGTTGTTTGGGCTGATGCGCAGTTTTGAAGCTATTCAAGGATTTGTTTCGTGGATTTGTCGAATAGTTTGCAAGCCAATAAGGTATACGTCTTTTATAATTTAAATATACATATAATAATTCGTTTATTTATTTGAGTAGTTAATTTAAATTAGTAAATCGTTTAATAGATAAATAAATAAATCATTGTAGATGCAAGATAAATTCACTCGAGAGGATCCAAGACGATCCGTAGACACAGCGATTTGGAATTAATTGGGTATTCAGCAAATAAAAATAAAATCACAGTGAGTAAATCTCACTCACCTTTTATTTAGAATTATTTTTATTCGTTAAAAATAATTGTTTGATGCTTGTTTGAATGCTTCCTGGTTGTTTTAAATATATTAGTTATTTAGGGTGACTACTATATATATATTGGTTTGGTGGTTGGATTTCCCGCAGTATCATTAGCGGATGCCCGCAGTTTCATAGCGGATGATTACCCTATACGCCCCACGCTATGATAGTGGATGACCTTCTATACCGCGATGTCCTGCCACGAAGCAGGATGGGTATTATTTCTGTTGACTAACATCTGTGGATGCAGGGAAAACAGGTTGGAGGAATCCAACTGGATTCCTCAAAAATATATTATCTGTTTGTTTGTTTGCTTGATTTCATATATTCATATATGACATGTTAAAAATCAAATGATTGAAAATTGGATGATTTGATTGTTTTAAATATCACTGGGCTAAGTGTTAATTTATTTAAATATCGTGGAAAGAATATTTGAGATTTAAAGGGAAAATTCTATTTTTAAATAGAATTTGAAATTTAAATAGATTTGAAATATAAAACTTGTTTTTAAATAAAAATATAAAACAAGTGATTCCTTTATAAACGAAGTTTATAAATAGTTCTTGTATAAATGAAGTTTATAAATGAAGAGAAGAGAATTTATAAATTATAAGTTTGAATTTGGAAAAATGAAAAAAAAAACTATTTTCCAAAGTAGAAATATCTATTTCAAAGGAATTGAAATAGAATTTGAATTCAAAGGAATTGAAATAGAATTTGAATTCAAGGAAATTAAAATAGAATTTGAATTTAAAAGAATTCAAATGGAATTTTGAATTCAAAGGAATTCAAATGGATTTGAATAAAGAAAGTTCAAATGAAATTTAAAAATATAGAGATTTGAAAATAGAATTCAAATGAAGTTTAAATATAGAATTTGAATATAAATATTCAAATGGGATTTAAAAATAGAATTTGAATTTTTAAATAGATTTTGAATAAGAGGATTTGAATAGAATTTGAGTAATAGAATTAAATTGGAGTTTGAATATTTGAAATTCAAATAGAATAAATATGGGATTTGAATAGAGAATTCAAATGGAATTTAAACTATGGAATTTAAATATGTAATTCAAATGGAGTTCAAATATAGAATTTGAATATAGAAAAATAAAGGAAATTCAAATATAGCATTTGAATAGATTTTGAATATAAAATTCAACTAGAATTGAAATAGATTTGAATATAGAAATTCAAATGAAGTTGGAAATAGATTTGAATAGAAATTCAAATGGAGATGTAAAGGGAATGTGAATAGTAGAATTCAATAGAAGTGAAATTAAAATTTTAATATATAATTCAAATAGAAGAGAAATGGAATTCGAATATAGAATTTCAAAATGGAAGTGAAATAGATCAGAAATGTTATGTTGAAATGGATTCGATATATATTAAAAATATAGTAGAATAGAGTTGGATTTATTATAAACGAAATTTAAACGTTTATATTTATAAATATAATTAAAACGAACTCGCCGTAGGACTGCAGTTCGTAAATTGGCATTTCGAACTTCAATTGAGTATACAGAACTCGATTGAAGTCGGAATTCTTTAAAACAAGATACGTCAGGACCCATTTGATAATAGTTTTCTAATGAAAGAGAAAAATCTGGATTTCGTCGAATAGATTTTGAGTTATATCAAAATCAAAATTTCAGAAAAACAGCGCCATAACCATTTAAAAACGATAACGGTTTATTTAAATAAATAAAAGGATTTTAAAGGAATAAAATCCGAATTTGCCATTTGGAAATCCAGACTGGAGATATAAAATAAATATGAACTCCAGTAAAGTAAGTGAAATGATTTTTGGTACAAAAACCAGATTTTTAACTACTGAATAGAACTAACTAGTCTGGACTATATTTGGTTAAAAGGGGGTTTTTGAATCGAATTTGGGTTCGGTTAAGAAAATTGAACTGGTAAATATATATTCGAAATCGAATATGGAACTTGAGTTGGAAATGGAATCAAATTACTTTATAAGCATGATAAAAGGAATTTGAACATGCTATTTTCAAATATAAAGTAAAATAGGCCAAAGAAGCTAATAAGAGGATTAACTAGTGAATTGAATTAAAATGACCAGATTGAGTTGAATTGAATTGAAACAGGTGAACATGTGTTAAGACTGGTAAGGGATGGGGTATATGAAGATTCTTATTTATGTGCCCGACAAAAAGGTACACGTTTAAATTCATATATGAGATTTCATTCGCCGTATCGGCAAGCCGCTTGGCTTTTCCTTTTTCTTTTGGATTGGTGAGGACCACGGGAGGCTATTTGAAATATCCCGATGCTCCCGGTGCAGGGGAGGTTATGGCGAATTTTTCCGGGAATTTAAGGAGTTAGAATATTTTTAAGATAATTTGATAGTTATAAATCAATGTATCGATATATGTAGAATTCGATAAGGAAAGGAAATCAAAATAGAGTATTGGAAACAGAAAGGGAAATCTATAAATTAGAAATAGAAAGCGAACTTTATACATGTTTTAAAAATGAATAATTGGATTGTATAGTGTGTTTATTAGAGGTAAGTGGTTTTGCCGTTTTGAAGTTGAGGATGTTTTCAGTTAAGGTCTGAGAGGTAATTTTACCCCAACTTGATTGATTTCATTTTTAATGGATAAATAGCAAGATCCAGTCTCGAAGAGAAGTGTTTGAAAAAGAGTTAGTTGAATAAAATATTTTGGGTTGTTGTAACAATGTTTTACACAACATTCGTTTTAAACCCAGGTGATGAAATTTTGGAAATATAAAAGTAAATATTTCCTGAGTATAATTAAAATAATCGGGATAGAGATAAGTGATTGAAATTGTTTTCAATTACAAATAGGAGATATTTTCTAATATATAGAAAATAAAAGAAGTTGATATTTGGAAACGTTTTCCAAATGGCATAAGAAACCAAGATGATTATTGAAAATATTTGGTTAACAAATATTGATAGAGAAAATGGAGAAGAGATTTAATTAATGAATAATTAATTAAAGAGCCCAGTGATTTGATTGATATGTTGAATGAACACTTGCTTTTATTCGATAGTTAAATCACAGACTATCGAAGTTTTTTACCATCGTTGTCAATATGGAGAGACCGGTTGGATTACTATCCGTGAACCACTCTGTATTGGCAGTAGCGTTGCGAATCAGATTATATCAAGATAATCGAAGATGGAGTGAAGTGCAAGGGCTTTTTCTATTAATAGAAATTGTGCCTTCGGTTTCGTTCAATCCCAGAACGAACGTAAATGGACGAATGTCTGACAAAGTATTTCCAATGATCTAATGGGTTGGTCTGTATAAATATATATGGTTGCAACGGATTTATTCCCTTAGAATAATATCCAGAATATTTGTGCAAAGCAACTAGTGATTAACGGATCTGACAATGTGGCATTCAAAGTGATTGTGCTATCAATGAATGGTAAGTATTCGTAGCCTCAGGCCTCAACAACCGGGAAAGGACAAAAATCGAGCAGGCAGCATGGCTATGTGGGTCGCACCCATTAGGATGTATAATCACCTGTCTAGAGGTTCATTTAAATTCTTATTCTATTCGATGCTGTCCCAGTCGGGAGACGGTTGCTTATCCCAACCGTTGGTGATATACATTCGATACACTCAAGCGAAATGAGTGGTCGGTCATGTGTGGGCCGGGTTACAAGATGTTCTTGTTGAACCAAGTGTATTCCTCTCTAGAGATACACTAGCGGAAGGTGGTTCCATACCTTGTCATGTTGGAAATCCAATCTCCAATAAGCGCCATGCGGTTTTTGATTTTATACTATATATGTGGAGCGTGAGATGCAAGCGTTCTGCTATTTGGTTATTTACTTGTTGTAAACATTATTATAATATCACTGGATTTTCGTATCAAAGTGTTTTGGGTTATAGTAAGGTAAAAACCGTCCATGATTGTGTGTGGGCTGGTCTTACTATTATCTTTTCTTTTGAAAGGATTTTAAAGGTTAAACCAATGATTTGAGTTTACTCACACCAGTCCCATGGCTGACCCAGAGTTTATTTTGTTTTGTTTTCCCTAAACTCTTGGGTGCCCAAATTTGTACGGGCAGTCAAGTAGTCGGGATTTCACAGATTTAATTGGAGGAGCTGGAAGCAGGAGGCTTCACCAGTTAGCTGTAGATTATCGTATTTCCGCTGTGTACTATGTTGTATCTGGAAACAGGTGTTTATAACTGTTCCAGGAATAACTGTTGTGCTCTGATGATGGTATGTATATAAAGTTACTGATTGTATTTCAAAAGTTATGTTATTTAATATATTTTATTCGTGCCGCTGTGAGATTTGTCTTCTTTGTTTTCTTCTATTCTAATATTTCTTTCTTTCTATTTCTCATCCTCTAACTTCTTTCTAATAATGATTCGTATTTCTGTGCAATTTGGGTTGGACGTGTGGTGTTATTAGTCAACTCAGATAGTACGGATTTGCGGGTCGTTACAATTAGATTAACCAAGATTTAGAGCACTCATGGTACAGTCATCAAGTAACTTTGTATGCAAAGTATTTTATCTTTACAAAATGTTTTTAAATGTGTACCTAATAACATAGACTTTATATGACAACAAATTAAAAAAAATTGGTCAGTGTAATCTATATAGATGTTCATGTGTTTATGAAATGGACCTCGCATACTAGACAACTATATTCAACAAATTTATTTCAGCGGGCAAAAATGGTTTCAGCAACTTCCATTTAGTAACGAAATGGTTTCTTTGCACTTTGATATTACATGAATTTCAAATCATAAATATGAAATATCGCGATGTTAGCGAGTTCGAATTGTAATTATATGTAAATTATATGTAAATTATACGTTTAGACATTGTTTAATAAACGAATTGCATATGTTATATATCATTTTATAATTCCAGTTAAATATTTAATATAATAAAATATATTAAATATCTGATTACCAAAAATACGGGACGTTACATTCCTTCCCCCTTAAAAGAATTTCGTCCCCGAAATTAGTAAGTAAAAGGAACGTCCCAATCCCAATTATTTTCAAAGTAATTATTATAGATTTATCATCAAAATTTCTATGTTTTTATAAATTTACGAAAAATTCGCCAGCAACTCCACTGCATTGCTCGATCAGGCCAACTACAAATGTCATTCCGACCCTTATACGTCTCAAAAGGGAACAAAACCAAACGACCATCCAACTCAGGGGTGTAAAATCAACCATTCAAACCAATAATATTAAGGTTTACCTATTTGTCGGGCAACCAAAATCTGATTCCAAAGCATAGCAATTAGCAGCTCATCCTTTTTCAACCAACCTGTACTTAACTTATTCCCAATGCCAGAATAAATATAGAGTTATTTAGTTTTATTTTCTAATCGAATCTTATTTGGATTCATTGTACTAGAATTTATTTTCCAATTCATTTAATTCCGTTATCAAACAATTTATGAACAAATCATCAACAATCAATGCCCAATCATAATCAATATACACCCAACTTAACCAATCCAATCAATTTATATTTTACTCAGCTTCCAAATTCCAAATTGATTCCACTTAACTCAAAATTCCTATTTTAACTCCAATATCCATTTCTCAAATTAACTTGACTTAACTAAGTTAGGTTCCAAATTCATATTCGTTTAACTATTTAATTTTCTAATTTATTCACCTCCATTTCAAATTTGAATTCGGATTTTATTTCAAAAATTATTCGATTTCTCTTTATTAACTTAGCTCTAAGTTAAATTCTAATTCATACATTTTCTGTTTAACTTTTATTAGTTAAATCTCATTCATTTAATTTCATAATATTTACTAATTTCATATGTGAAATCTCGGGTTATATTAAACCAATTCAAATTTCTAATCTAGTTTGAATTTCATCCAATCAAACAAACGAATGAATATCTTAATAATTTTATAAAATTATTCCTTTCTTGTATAAAAATAAAATTTGGCCGAAATTATTTCATTTGACCATCTTTACAAAACACTATTGTATCAGTTGTCAGTTCAATATTGAACCAATCAAATAACACAATATAAAACATTATTATATAGAATTTACAAATACGCTCTCATATATATACACTCAAACTCAATCTAGGGTAGTGCTAACCCTATCTCTATCGAGTTACGCCACAGAGCCAAGGTTATTACTAAACCAATGCTCTGATACCAAGTGTGACGACCCGAATTTCCGCTACCTTTTGAGCCAACCAATCAACACCATTCCATCCCAAATTGTACTGGAAGCCCAGATGCCAATAGAAAGAATTTAGAGGATGGGATAAGAAAGAGAGAAATATGAGAATAGAAGAAGAAGAAGATGAACTAACACAACACAGAGTCTCACATCGCAGCAGAACAAAATATAATATAGAAATAATCTTTATTGAGAGCTTGAAAATTACTTACAACATCAGAGGACATCAATATATCTAGATAGTTATAGATATCTGTCCTCATATACAACGCACAATGAAATAAATACTAGATATTATACGTCTGAACAACTCCAGCTTGTCTCTGGACTTTGCAACATCCGATAACGTGGACCTGTACAACCCGATCTAACCCGAGCATTACAAACACCGGATTAGTCTGGTGGACCAGAGTGAGAACAACACACTAAGTTTAAGGGGAATCATCCAACTTGATTTTAAAGTTCAAAAAAATCTTTTCGAAAGAAAAGGATAATCGTAAGATCAAATCCACGCATAACTACGGACGGTTTTTACCTTACGATAACCCAAATCATTTTGAAATCATATATATCTTCTGATATTATAATAGTGTCTAAATATAAATAAATATCAATCTAGCGGAACGCTTGCATCTCACGCTCCACATATATAGTATAAATCAAAACCGCGGGCGCTTATTGGAGATTGGATTCCAACTATGACAAGGTATGGAACCACCTAACGATAGTGTATCTTTAGAGGCGAATACACCGGGTTCAATAAGAACGTCTTGCAACCCGGCCCACACATGACCGATCACTCATTTTGCTTGAGTGTATCGAATGTATATCACCAACATTTGGGATCAGCAACCGTTTCCCGAAAAGGGACAGCATCGATAGATTAAAGAAGCAAAAGGAATTTCTCTAGATAGGTGATTATACATCCTAATGGGTGCGACCCACATAGCCATGCTGCCTGTCTGATTTTTTTCATTTCCCAGTTGTGAAGTTTGAGGTTGGAATTTTCCTTTAGAACATCTGGCCACCATTTACCGTGAATGCCACATCGTCAGATCCACTAAATATCACTAATTGACATCTACAAAGATACCCTGGTCAGGAGCAACCCAACTATGGTACGTTTGAAGAAATCAACGTACGTGATTCCTTTGGAAATACTCTGTCAGACACTCGTCCGAACAAGTTGTCCTGGGATTGGACAAACCGAAGGCACTCTCCTACTGCACCCTAGGAATCACCCTATAGATCAGTAGTGAGTAGTCCTTGCAAATCCGTCGATTTCAACCATGACAGAGTCACAGTATATCTTTGGCCGCTAAACCAGAGATTATAAGTAACTCTACCATTTTATGAAGATCCACGGTCTTCAACTGCTCCATCTTGATTAGTATACGATATCTTTAACTCTTTACGTATTTGCTGACGGAATGATTTTCGACTATAATTCGATCCCGGTCTTTCCATACCAGCAATCGTATTAGCTAGTTTTGATACTCGGTTATTTAACTATCAAATAAACAATCATAAAATAAAATGAATTCACTGGTTAAGTATTCAGCATCACTTGGCCCCTTTTTATTTAAAAATAATTAACAAATGGTTAATTTAAAACTTCTAAAATATTTCATAATTTTAAACATGGTATTAAATTCTCATTTCAACACATTAATCTTCTGAAAATCATTTCAATCTAATATTTAGATAAATATTTAATAACCATATCCAATTTCTATTTTAGTATTATTTCAAAACATTAATTACAACACCATTTATTATTTACCATTGATTCAACTCGACATTTGTAAAACAATCGTTACGACCTCTCCTTTGGTTTCCTCATTTGAAATTATACCCATCACTTATCTTTTTAGAATAAAGCAATTCTAAATCTTATCTTCTTACTTTGAAAACATCGTTATATCTTCACAAATCTCCTTTATTCCCTTTTCAATGGAAATATCATTTCATATTCTCATGCCCGTTTTAATTTCCTTTTTATTTTGGAATCTATTGTATATATTCCAATTCTTCAAATGACGATACATTATTATTTCTTAAAATAAATCCCTTTTAAACCTTCACCACTACAACTAATAACATCTCTCGATAATCCTGAAGTCATTCAAGTTAGGGTATTTTAAATTACCTCTCAGACCTTGATCCACAGCGTTCTTATCTTAAGATAGATAATAGTTGTAATGCCAAAGCCGGTATTCATCCCCAATATCACACTAAATCTCATTTTTGTTATAACTGATTAAAACCTCATCTCTTAATATAGATAATTTAAATCGCATCTTATACTTCCAGAATTACGTAACGTGAATTTAATCTTAACGTTTAGCCCCACACTCCTTTTATAACATTGTTTATAATACTCGCGTTTAATATAAAACCCCTTTTATCCCGCTTTTCTTTCCTTAATTCAAACACTTACTTTAAGTGATTGCCTTAGATTTAAATCTCTTTAATAACTTAGTACTAAAACTCGGTTTTAATATAAAATCATTCATCCAATTGTGTTCCAATACTCACTTTGATTACCTACCTTAAAGAATCTCGTTTATGAATTGATTACTGGAATTATTATTCATTAATAATAATTTACATTATTATTAACTATTATAGAAATAGTTAACTTCTTATTTAATTTAATTTAATTTAATACTAATTTCTTTTTAAATTTTATTAAAGTTAAAATAAACATTTGTTAAACCATTTTATTTGATTAATAAATAAATCAAATAACTAATTTCAATTTAAATTATTTTACTTCATCAGTTCAAACCATGATTATCTTTTTAATCAACTCGAATTATTCCTTTCCTTTAATAATATGATTAATTAAATAAATTTTGTTTAATTGTTTCTTTTAAACAATTAATCTAATTTTTTATCATTGTGTTAATTTCTGCTCATCTGTTTATAAATCTTGTTCCATAAGAGTTTACTTTACAAAATCACTAAATAACTTCTTTAGAACTTAAATAATAAATTATACATATTAATTTCCTTTTGTCAAACCTATATTCAAATATATCGATTTCAAATTAATCTTCCGTTATAAAATATATTTTGAAACTTCATTACCGTTAGTTCACCTGGCGGTGAATCAATATTATTTTGGGCCAAATGCTACAAATTACTCAACCAATACTATCTATTGGTTAAATGGAAATAGTTGTTAAACTTAGATTCAACAATCAATAATCAAAACAATCATCCAACCATATCGGTTAAACAATGCATATAATTGTAATATGAAAATAACAATAAATTTGAGGAATCCCGTTGGATCCCTCCAACTTGTTTTTCCCTGCACCCAAATACGTTATTTCAACACTGTCATTTATTTCAATAAACAGATATAATATTCAAAAATCAACCAATAACAGCAATCCAAACATTCATCTATAAATTCAACACGTTTTTATTATTATAAACGCGACCAATGAGGTATGTTACCTCCATCGGTTATAACCGGTAAAAGTAAGGATTTGATTACAATTAAATTAAACGAGCGTTTAATTTAATCGGTTCAGTCACCGCATGTATATTTAGCATCCATCGATTCATTAACAATCATAACACACAAATATTTAAACCAGACTTATATAAAATATAAGTGGGATAACAACTGAGTGAATTGAACTCATCTCGGTTTTCCATTCGTCGTTGAAACAGTTTGTTTTCCAAGCCTCCAACTGCGTTCAACCCTATCTGTCTCATTCCATAAAGTCGTGTTAACGGATATGTTCCCACTCTTCTGGTTTTATTTGATTCTGCATACGTATGAAACACATATCATAATTATATGCACTTTTATTTAATATATATTTATTTATTAATTTATTTAAAAAGAACAAACTAATATCGAAACGGTTAGGCGTGAATATAATGATCAGTCACACTATGTATATTGGACACATTATACTTATTTTAATTAGATATCACGTAAGGTATTAATACAGTATTAGGTAAGGTGTCGGGATGTATATATCGTTTGGCATGTTTCAGGAAGGTATAGTCTACACTACAAATGTAATTAGGAATGGTTAATCACGTTTAAAGGGAATAAGACTGGCACGTTAAAAGCATACCATCCTTCCAAAACATCTGGGCAAATACAAGTATACCTGATCTGTTCACACGTGTATTATCTAAGCAGGATTAGGCTCTACAAAGCGGTTATTAGGCATTTTTTGACTATACCAAACTATCACTGATTTACGTAAGCAAGTTTACGAATATAAATATACCTATTGTTCATCTTCCATGCCTGTATGTTGTCATTCGTCCCATCTTCATCTTCTGCTTTACATACGCCCTCTCTCCTCAACTATTCTCACTTTTCTGATGCTGACGCCATTTTTGTTTCAGCAACTGTCTGCATGTGTACCATCTCATTTACTTAAGGATGAAGTCGTGTATATTTTTATTCGAGAAGTGATGGGTTGGTCTGTGCATAGGTAAATTCGGTGATGCGAAAATATAGGCCAACTGTTTTGAAGTTTCAATTCATTATATATATAGGGTACCTGGGAAATGAAAATACAAGCTGCGTTTGTCCTTCCATCATGCTAGCTGTATGTATTTTCATTTCAAATAGTGTCGTGTGGTTGTATCTCATAAGGTAGGTTTGGTACTGGTATTTGAAGTGGCCATGCTGTAATCTGTACATATGGTTTTAGGCTTAGGGTATAGCTGTGTATTGTTGTGTTTTCATTTCAAGTCTTTTCAGGGGTTAGCTGTAGATTTGAACACAGCATGTGCTAAGGCAGAAAAGAATGGGTAGGGTAGATGAACATTGCATTTTCATTTCAGTCTTGTCTTGAGATTACAACGTGATGGGTGAAAATATATGGAAGTAGCATGTGCGACTGTGTATGTTAGGGTAGCTGCAGGAACGCAGGACTTAGGCGTAACGTTTTTCTTAAGCACTAAGTTTTGTTTTATTACGGTGTTTAAATTCACCGTTAACCGTTGCTTTTCGGTAACCCTAAAATATATGTACCATCGCTCATACATTCCAAATGAAAATAGACATAGCTACGTCTTAATATTCCGATCCCAATTAAATTTGTTTCATTGAAAATGGAAGTCATTTGAAAAGAAAACCATTTTTAATGCTTGCATAATATATCGAATGATTTCCCGTTTCGAAGCACGTGCCTTATCATAAGGTAAGTAACGCATTGAATCGAACGTTCTACTTCGTATGATTATTTAAATTTCATCGTCAATTGTCGTTGAGCATTTTATACTCGTACCAATATACACGAATTTCAAATTATAAATTATGAAATATCGCATCGTTAGCGAGCTCGAATTGTAATTATATGTAAATTATACGTTCAGACATTGTTTAATAAACGAATTGCATATGTTATAAATCGCTTTATAATTCCAGTTAAATATTTAATATAATAAAATATATTAAATATCTGATTATCGAAAATACGGGATGTTACATTCCTTCCCCCTTAAAAGAATTTCGTCCCCGAAATTAGTAAGTAAAAGGAACGTCCCAATCCCAATTATTTTCTAAATAATTATTATAGATTTATCATCAAAATTTCTATGTTTTTATAAATTTACGAAAAAATTCCCTAGCAACTCCAACTACTCGATCAAACCAACTACAAATGTCATTCCGGCCCTTATACAACTCAAAAGGGAACAAAACCAAATGACCATCCAACTTAGGGGTATAAAGTAAACCATTCAAACCAATAATATTAAGGTTTACCTATTTGTCGAGCAACCAAACTCTGATTCCAAAGCATAGCAATTAGCAGCTCATCCTTTATCAACCAACCTATACTTAACTTATTCCCAATGCCAGAATAAATACAGAGTTATTAATTTTATTTTCTAATCGAGTCTTATTCAGATTCATTATACTAGAATTTAGTTTCCAATTCATTTAATTCTGTTATCAAACCATTTATGAACAAATCATCAACAATCAATGCCCAATCATAGTCAATATACTCCCAACTTAACCAGTCCAATCAATTTATATTTTACTTAGTTTCCAAATTCCAAATTGATTCCACTTAACTCAAAAATCTTATTTTAACTCCAATATCCATTTCTCAAATTAACTTGACTTAACTAAGTTAAGTTCCAAATTCATATTCAATTAACTATTTAATTTTCTAATTTATTCACCCCTATTTCAAATTTGAATTCTAATTTTATTTCAAAAATTATTCGATTTCTCTTTATTAACTTAGCTCTAAGTTAAATTCTAATTCATATATTTTCTATTTAACTTTTATTAGTTAAATCTCATTCATTTAATTTCACAATATTTACTAATTCATATGTGAAATCTCGGGTTATATTAAACCAATTCAAATTTCTAATCCAGTTTGAATTTTATCCAATCAAACAAACAACTGAATATCTTAATAATTTTATAAAATTATTCCTTTCTTATATAAAAATAAAATTTGGTCGAAATTATTTCATTTGACCATCTTTACAAAACACTATTGTATCAGCTGTCAGTTCAATATTGAACCAATCAAATAACACAATATAAAATATTTTTATATAGAATTTACAAATACGCTCTCATATATATATATATATATACACTCAAACTCAATCTAGGGTATTGCTAACCTCATCTCTATCGAGTTGTGCCACAGAGCCAAGGTTATTACTAAACCAATGCTCTGATACCAAGTGTGATAACCCGAATTTCCGGTACCTTTTGAGCCGATCAAACAACACCAGTCCGACCCAAATTGTACTGGAAACCCAGATGCCAATAGAAAGAATTTAGAGGATGAAATAAGAAAGAAAGAAATATTAGAATAGAAAAAGAAGATGAACTAACACAACACAGAGTCTCACATCGCAGCGGAACAAAATATAATATAGAATTAATCTTTATTGAGAGCTTGAAAATTTCTTACAACATTAGAGTACATCAATACATCTAGACAGTTATAGATATTTGTCCTCATATACAACACACAGCGGAATAAATACTAGATATTATACGTCTGAACAACTCCAGGTTGTCTCTGGACTTTGCAGCATCCGATAACCTGGAGCTGTAAAACCCGAACTAACCCGAGCATTACAAACACCAGGTAAGTCTGGTGGACCAGAGTGAGAACAACACACTAAGTTTAAGGGGAATCATCCAACTTGATTTTAAAGTTCAACAAAATCTTTTCGAAAGAAAAGGATAATCGTAAGATCAAATCCACACATAAATACGGACAGTTTTTACTTTACAATAACCCAAAACATTTTGAAATCATATATATCTCCTGATATTATAATAGTATCTAAATATAAATAAATATAAATCTAGCGGAACGCTTGCATCTCACGCTCCACATATATAGTATACAATCAAAACCGCTGATGCATTTTGGAGATTGGATTCCAACTATGACAAGGTATGGAACCACCTACCGATAGTGTGTCTCTAGAGGCGAATACACTAGGTTCAACAAGAACGTCTTGCAACCCGGCCCACGCATGACCGACTACTCATTTCGCTTGAGTGTATCGAATGTATATCACCAACAGTTGGGATCAGCAACCGTTTCCCGTAAAGGGACATCATCGATAGATTAAAGAAGCAAAAGGAATTTCTCTAGATATGTGGATATACATCATAATGGGTGCGATCCACATAGCCATGCTGCCTGCCCGATTTTTGTCATTTCCCAGTTATAATGTTTGAGGTTGGAAATTTCCTTTAGAACATCTGGCCACCATTTACTTTGAATGCAACATCGTCAGATCCACTGAATATCACTAATTGACATCTACAAAGATACCCTGGTCAGGAGCGACCCAACTATGGTACGCTCGAAGAAATCAACGTACGTGATTCCTTTGGAAATACTCTGTCAGACACTCGTCCATACAAGTTGTCCTGAGATTGGACAAACCGAAGGCACTCTCCTACTGCACCCTAGGAATCACCCTATAGATCAGTAGCGAGTAGTCCTTGCAAATCCGTCGATTTCAACCATGATAGAGTCACAGTACATCTCTGGCCGCTAAACCAGAGATTATAAGTAACTCTACCATTTCATGAAGATCCACGGTCTTCTACTGCTCCATCTTGACTAGTATATGATATCTTCAACTATTTACGTATTTGATGATGGAATGGTTTTCGAATGTAAATTCGATCCCGGTCTTTCTGTACCGGCAATCGTATTGGCCAGATTTGATAGTCGGTTATTTAACTATCAAATAAACAACCATAAAATAAAATGAATTCACTGGTTAAGTATTCAGCGTCACTTGGCCCCTTTTTATTTAAAAATAATTAACAAATGGTTAATTTAAAACTTCTAAAATATTTCATAATTTTAAACGTGGTATTAAATTCTCATTTCAATACATTAATCTTCTGAAAAACATTTCAATCTAATATTTAGAAAAATATTTAATAACCGTATCCAATTTCTATTTTAGTATTATTTCAAAACATTAATTACAACACCATTTATTATTTACCATTGATTCAACTCATCATTTGTAAAATAATCGTTACGACCTCTCCTTTGGTTTCCTCATTTGAAATTATACCTGTCACTTATCTTTTCAGAATAAAGCAATTCTAAATCTTATCTTCTTACTTTGAAAACATTGTTATATCTTCACAAATCTCCTTTATTTCCTTTTCAATGGAAATATCATTACATATTCTCACGCTCGTTTTAATTTCCTTTTTATTTTGGAATCTATTATATATATTCCAATTCTTCAAATGACGATACATTATTATTTCTTTAAAAAAATCCCTTTTAAACCTTCACCACTACAACTGATAACATCTCTTGATAATCCTGAAGTCATTCAAGTTGGGGTATTTTAAATTACCTCTCAGACCTTGATCCATAGCGTTCTTATCTTAAGATAGATAACAATTGCAATGCCAAAGCCGATATTCATCCCCAATATGAAACCAAATCTCATTTTTGTTATAACTGATGAAAACCTCATCTCTTAAATATAGCGAATTTAAATCGCATCTTATACTTCTAGAATTACGTAACGTTAATTTAATCTTAACGTTTTGCCTCACACTCCATTTATAACATTGGTTATAATACTCGGGTTTAATATAAAACCACTTTTATCTCGCTTTTCTTTCCTTAATTCAAACACTTACTTTAAGCGATCGCCTTGGCTTAAAATCTCTTTTATAACTTAGGACTAAAACTCGGTTTTAATATAAAACCATTCATCCAATTATGTTCCAATACCCACCTGCCTTAAAGAATCTCATTTTTGAATTGATTACTGGAATTATTATTCATTAATAATAATTTACATCATTATTAACTATTATAGAAATAGTTAACTTCTTATTTAATTTAATTAAACAGTAATTTATTTTTAAATCTTATTAAAGTTAAAATAAACATTTGTTAAACCATTTTATTTGATTAATAAATAAATCAAATAACTAATTTCAATTTAAATTATTTTACTTCATCAGTTCAAACCATAATTATCTTGTTAATCAACTCCAATTATTCCTTTCCTTTAATAATATGATTAATTAAATAAATTTTGTTTAATTGTTTCTTTTAAACAATTAATCTTATTTTTTATCATTGTGTTAATTTCTGCTCATCTAGTTATAAATCTTGTTCCATAAGAGTTTACTTTACAAAATCATTTAATAATTTCTTAAGAACTTAAATAATGAATTATACATATTAATTTCCTTTTGTCAAACCTATATTCAAATATGTCGATTTCAAATTCATCTTCCGTTATAAAATATATTTCGGAACTTCATTACCGTTAGTTTACCTGGCAGCGAATCAATAATATTTTGGGCCAATTGCTACTAATTACTCAACCAATACTGTCTATTGGTTAAAAG